>CAJQTU010000080.1:667500-990296 GCA_906901685.1 Desoria tigrina
GTTTTAGGCTCTTTTGTTCCGCTTAATTCTTGTGAATTTAAAATGTAGTCTGTTAGTATTTAGCATAAGAAAGGGATATATATTGGAATGGTTGATGAAAGAGTGGCCGAGATAAGGACATTTCTCCAAGTCCCCATCTAAAAGTCCATCCTAGCAGAAGGCTTTTATTACCAAGGCCTGTTCATAAACACATAACTAACTTTCGTTAGTGAAAAAAAAATTGAGTTTTTCAGTTTCTCACAATTTTGTAAAAGTCACCTATCGTGCCGAAGCTACTAAATCAGCATGCATCCGTCATGTTTTTTAACTTATATTTATTAGTTAATTTCAAAATTACAAAATAAACTACGTTCTAAACAATGAAATAATCAAGACTAATTTGAACAAAGGTTAATGTGGATGAGGTTTGCGCATGTGTTGGGACTTCAATGACACCTGAACGGTCAACTCATGCATTAGTTATGAAGGGGATTTAGTGCCAAAACGTGTCATTCTTTATGAACGGTATCTTCGCTAAGGGAGAAAGTAAGCTGTTGAGAAAAGGCGGCGGTGAGATGTCTTATTGATAAACATCTTATTCCTCCACTTTTTTCAAAATTTATGGCTAATTAACAGAACTTTGTCCTGACAGACTTTTGGACTCCTTTCCCCGAGACAAAAGAAATAGCTAACGTCCAACTCTAAATCACCATCACATGACATTATTCCTTATATACTCTCTCCCCAGCTCCTATACACAGTCCCTGCATTTAGAGAGTAAGTTTGGAATTGGAAGATTATTAGAAGAGAGGAAGAAGGAGGGCAGTTGAATGGAGAAAGTCCTTTAAAGAATCTCGACTTTCATTTACATTTTAATGGGCTTTTTATATTCCGAGAAAGAGGGAAGAATTCCTCAATCAAAAGGCCCTCTTCATTATCCACGAGAGAAAGGAGACATGAACAACTTATTCACATTTAAATCTACTAAAGACCCGTTCCCAGAAACTGTAGAACCCTGGGCAACTTTGGCCCATCTGCCCAGGGGCTAATACCTCATTTTTTCAATGTCCAGAAGCATTGCTTGCACAAACCCGGAATTGTACAAGCTTAGCAGATCTTGTTTCCAAGGACAGTTAATCCATCTCTTCTTCCATAAGATTCTTTGACTGTCGAAAAAATTCAGTACATTTTTAAAATAATCATTTTCATCTTTAATGTGTACTTCTTATTCCTCTGGGAAAATTAGTATGTGTATCTCTGAGATTGGCCCTGAATTTAAATGGGCTCATTCAAAGAGGGGAATAGGAGGGGATGATTTAATGACAGAACCTGCTTATCATCTTATTCAACTTGATCTTCAAAATAGGAAGAATTCAGAAATCTCGAAGGTAAACATCAAAATCGGGAAATTGTAAACTCCGTTGCAGAATCAGAAGTAAAGGGTCATAAAGTTGTAATGACTTTACAGAACGGCCACTAAATACACGCAATACACTCATATTTTTATTCTGCCTTGTTTTTGGTCTCCGTTGTATTCACTGATTAATCTCGTAAACCTGTAACAGGAATCAATTTTAGTTTTATGTATTCATTAAAAATGGAAAGAACAATAACTTTCTCCAACTTAAAACAAAAAGTTATGATCTTCAGAATACAATTTACGTTTGTCATTATTGGATTTATTATTACTTAAAACTGAAGGACAAAAACAAAAACAAGCTCAATACGCATTTCTATATTTCACAACTTTCTTTTATTCCGGGCAAAGAAAGCGTATTTAAAAGTTACTAACATACGAAGGCCAACCCGATATATACTTTAGTAAATCACGTGAAAAACGGTTGGTTTCCGGGTTTTAGAAATCGTTAAAATTATTTCTAATATGACGTCTTGGCTTATTTCTTGATACGTTGGTTCAACAAATGTTATTTTAATTTTAAATAAGTTTGGGCAACTCCAGGACATTAAGATACTTTTAATTTTTATCTCTAAATGTATTTTTCCTAAAGCAGTTTTAAATTTAGTTTCGAGAAAAGTGTGAGTAAAATTCCAGCTTATTTCTTGCTTTGTCCAAGGTCGATAAATTGGATTCAACAGTATAAGAATAAGAATGTCAGGATTCGTACAATTAAATACTTGATGCTCAAGTTAATATGAATTATGAGGAGACAGGCGTCAGACACGTCAAAAGCATAATTCTCATTAACTCGCACCTTATTTCCCATCTACTACACCTTCTCCAACAGACCAAACTTCTTTTGACATTTTTGCGACGGTCTGGAAATATTTAATATTTCCTATTCACTATTTCTTTGTCAACATATTACGGAATCTATGCCAGGGCAATCCCAATCCTAAACATCCTTCCGGACCGTTCATAAATAATCATCTCATTTGATTATAATCAATCCTCATTCGTTTATTAAAATCTCGTGTTTTGTATTTGTAAATTTTGAGTGTTGTCATGAATGGGCCCGTAAATCGGTCCTAGTATTGTTGTAGCTGTTAGATATTGCAAGTGTGTAGGTTCTTTTATAGTTGCTTCGTGCATTGAAGTGTTGTTGAATAGGTAGGGGATAAAGAAGATGATTAATTGGTCCTTGATGTCCCTCGTTGAATGACCAGGAATCCCTCATCCCAAACACAACTTCAATCAATATACAATTTGACACCTTCAAATCCCTTACTTCCCAAACACCCGGCAGTTTCACTACAATATTCATCACAAAATTCAACCTACTTTCCCACCCAATACTATCTCATCAACTAATCAACGTTTGCATTAAAAAATTCCTTATAATTCATAACTTAAATTCGTGTTATTTTCCAAAGTTAGTTCATGTGAAAAAGGCATGAAAACCGTTATTATATGTCCGTCACCTGGGACAGACATTGCAATTACTTGAAGAATCATTGTTTGATAAGAATATATAAAAACGGATAACTGAGGAGTTGTAGGGTTTCAAAGTTGATTATGCAAAGAACTTGATCTAGTAAGGGCAGGAAATGTCAATAATCCAAACTAGGTTTGTATAGATGAAAGAGGTGGCTTGTAAGGTTAATCTAATTCCACTATCTGGAACAGGGCAGAAGAATGCTGTAGATTTGAAAGTGTCAAGATGTCATAAGGTTCACCTCCACCAATCCGACAGACTGACAAAATCTGTCACTTCCATATTCCAACGAAACGAGTCAAGTCTCGGATCCATACTTATTCCTACATTTCAAATGTGACCGAGAGGACACTCAATGTCACACTAATTGCCAACTTGACGCCACTTCTCGCGTTTCAAAGGGCCATTCACAGTCCGAAGTTCTAAAGTTTGGTCTTGACGAGTGTTTAAAAATGTCTAAATTTCGGTACTCAAATGTGTTTTGGTTGTATTTGCAGATCACGTGGATAGACGGGAGTGGTCAGGAGATCAAGACGGGTGTGGAGACGATAAAAGAGGCGTTGGAAGACCTGAAGCGGTTCAACTCTCGGTCCATCCTCCGATTTCGTCCAAAGAAAGAGCATCACAACAAGACGTTCACGTGTCAAGCTCACAACCGGCCTGCCAAAGAAGTCAGCTCTGCCTTCATCCGTCTCGAAGTCAAGTATGCACCCAAAGTGACAGTCAAGATACAAGCACCCAAGATCTACGAACACGACACGGTCCGCGTCTCCTGTCGCGCCGAGGCAAACCCCCCTGACATGCTATTCAGGTGGTTCCGCAATGATCAGGTGGTGGCCGGTGACCACGGGACACTCCTCGTACTCCACAATGTCACGAGGAAGCTCCATGATTCTATCATCAAATGCGAAGTTCAGAATTCCGTCGGCAAGTCTGAGGAGTCAGAGACACTCGAAATTTTCTGTAAGCTCTTCTATATATTACTTCATTTTTCAGGATTTACTTACAGCAAAGTACTTACAAGGCTTTACAACCGTCTTAGAATTTACAGAGTGTCCCATTTACAAAAATTTAAAATCCCCAACAACTTTCAAAGCTCTCTGGTATATTTCAACCTTTCATCCACTTTGCAGTTGGTGTAGACGGCATGTATTTTCAAAGAAATCACATCATAATTTCCAGAACTGAATTGGAGTATAACAAAAACCTTGTGTTTTGAACGGAACACCTCGGAGTGTTGTAGTTACCTAGGGTAGACTTATAAGTAGATCTTTAGGAGTGTAATCTAGATTTAAGTGGCAGATTTGATACAAATTTATCCAAGTTGAGTCCTTCCTTCTTGAGATCGATATTTCCATCATTCCTTCTGCCCCGAGCAACCAGACTTTGAAACCTACGATTCTTGGGAGAACCAGACTTTGTAACATTGTAACTCCAGTTCTTAGCAGGATATCCCTATTACTAACATAAGCACATCCAGAGTCTACGGCTCAGGCACAGCTTCTCAGCAAAATAAGAAAATAGGAACCGATTCAGCATTTCTTAGCTTCTCAATCCGAGGCAGGATATATCATACTTTCAATGCTCCCAAAAATAGTTTCCCCGAACCCTGGAAGGAGCTTACACAAAGATGCTAGGCTTCTTTCAAAAAATTTGTAGACTTTATATGGAGGATAAGGCTGTCCTATTTCAAATTCTTTATTTATTTACTTTAAGGGCCGATCATAAGGGATATACTCGAATTTTAACTCAAAGAATGTGTAAGTTTTAACGGGTTTTCACATGAAGATGCTTTAGTAAGTGCATATATATATATAAATACAGAATAGGAAGGAGATTAGCTTTCTCTTTGATATTTTTTAAATTTGAAACGGATTCGAAGGGGACTTTCCATGTTACTTGTGTGCATTGACGGAAACGGTGAAATTAAGTTTAGAGGATTAGGAAATTTAAAATCTTTCCCAGCACAATATCAGGGCATAATAATAGACATAAGGCTACTTATTAACTTCCATCTAAAATATCATCACAACAGAGCTAATCACATTTTGCCAGTTTGTTATAAACTAATACTTGCCTGACCGTCGAAATTAATACAAAGGATCTAATTTTAAGAGGAGTGTACTAACAGAATCAGTAAGAAATAGTAAATGATAGGATTATATGCAAAAATGTCCTCTTATCATATTATGTTTAAAAGGAGTATCTCTCTATAATAATAATATAAGTAGTATATAATTAAATGACGTGCGTAAAATTAAATATATTTTATTCTTGGAAAAGTTGAGGAATGTGTTAGTAAGTAGATCTGTGAATGTTAGTTTAGTATTCCTCCAAGTTCTCTGACAAGAATTCAAGTCCTGAACTTGTGCAACCTTCAAGAGAAAGTAAGTTAAGGAATTGGAGATGAGGAATTTTTTTTATTGCCTTGCAACGCAAGTGGAGGTTGTTGAATTTCGGGGAATGTGAGATCACTTTCACCAATTCGCACACTTTACAACCTCAACACCGACTCCACAAATCTGTCCCCAAAATACCTCCACTAACCCACATTACACTCTACAATACTAACATTTTATATTAAATTTTAATATTAAATGCGTGGGGAATAGACCATAGGATCATATAACATATATAATAATATTATAATCATCATGCTTTCATAAAGGTCACCTTTCCCTACTCTACTTTCACTTTCCCAAATGTCAAATATAAATCCACAACAGAGTAGGAGTTTCAATTCTGAAATATTATCTCTACATCTTTTTATTCTAGCAAAGTCTCGGTTTCCAGAAAAACAGTACATATTTTAGCATTTTTAGCATGAGCTATGTATTTGCATCGGTATGCAAAGGTATTTATAAGTGAATATTGAACGCAGTAGGTATACAAAGAAAGGGAAAATGTAAAGGAGTTTTTTGTACGTTTTTGTGTTGCCACCTACTTTTGGGGAAATGTTCTTAAGGATTCAATTTGTTATCAATTTATCAACCGTCCGCTTTAATAGTCAACGCAGAAATGACAGATTGCTTTGAACGATATGAATATTATGATCAAGGGCCGCTCACAAAATCCTCACATTAACTTATGTTACGTTTAGCATAAGGGATGGTAGGAACACTGGAGATTGACGTAGATTGTGAATTGCGGGGAATGCATATATTATTTTTGAAACGGAGACACGCAACATGGAATTAGAGGAATAAAAATAGGAATTTAGGGATACTTTCCCCTAAATCCTGCATTCCGTATTATTTTTCCATTTCAGAGCCCACTACTATATAATTTAAAGACGCTGTATTTACAAAAGCAAGAATTACTAAAACCACCCACCCCTTCATTGAATATGCAAAATGGGTGGTCAGGGCTCCTACTCGGCTCTATAATTAAATATCCTATTCCCATTCACAATTAAAAAAATAAAATATCCAGCCATTGGAATTCAAGCTTGTCGACGCAAATAGCCCTAATGTCAATGTCACGTCAATGTTACAGTTTACAGTTATCCAAACAACGATTGGACAACAAACGGTTAGGTTAGGTTGTAAAACCCGGGTTTAATGAACCCTGCCGTTATGTTGTGAAAGGGAATCTGTGGTTTTGTGACTCGGCAGGAGGTCCTTCTAATTTGTTCTCCTTTGAATTAGTTATTGTTTTGATTCTGATTGTCTGTACTAATTTGGATATCGGTTTCTGTTTACAACTCCAATCCAGTTGTAACTGCATGTGTTTATGGACGCAGGAATGGAAGGCCTGATTTCATGAAAAAGACAGAGAATTATTCTATTAACTTGAATCGTAAATCATCCCGAATTCCTTGTCATCCCGTTTTGCAGGCTCCGAAACGGAACCCTTTATCAAACCGTACAAACCTAATGTCATAATCTCATAATATAAAAGCTATTTAATTCCTACATTTTCTGGGATTTTCGACATTGAAACCAACTGGTTAACTAATTATCACATAAGATAGTCACCTTTCCAAATCATGCTGCTGATGGGAATTAGCTAATGAAATTTGAAGGGAGGAATCTGAGAAGTTGATTGGATTTGGGTTCCTATGTCGGTGAAAGTAATAATATTATAATCATCTGATAGATCTTGTTTCTTGGGGACTGTTGTTGGGTTGGGATTTGAGATAATTATTATCCACCTTCTCATTCCTCCATAATCTATGTGCACTCTCAAAGACCAATCTAAATTTATAGTTGCTTTGATCATTACCTCTCTACTTTCAGTCATATTTTCGTTGTTACTAATCATGAATCCTGAAATGGATCTGTTGATTTAAGCCCGAGCTTTAGACTTATCTTCTTATTTTGTACTCTGTAAAATAAATTGTGAATTATCCCATGCAATTATCCATGTCTGCAGTTTGGCTGAACTCGGATCGTATTTATAAAAAGTGTAGTGTTCATGCATATCAATCGATGAGCGGATGTATAAACATTTCAAAGTTTGTTTATGAATTTTTTATTTTAATATTTGTGTAATATAACTCTGATAGTTGACATGTGGTTAATACAGTATGGTAGGTTTAGTCCCTTTATATGCATGGGAATTCCTGTAAATTCATTTAGCTTGAACAAAGAGTAAAGTCTTGGTCTGAAAGGGAAGTTTGATAAGTGCATTAATTAATAAAATATCGGAATTTAATAATTAAATATGGGGAGAGAATGAAGTTTCCTCTCGGTCTTTGATTAATCCCAGTTAATTGTCTTTGTTTTATTTACCTTTTGTGGGGTGGGCTCTTTGCACCGATTCCTTAAAATTCAGACAGAAGTCCATATAAATTGAATTATTACTTCCATCTCGTTACTTTAGAATAGTCTGTGTTCGTTCCCTTGATTCCGTGCATTCTATCCGACTTGTCAACCCAACATGTCTCTCACCAATCTTGAACATCAAACAGATCCCTTTAATTCAAGTTCAGAGTCACGCACTTACTCAATACTTTAATTCATTCTTCAGACAAAGATAATAAAATTATTCCATCAGACCCAACCTACCTCTTTTCATCAATTCTATCCGATGTAACTCTAGACTTTAAAATCCCAAACATTATCTATCAACCACAATCTAAAAAAGTGAGTAGGAGAGTCATAGTCATAAAATAGCTAAGGAATTTCGGGGCTTATTGGACGCATTTCTCTGGCCAGAATTATCTTCATTAAAAATATGGTTGAAGGTTCTTTTTGGTTCCGTTTGGTTTTAATATTCCAAAGCCGAAGTCTATTTTTCAGGAAATGGTTCATTTTGCTAATAATTTTGGTAATATTGATTGAGACATCGGGGATAGTTATTAAAAGGTGGGTTTTGATAGGGAATTGTAATAATTGTGGGAAGGTGTGTGCCATCTCCATTTCCTGAGGAATTATTTAAGTAATTCGACGCTAAGTTTGTTGGCTAATGGTCTCCATATTGAAAGTATTGATCTGTCTGCAGAATGGCATTTGATAGTTTGGTTAGGTTTGGTCAATTGATTTGAGGAAATGGGGATCATTTGGACTAAAACCCTTTAACACGAGCAAGTAAATCGGCCCTCTGCCACCTGACACAATCTCACTAATCGACTTCAGCCCCAAAGACATTGTTAGACACACCTGCTAATCATCCACACCGTCCTACTAATTCCACCATTTAAGCCACACTCTCCTATTTAAACAACCCCATTTCCCATACTTCCCTCTTATTTATTTTCTAAGAATAGAGACGACTAATAGGACAATCAACTCCCGATGTTTCGGACGATTAAATTGAGTTTATATGATGATGTACGTTAAATTCGTGGAAATGTTCCTGATCAACCGCACATTCTCTGTTTTTCAGATGGTCCAGTGTTTCGAAATCGGCCTAGGAACGTGGAGGCAGACATGGGCAGCACCGTCACCTTAACTTGTGACGTGGATGGAAACCCGACACCCGAAATCGTGTGGTTTCATGAGCCGACCCGAAACGTGAGTCACCTTTTTATTACGAAAATGAAATCAAATGTACACATCTTGCAATTTAAAAAATATCACAGAATTTATCGAAATTCTGGAGAAAGTAGATGAATGTAATATTAGATACATACGGTCCTGATAAAAGAAGAATATTTATTAAATTGTTTCTTGGAGAAAGGGGGAAGAAGAGACTCTGTTTTCGGGGCAAAGTGACAGGTGAAAGGTTGTGCAATCATGTCACCTGTCACCAAACAACCTGACATGACACTTCCAACCCTCTTTCTCCAGCAAAGACAAACTCCGTATAATTTCGTATTTTTATCAACTACCTCCACTTTAATAAATTGTAAATATACGAACAAGAAAATAAATGTAAATCAGCCTGATTAGACGATTAGAGACAGCAGAATCACATCAGAATACAATCAGTATCGAGATTCGAGATGGATCAATTTGAATAATTATGTTCAGTTGAAAGTTATGTGATTTTTGAGCATTAAACCAACAAAATATGTATCTAACTGGGGGTTACAGTATTTCAAAATGAAAATGTCATATAAGATTCCATAAATCCGAACATAAGTTCTTTTAACTTGCTTATGAGAATCCTGGACATGTAGCTATGTCCTATAATATAAATATAAGATAAAATAGTGTAAGTATCGGATAGGGATATGATATGTGCTTATAGTAGTCGTAAAGATGTTTGTTTTAAAGTACTCCCTGTTCATGATCCTTTGTCAAGTGAGTCCCTGTTCCCTTCAGTTACAAAATGTCACATTTCGTTATTTAATTCATTTGTATGGAAATGTAAAAGCTCTCTTCCCAACTTTCCCCAACTTTGGAATTAGATCAGGAGAGCCAGGATCCTCCTAATTTAGATATAATTTAACACAAAACATGAATATTTATTCCTCACATCAACTTCATACGCTCACAAGGGCCGTCCATAAGGGGCTACGCAAGTTTTATGTAATCACACGAACCACGAAGTGATTAAATCAACATTTCCATAAATATGCCAATTAAGCAAACAAAATAAAATTATACTAAAAAACTGGAGCGGAATTATTTCTGGTGGGATTACAACATTTGTCTTTGAATGTATGTACATGTACAGGGTGTTTCAAAATATTTCTCTTTGAATTAGCATATAAAGAGGCTTAAGAAGTATTCCTTTGTGACCCCGTATCGGGTTGTTTATAATAGAGATGTATGGGTGAGTGGAATATGCAAATGTTGTTATGTTCTTTTAACTGGAAGGATATTAGACATCAAAGCCATCCAATTGAATTAATTAAAAAGTGTGGAAATAACTTGAGGCCAAAGTGAGGAATAACTTTAGTTACTAACTCTGCTGTGGGCAACGAATGACCAAACCCAAGCCCAATTGATACTATTAAGCCCCACTCGATTCCAATGCCCCCATTAATTCAATTAGACCAACTGAATTATTTTTGCACAGATCCCACATATTTACTCCAATAAAATGATATAAGGGACAGAGGATTCAGCAGATGTGCGGAATAATTACAAACACACTTCTACTTTCATATTTGAAAAACAAATAAAATGTAAATATCAGCTTTTGCTTTTCAAAACATGAATATGTTGATCTGCAAGGGAGATTCTAAATCAATGAATACCAAAGTGATTCTAGTATTTTTTAGATCCAGGTTCTTTCGGCTGTTTGTAAAGATGTTAGATAAATGTTTAACGGTATTATGAACGATATTTTTAGGCGGTGAGTACGTCGCCAAATCTGACGGTAACAGTGACGGAGGATACTCAAGGGAAGTACATCTGTCAAGCCGTGGTTCAAGGATTTCCGCAAATTTCTGCGGTGGCGACGATTTCGTCGAAAGGACCTCCTCGAATCGAGAGTCAGAAAATGCAGTACGGGATCGAAGGGGACACGATACGACTGGAATGCCTCTCCCGTTCTATACCAAAACCCGATCGCATTTCCTGGCATCATCTCGGACGGGAAATTGACCATCGTAAGTCAAATTTACTAACTGTTTTTAATTTAGACTTTTAAGATTTACAAATCGTATCAGTTACTATTTATAGACGGAATTCGTGGAAATGTGTGACTCATTGAGGCGATATATAGGGGACTTGCAGACTTGTCCGAATACCACAGTTTTTTTAGTCCGTGTTGGATGTGGAGGTGTAGGTGGTAGATGTGGTATGTAGATTCGGGTGCTCCATGAAATATGCATTGTTCCGTGCAGACAGCCAAGAAGGGAGACGACAATCCGACTCTATTTTTAGTCAACGAGAGGGGAATTCCTTAATGACTAATGGATCACTTCCCGTTTTACTAGAAACCAAAACCGAACTTACGATAGGTCCCAACGGATCATTCAGAAACATTGACAACTTCTAGGAAATTAAAGAACTCGGGATTACTATAATATTCAAGTTTTGAATTTTGCAAGTTAAAATCAGGCCTCAAATTCTAAATGATCCATAATGTAAAAGCAGAGCTCATTAAGTTCTATTTAATTTAAAAATTCGTAAGCTAGTACGCCTTCAAGTTGGCTTTTGAAATTTGTTTCTCGTGCTTCCGGATAAAGAAATGGCTTATGAACGGCTGGATATATTTAGTGCAACTATTCCATTGTCTGGAATTAGTTATAAAAAAGTGGGAGGAATTGTAATTTAGTATTTGGAGACATTCCATTCCAATTCCATCCCACTTTCCAAACTTTCAATTTTAGAATCGGTTCCACATTCCCGAGCACCCTTCCCTTCTCTACAATCTACAACTCTATCCCAATACATTCGGATGAAGTTGAATTTAAAAACGGGTTTAAAAGATCGTATTTGATGGGTGTAAATAATTTGAAAATGCTGGTGATTGCAGATGATTCGGACTATTCGATCCTGGAAGACCCAACTCCATACGGCGTTCGAAGTATTCTGGTGATCCGGTCGTCAACGGAGAAGGACTTTGGTCACTACAACTGCTCCGTTACGAATCCCTACGGGACTGTCTTCCAGGACATCTTCCTCATCAAACAAAGTGAGTCGAGCTAACCACATCTACTTCTTATATCAAACTTACCATCTTACTACGGCCCTATGGGCACTTGTATATTACCCCTAACACTAACTTCAGCCCTATATTGTCGGAGAAAGAAAGAATCTCCAATACTAAAGGACCCTTGAATAGCTGAACAATCAGTAAATTATATATCCTCTTTCCAAGTCCGTACATTTACTATAAAACCCTGAATTGTGAACAAACCTTTGAAAAGACATGTTCTGCAATAACGTAACTGATCCCAAATAAGTTTATCTTTTAGCTAAATAGTAAATAGGATTGGATGAAGGGCTCCTATTCAAGATCCTAGATATTCCGACACGATGATGAGACAATTTGTCCCGATCCATAAATTCATTCTTAATGGAAATTGGAAACGTGGAAAGAACACGAAGTGATTTCTAAACACCGATTCTATTCACTTTATCAATCGAAAGCCCTATCCTTTATCTCATCATCTTATCTCAACTCATTATTAGCAACATTTTCCAAACAAGCCATAAATAATATTCCCCGTCACATTTATTTCCAATTCGGTTCTTAGAACAGCTATTATGCCCCTTGTGAACCATAAGTATGAATGGATGTAGGTTATTCTGTTCCTTGAGCCCTTCCATAAACAAAGAAAGGGAGAGAGGTCCTTTAGTTTGATAATAATTGAAATAGGTTAGAAGTGTCAATTGTGAATTCCTCTTTGGTTTGGTAGGATGCAGTAAATATTTGGTGGCTTATCGATTTCCTATGAAAATGTGTTTAGGAGATTATGTCTCCTCGACAATTTCCAACCTCTCCGTTCCCATCTAGTTTTGCCGAGTCTTGTTAGGCTTGTTGGCTTGTAAGTATGTCGGAGTAGGAGAAGTTGTGAATTTATTGTGGAAGTTAAAGACCCGGAGGTGCCATCATAAAAGGGCTATTTTATTGCCCGTGACAGTCTCATCCTTGCATATTTCGAAAGTAGGTCCTACTACTATTTCCTAGCCGATCATAATAATATTTCGGCCTGGGTATAAGCGTATAATAAGCCTAGAATAACTGTTCTGTAAGTGTAGTAGAGGAAACGTAAAGATATGTGATCGGCATTAATTAGAAGGGAATCTCTTCCATGTTTCCACAAATGAACAACTTTCCACTTTTTGGGTTCCAAATCTGGAGAAAGTTGGAGAAAGTTGGGATTCTGTCCCTGTTCACAGGACAAACGCATCTGAACCATAATTGTTCTCTCTTAATATTCCTATTATTATTAGTATTATTAGTATTATTATTCTACAGGGTGGCCCGACACCGAAATCACCCATTATTATCACTCATTCCCAACAAACTTTCACAATTACCAAGACTTACCGTCTGTTCCTTCACCCTCTTCTCTTATATACAAGACAAGAATAGACCACGAAATCATTTTTATCTTATAGTGGTGACTAAGGCTTCATAATCCAAGGGCAGGACATTTTATGCCAGGAGATCAAAACCAAAAGTTATTTAGAGTAATTAATCATGGGAAAATGTAGTAAGGATTCTATAAAACTTTGATCATCTCGCATTTTATAAGGCCGAAAGAAATAAAAATGCTAACAATTTTAAAGCATTCTTTTCTGAATTCTGTAAAACCATTTTTGTCCGAATTTCCAAATTTCAATTTAGATTCAAAATCTTTTTTGAATATATTTTATCCGTCAACATTTGAAGAGAAGCTGTAGTATTGTAAATTTTAACACGTAACACGCTGGTATTCATGTATTCATACTGTTGACAACATCGGACTAATTTGAATATAATTTAAAGGCATGCACCTTAATCCTCATCGAATCGTTTGCAATTGAAGCTCGTTCCAAAGCCAGAATTGTTTTCAAAGTCATTGAATAGCATATTGAAGTAAATAGGTAGGAGAGACCTTGCAGTATTCAACCATTCAATAAAATATTATGTCTTATGAGAATGTGGAAGCATGAGCTCGCTATTTTATTTCCAAACTCAGCAATATTCCTGTAATAGAATGTGCAATAAAAATGAGGAGATTAAAGACCTCGTTTATATGAAAAGGCCGAGTTTGCATTTCTATCATTTTTCACAAATCCGGAGTAACTAACATTAGAAATCGAGTTCTAGTAATGGTCAACTAAACGGTTTATTCCCAACTTTTACTTTCTCCGATTATTAAATTAGAGTCCATTTCCCTGTACTTGTCCTTAAGCTCGTTTCCCCTCCTCTATTTTATTTTTATTTTTAAACTGTTCTAGCATATAAATATATGTGAAGAGATCGTACATGATTCGGTTAATGATTTTTCGGGAGAAATAGGAGAGATTGTCGGTTGGTTTAGTTGCATCAATGACAGGCTATTAAAAGGGTAAAAGATACCGAGTTACAATGGAAGTTAGTGTCGTGAACTTTGTTATTCTTTCAAGCTTATTCTCGTTTTTATCGCTTTCTTCTGACCCGAACCGTTATATTATTATTAGTCTCAACATTTTCAAAATTCGAAACAGTCTTCCTATTCATTCCTTTTAAGGATACAGAATTGGAGACGGTATTTTTCTTCTATTTACAACAAACCCATTTACAATCCCTTTGTCTGTACCGATATTTGTCGGTATCTTTCCGACATATTTACGATTCCTTGTCAAGAAACATATTTTAAACCTTATTCATGACTAAAACCTAACACTATAATGTTTTTTCTGAATATTTGCAGAGAATGGTCAACTGGTGATAATCCTGACCTGTGTCATTGGAGGTGTGGTGCTTATCGTCGCAATCACGATGATAACTCTTCTGTGCCAGAAGAAAGGGAAGAAGCCCGACTGTGAGTCAGACATCTACTGTAATTTTGTGTTTTTTGACTAACAGCTCTGATGTTCTAAATAATCTTAGCCTATGGATAAGTATGGATAAGCCTAAACTAAATAATTATTTCTTGTGTTTTCTAGTGATGGAGATTGACGGTGTGGAGAAGGCGACGAAGCAGTCGGACCATTCCTCCAACGATTCGGATTTAAAAGTTGAGATCCGGACGGCCTCCTCCCTCTCTAATATACCGGAACACGACTCGGAACATTGGGACGAAGGGTCGGATGCCATCAAAAATGAGTCCATCTACAGATACTCCGACTACATCGACCCTGTCTTCCCTCCAAAACACGTATGTGCAAATTACTATTCGAAATAATACTAAATAAGCTGACAAATAAATCAATGAATAGATGATGTAGAATCCAGAATTTTGAATAACCAATTCCTAATTGTTGATGCGAATCGCAACTTCCCGTTTTAGTTTTAAACGGACCAAGTTCAGTAAAAGGCACTCTACGTTTCTCAGTGTCCATTAATTAGGGATGATAGAAAAGTGAGAGTCATTTTTAGAATTATGAGAGTAATTTGTGTTGGGGATGAGAAATAGGTGGGTGGTTTTTAATACAAGGGGTAATTGGATGGGTTGATGGTGCGTGGGGTAAAAGTGCTGACTCTGATTTAAAATAGAGAAGAGGAGGATAAGAAGAAGAATAAAAAGATAGGAAGATGCAAAACATGAGATTTTCATTTCATGCTCACTGACTTCAAAACAGATAACCTTCAGAGAACCGACAAAAGAGTAACGAAGGGGGGCAACCATCAAATACGCTCAAAATACTCTAAAATACTATAAAATAATCTAAATTTGCCATTGACAAATTATTTGTCCTTTAATTTAAAGTTTCTTTAACTTTGGCAGGGACAATTACTGGCATTTGGTTCGTAGAAATTAATCCAAGATTAAAATCCTTATCCCCCTATCAAAACTCGAAAGCATTATTTTAAAATTTTACAATTCACGTAGTTTATGGACAATAGTATCGTTAGTTATAACTTATAACACTTTGCCAGAGTTTTTCCAAAACTATTTCGCGTTCCCCTCTCTCTGTAAAGAGGCATTAGCCGTTCAAATTCTCTTCGGAGGTTCGAAAGTATCTGTACTTGATGGTGTAAGTGTAAGTTCGGGGACCGTGACCCTGACTCTCAATTCTTGGTATAAAGATCCTGAGAAGATGACGTTAGAAAGATGGTAGAAATGAATCCCTACGGATGTGTTCGTCAGAATAAATGTGTGAAGGGGTTAAATAATTTGTTGTTGTTTTGACAGGACGGGCACAACAACAACGGGTACGTGCCGTACGTGAACTATTCCCGTGACTACAATCCACCCGTGACACGTAATTCCCTCTACAGCGGCATGAACGGGATGATGAACGGAGGGAGCGGGATGAATGGCGGGGGGATGGGGAACGGGATGAATGGGGGCATCAACGGGGGACTCACCTACTTGAACAACGTGGACCCGCGCTACTCCGCCGCCTACGGGAACCCGTACCTCCGTCAGTCCAACAACTGCCTGCCCCCTCCCCCCAACCACTCCCCCAACTCACACCCCAACTCCCACCCCCTCTCTCATCACCACACCCCCACCACGCCCCCTTATTCGGGGGGAGGGGGCGGGGCTTCCACGAATGGCTCCACCTCCCCCCACTCACACAACAACCCCACGAGTAATTCAACGAATCCTTACGGGATGAGGAATGGAGGGGGGTTGGTGCCGCGGGGCTCCAGTACACCGTCTCCACAGTACATTGTTCCTTCCCAGTCACAGCTCAAGCCAGGGACACTGGCCACTCATGTCTAGCCCCGCCCCCTTTTATAGCCACACCCCCTCTCCATACTATCACCTCTCTTCCTCTAACCGTTTCAATAGAAATACGATATCATTAAATACTTATCATCATATCCTAACTACAAATATCCTCCAGCGTATTCGAACTGAATTTACTCAATCAAGACGAAGAAATTGAAGATGAATCGCAAATACATATTAATTATTATTATCAATGACTCATCCTTTGACATGTTTGTACTTGGAATATGGAAGTAATTAGAAGGAATAAATAATTGTAATAAATTAAATCTATAGTTGAGTAATAAGATGTTTAAGACTTTGCCAATGAAGGGTAACATTTCTCAGAGCAATCTGACTTCTTTGTAATAATAATTGAAAGGGTTATTGTTACTACAGAACAGAAGATGAAGAGTAATAATATTTATATAAACCAACCTTGCTAAATGGCTATCCCAAATATCTCTAACTGTAATGAACATGTGAAGTGTACATAACTATACTGAAAGTACTCCTATTTAACTATTAAGGATTCAATTAAATAGAAATACTTGAAATTAGTCTATCTAGAAAATAACACTTCGATATATTTTATTCAAATTGCTATAATGTAAAAATGATGTTTGTACTCGTTCATCCGCGTAGTTAAAAATATAGAAGCAGCTAATCGAGTTAATATATTAGCTGACAAATTTGAGATTTTATGTTTTTACAAATACATTTCGGGATAAATACTTAACGTAATTACATAACTATTTAAATATATTTAAATTGAGATGAAAAGTCAGTCATTGTGTGCAAATGTCAAAGGCTAGTTAAGTCTTTTGACAAACTTAGGACTAAATTAGTTTTGTAGTTGAAATAGTTAGGCTATTAGTGTCGACGATGTATACTTAAATAGAACGATCCAAATTTAAAATCACCCAGGAATGGTGTTCATTTTTTAATTTTTAAAGTCGCAGATTTAAAGTTGATAAAATATAAATACGATGAAAGTCAAATTCTTCTGCCAATCAAAGTTTCTTCAGCGTTTTTGCATTAAACGTAATATGTAGTTATCTTATTTTTCTGATTCTTAACAAAAGTATGTCAGTAAACGACTTTAAATTTATAATCAAAATTTCGATAAAAAAAAGTAATTATGTTTGCCTCAAATGATAAATAATTGACGAAAGCGTCCTAGTATTTTTTTTAAATCCAGCATCTCCAATTTATGGAGCCCGGATTGATAAATTGTATTTATTCCAAACTAAAAAACTGTAAAACGGGTCGAAACCATTGGAGGAAGGGATATAAATATCTATCTAATTGTGTGTTCAAATCTTCAAACTCCATATATTTAAAACTTGATAAGATTAAACATTAATTAGCCCTCCTTTTACTAAATGAGTCGCTAATTAAAATAATTAAAAGTAGTCAGCTAAGGAATGCAAATTCTCCCTTTTCTTTCGGAATTAAATCATACGTTAATTGAAATGTCGTAATGAAAGAAATATTGGAGGAAAACTCGGAATCAGTTCTGCCATTTTTTATCAATGCACTTCCCTAACGGAGTCAAATATAATTAACTGTAATTATTAATATTTGTATAGGATAAAGTAAATTGCAACTGTTTGTCAAATAGATTTTTATTAATTGTACTTAAAGGTGTATTTATTATTAATAGTATGAAGGAAGAAGGGTTTCGAAGAAAACTCCGAATTTACGAGAAGAGCGTTTTATATTATAATTATAGTAAACTTCAACACCTAGGATCTTAAGGTTCATTATAATATTATTCTGTATAATGACTGGAGATGAGAAAAATGTATTAAAATTTTAAAATACGTTAACGAAAACATAACATTTACTTACTTTCTGTGTGTTTTATTAATCTTCACCCTCTGCATTTTAACTTATTAACTCATAACTCATTTACATACTTTTAACTCGATTCAGTTTACTTCAGAAATACGTATTTTGTAGTCGGTATCGTTCCTATCTGATTATTATCAGATATTATAAATATGAAATATGACAATAATTTAGAACCCACCCTCAATAAATTCATAATTACTTACTGCATTTAAGACGAAACAATCCAATATTTAAATGATTGAGAATGAATTTAATAATTGACATATCTCGTGAGAGAAAAAAATAATAACTTTCTATTTTATTTCGGCAATTTTTAATTTATGAACTTACAATTAGTCTGCCAAGTTTTGGCTGATTCATTGATAAAATACAATCCTCAATTCAAGGAAAACTCCTGACTTGATAGAAATATTCCAAAGAATAAATATATTTACAAACGAGTTCCGAGAAAAACGGGTATTTCGGAGAATAAAACTAAAGTAAATGAAAAGCGTATTTTAGTTATGACACGACTGGAGTCATTATTTAAGGCAGTTTTTTAACTTGAGAATATTCTAGAATATAATTCGATAAAATGTTAATTTATTCCATCATTTACGACTATTTTTGACTTGTACTGGACTACAAAGCATATCCTAAAAGTTTGAGTAATGCGGAAATTTTTTGAAAATGTGGATATCTTCATATCATAATATCAAGTATTATTTAATTAGAATACGGTATTTAGTTTCAGGTATTAACACGGACTCGTCCAAAAATAATTAAAATAACTCTACCTTGTGCTGCTACTCCGAGATTCTTGTTTTGTTTTAAACAACCCGACTCATCCTCTCCAATAAGTTGTAAATTGTGTGAGGGGATTTTCGCTAATTCTTACCCCTTGTAATCAAGTCATGCGAGACTAACAATGAAATCTTACATTTTACATATCTACATAATCTAAACAACTCCATCGTTTGTTTATGACTCTAAATTGTAGTTAAACACAAGTAATTTGATGTTCTTAATGCTCTACAATATTTAGTTACTTGAGCTTCTATTGTTCTATTTAGATAATCTCAATTTTTGGTTGTTACAAGTGGATTACGTATGATTCTGACTTTAAGAGGGGTAAATAAATAAATCATGAGCAATCAAATTTAAAAATTATTGTCCATTATAAGATTTCAACAAAATTTAAAAATGTAGTTTATATTACGGATCATCGTGGGACGTTCTCAGTGGAAATTGGATACAAATTTTTGTAATGGGTCTTTAATATGAAATATTTCCTTGTCACTGAATTTTGGTGACAATTAAATAAGGATTTAGTATATGTCGCTATCATCATCATCTATACTGTATATCTCATTAGCTTGCATATGTAGATAGAAGCAGCGAGCTTATGATCTCGACCTGTCTGTCCGTCCGGCACGACGCTCGGCTTTAATTACATTCAACCATGAAGCAACATAGAAGCATGTTTAAATCAACTCTAAACAAAGCCAAGAGGAAGCATCAAAAAATTTGCTTGCTTCTGATTGTTTTGGAGTTTAGAAATTATAATATAAATCAAAACAACATAAATCAACACCCAATTATACAATTGCGAAACCTCAAAACCTTTTCAAACGAAGTTGTATGAATTTAAATAGTCAATGGATCAACATATTTAGAAACCGAAATATTGGTTATAAATCAAGAGTTTTAAAAAGAAGAAACTAATTCAAAAGGTTGTAAATTCTATTGCATGCTTTCAATGTGTTAATTGACTATGTTTTTTAAAACAATACACTTTCATTGAAAGCGGTTTTTGCAGCAAGTGCCCTTGACGTCGATTTTATCAATTAGCTTTTAAAAGTCATTTCAACTGTTAATTGAAATGATATATTCCAATAAGGGCGTTTAAGAACTTGTTTTTAACCAGTAGTGTTTTATAGTATTGGTAAAAGATGGTTGGTTTCAAGTGTTCGATCTAATATACGGGATTCAATGATGAATGACGAACATTTACAATGATTCCCAATCGCCCATGTAACGAAACTACAAAATCATTTCTGTATGTATTATCCACTTAACTGGATCGGATATCAATCATCAACATTGACTATTGAATTTAAATTATGGCCTAAGCCCTTAATTTAAATGAAGCCAATTTATAGGCATGCCACTGTTAATGGTATATAGACTTGAGTCCTTTTAAAAGAAAAGATGAACAGACTTAAGCTGCTAACTTTAAATCTTAGTGGTTAAATTCCATTATTTTCTTTAAACTATTTTAGTTTAAGCAAAACATTACATTTTCATTGTAAAATTAAATAATAAAATATTTTTGTAGTATTAAATATTTAAAAAAATAAAACTACATTAGCAACTTCAACGCTACGCTCTAATTTAAGCTATCTAATTAAAATATAACAAATAAAAAAATAAAAAAGAATCCAAGAAGATACGACTTTAAATCCAAGCTGTAAAAAAAATCCAACCCCGAAGCCTTAATTCTTAAATTTTTAATTAAGCCTTGACCACCAAATTGCTCCAACCATCCCTGGTCAATAAACTTAATTATTTTTTCTCCTAGTAAAAGAAAAGGTATTAATATATAGGTAGAAATAATAATGTTTCGACAAGTGTAACTGATGAATTCTGGGCCGTGAATGTCAACCCAAAAAGTAGTAAGCCATTTGAAAAGTTTGACTCTGGCTAAACTATGTTTCTTTATTTTATGCAGAATAAATGGACCTTCAGCAATCGAGGTTTAATGATTTAATACATGAATTAAATGAAATAGACTTGATTTGGTGGAGAGCTTTAAGACTGAAGGAATTGAAAACTAAATACTGATCTTTTCTTGGAGTTGAGTCCAGGAAGTCTTCCACCTGAGTCTCCATGAAACTTGAGTAAATGCGTATGTATGTTCAATGGTACACATTCACAACGTGAGTGTCCCATGGTGTACATACTATTGTAAATAGGGTTTGGGCATACGTTATACACCCATACTAATAGTCTTGTACGGGATATAAGGAATATAGTAGAATAGTAAAGGGCCCGAACAAACTAAATCATACGGAAATAGCATCACGAAAGAGTGACCAAACTACTAAATATTAATTGTAATCTGAGACTTAGTATCAAAATATTTATAAAATATGAGGAACACCCCCTCTAAATGTCTAACTGCTTAACTGGCCCCAATTCCAGAACCGGTCCAGTAGACCGGGCAGATAGCATTTGTATTTGATTACACATGACCAATTTTAGGTTTTCGCTATGAGCGGATACATGTGGAAATGAGTTTACAACCATTGTACAAATGGTATCAAATGCGGTAAGATTCGAACTTTTAGTCTTGTACTAATGGAAACAGAAAACTCAATAGATTACTGTTTCTCGAACCTTCCTTTTCTTTGCTGAGGGGCCGAAAATCCCATCTGGGTTTCGAACGTGTGTTGTGGGTAAAGGAAAGAGGACGGACGACGAGTTTGTTAGACAAACTCGGGAACGCGCCGGCGGGTTCAAAGACTTGTGTAAAGTAGGGACGACGAGTTTGTAAGACAAATTCGGGAACCCGCTGGCGAGTTCGAAGACATGTTCACAGAACAGACGACGAGTTTTTTTAGACAAACTCGGGAACCCGCCGGCGGGTTCAAAGACTTGTGTACAGTAGAGACGACGACTTTGTAAGACAAACCCGGGAACCCGCCGGCGGGTTCAAAGACTTGTGTACAGTAGAGACGACGAGTTTGTTAGACAAACTCGGGAACGCGCCGGCGGGTTCAAAGACTTGTGTACAGTGGGAACGACGAGTTTGTAAGACAAATTCGGGAACCCGCCGGCGGGTTCGAAGATATGTTTACAGAACAGACGACGAGTTTGTTAGACAAACTCGGGAACCCGCCGGCGGGTTGAAAGACATGTTCACAGAACAGACGACGAGTTTGTTAGACAAACTCGGGAATCCGCCGGCGGGTTCAAAGACTTGTGTACAGAACTGACGACGAGTTTGTTAGACAAACTCGGGAACCCGACGGCGGGTTCAAAGACTTGTGTACAGAAGAGACGACGAGTTTGTAAGACAAATTCAGGAACCCGCTGGCGATTTCGAAGACATGTTCACAGAAAAGCCGACGAGTTTGTAGGACCAACTCGGGAACCCGCCGGCGGGTTCGAAGAAATGTGTACAAAACAGACGACGAGTTTGTTAGACAAACTCGGGAACCCGCCGGCGGGTTCAAAGACTTGTGTACAGTAGAGACGACAACTTTGTAAGACAAACCCGGGAACCCGCCGGCGGGTTCGAAGAAATGTGTACAACACAGACGACGAGTTTGTTAGACAAACTCGGGAACGCGCCGGCGGGTTCAAAGACTTGTGTAAAGTAGGGACGACGAGTTTGTAAGACAAATTCGGGAACCCGCTGGCGAGTTCGAAGACATGTTCACAGAACAGACGACGAGTTTTTTTAGACAAACTCGGGAACCCGCCGGCGGGTTCAAAGACTTGTGTACAGTAGAGACGACGACTTTGTAAGACAAACCCGGGAACCCGCCAGCGGGTTCAAAGACTTGTGTACAGTAGAGACGACGAGTTTGTTAGACAAACTCGGGAACGCGCCGGCGGGTTCAAAGACTTGTGTACAGTGGGAACGACGAGTTTGTAAGACAAATTCGGGAACCCGCCGGCGGGTTCGAAGATATGTTTACAGAACAGACGACGAGTTTGTTAGACAAACTCGAGAACCCGCCAGCGGGTTGAAAGACATGTTCACAGAACAGACGACGAGTTTGTTAGACAAACTCGGGAATCCGCCGGCGGGTTCAAAGACTTGTGTACAGAACTGACGACGAGTTTGTTAGACAAACTCGGGAACCCGACGGCGGGTTCAAAGACTTGTGTACAGAAGAGACGACGAGTTTGTAAGACAAATTCAGGAACCCGCTGGCGATTTCGAAGACATGTTCACAGAAAAGCCGACGAGTTTGTAGGACCAACTCGGGAACCCGCCGGCGGGTTCGAAGAAATGTGTACAAAACAGACGACGAGTTTGTTAGACAAACTCGGGAACCCGCCGGCGGGTTCAAAGACTTGTGTACAGTAGAGACGACAACTTTGTAAGACAAACCCGGGAACCCGCCGGCGGGTTCGAAGAAATGTGTACAACACAGACGACGAGTTTGTTAGACAAACTCGGGAACCCGCCGGCGGGTTCGAAGAAATGTGTACAAAACAGACGACGAGTTTGTTAGACAAACTCGGGAACCCGCCGGCGGGTTCAAAGACTTGTGTACAGTAGAGACGACAACTTTGTAAGACAAACCCGGGAACCCGCCGGCGGGTTCGAAGAAATGTGTACAACACAGACGACGAGTTTGTTAGACAAACTCGGGAACGCGCCGGCGGGTTCAAAGACTTGTGTAAAGTAGGGACGACGAGTTTGTAAGACAAATTCGGGAACCCGCTGGCGAGTTCGAAGACATGTTCACAGAACAGACGACGAGTTTTTTTAGACAAACTCGGGAACCCGCCGGCGGGTTCAAAGACTTGTGTACAGTAGAGACGACGACTTTGTAAGACAAACCCGGGAACCCGCCAGCGGGTTCAAAGACTTGTGTACAGTAGAGACGACGAGTTTGTTAGACAAACTCGGGAACGCGCCGGCGGGTTCGAAGACATGTTTACAGAACAGTCGACGAGTTTGTTAGACAAACTCGGGAATCCGCCGGCGGGTTCAAAGACTTGTGTACAAAACAGACGACGAGTTTGTTAGACAAACTCGGGAACCCGCTGGCGGGTTCTAAGACCTGTGTGCAGTAGAGACGACGAGTTTGTAAGACAAATGCGGGAACCCGCCGGCGGGTTCGAAGACATGTTTACAGAACAGTCGACGAGTTTGTTAGACAAACTCGGGAATCCGCCGGCGGGTTCAAAGACTTGTGTACAGAACTGACGACGAGTTTGTTAGACAAACTCGGGAACCCGACGGCGGGTTCAAAGACTTGTGTACAGAAGAGACGACGAGTTTGTAAGACAAATTCAGGAACCCGCTGGCGATTTCGAAGACATGTTCACAGAAAAGCCGACGTAAGTAAGACAAACTCCAGTAGACCGGGCAGATAGCATTTGTATTTGATTACACATGACCAATTTTAGGTTTTCGCTATGAGCGGATACATGTGGAAATGAGTTTACAACCATTGTACAAATGGTATCAAATGCGGTAAGATTCGAACTTTTAGTCTTGTACTAATGGAAACAGAAAACTCAATAGATTACTGTTTCTCGAACCTTCCTTTTCTTTGCTGAGGGGCCGAAAATCCCATCTGGGTTTCGAACGTGTGTTGTGGGTAAAGGAAAGAGGACGGGAATGTAAATAGAAAGAGAGACAACCGTATCCCCACCAAAATTTACAATTGTGGTACATGGAACATTATTCAAATTTTGAACGTTATCCGAATGTAAATGGACGCTTTGTGCGTCGTTGTGAATATTTACAGATACATCATTAGCAAAACTATTTACATCTGCTACGCAATTATTATCGACAATATGAATCAAAGGGAATACTCTGGGTGACGATGGCAAGCTCAAACTTGGTACAAATAGTGGTACATCGTCATTAAAGCTATCAACAATTTTTGTGTTATACTCCTTAAAAAGTTGGCTATTCAACTGTGGCAGAGAAACTGCCCATGACTTCAACTAGAATCTAGTAAGGTGTATTTGGAATTGGTGATATTTCTTGAGACGACGGCCGTGGAAAAGAATCTGCACAGACGGCTGGTTCGTTGTATTTTCATTAGAAACGTATGTGCAGTGGAGAGTGGCAGGTTCGTAGGCATGTTTAAAGAACAGACGACGAGCTTGTAACACAAACTCGGGAACCCGCCGGCGGATTCTAAGACGAGTATACAGAATAGACAACAAATTTGTTAGATCAACAAGGGAACCCGCTGGCGGGTTCTAAGACCTGTGTGCAGTAGAGACGACGAGTTTGTAAGACAAATGCGGGAACCCGCCGGCGGGTTCGAAGACATGTTTACAGAACAGTCGACGAGTTTGTTAGACAAACTCGGGAATCCGCCGGCGGGTTCAAAGACTTGTGTACAGAACTGACGACGAGTTTGTTAGACAAACTCGGGAACCCGACGGCGGGTTCAAAGACTTGTGTGCAGAAGAGACGACGAGTTTGTAAGACAAATTCAGGAACCCGCTGGCGATTTCGAAGACATGTTCACAGAAAAGCCGACGAGTTTGTAGGACCAACTCGGAAACCCGCCGGCGGGTTCGAAGAAATGTGTACAAAACAGACGACGAGTTTGTTAGACAAACTCGGGAACCCGCCGGCGGGTTCAAAGACTTGTGTACAGTAGAGACGACAACTTTGTAAGACAAACCCGGGAACCCGCCGGCGGGTTCGAAGAAATGTGTACAACACAGACGACGAGTTTGTTAGACAAACTCGGGAACGCGCCGGCGGGTTCAAAGACTTGTGTAAAGTAGGGACGACGAGTTTGTAAGACAAATTCGGGAACCCGCTGGCGAGTTCGAAGACATGTTCACAGAACAGACGACGAGTTTTTTTAGACAAACTCGGGAACCCGCCGGCGGGTTCAAAGACTTGTGTACAGTAGAGACGACGACTTTGTAAGACAAACCCGGGAACCCGCCGGCGGGTTCAAAGACTTGTGTACAGTAGAGACGACGAGTTTGTTAGACAAACTCGGGAACGCGCCGGCGGGTTCAAAGACTTGTGTACAGTGGGAACGACGAGTTTGTAAGACAAATTCGGGAACCCGCCGGCGGGTTCGAAGATATGTTTACAGAACAGACGACGAGTTTGTTAGACAAACTCGGGAACCCGCCGGCGGGTTGAAAGACATGTTCACAGAACAGACGACGAGTTTGTTAGACAAACTCGGGAATCCGCCGGCGGGTTCAAAGACTTGTGTACAGAACTGACGACGAGTTTGTTAGACAAACTCGGGAACCCGACGGCGGGTTCAAAGACTTGTGTACAGAAGAGACGACGAGTTTGTAAGACAAATTCAGGAACCCGCTGGCGATTTCGAAGACATGTTCACAGAAAAGCCGACGAGTTTGTAGGACCAACTCGGGAACCCGCCGGCGGGTTCGAAGAAATGTGTACAAAACAGACGACGAGTTTGTTAGACAAACTCGGGAACCCGCCGGCGGGTTCAAAGACTTGTGTACAGTAGAGACGACAACTTTGTAAGACAAACCCGGGAACCCGCCGGCGGGTTCGAAGAAATGTGTACAACACAGACGACGAGTTTGTTAGACAAACTCGGGAACGCGCCGGCGGGTTCAAAGACTTGTGTAAAGTAGGGACGACGAGTTTGTAAGACAAATTCGGGAACCCGCTGGCGAGTTCGAAGACATGTTCACAGAACAGACGACGAGTTTTTTTAGACAAACTCGGGAACCCGCCGGCGGGTTCAAAGACTTGTGTACAGTAGAGACGACGACTTTGTAAGACAAACCCGGGAACCCGCCAGCGGGTTCAAAGACTTGTGTACAGTAGAGACGACGAGTTTGTTAGACAAACTCGGGAACGCGCCGGCGGGTTCAAAGACTTGTGTACAGTGGGAACGACGAGTTTGTAAGACAAATTCGGGAACCCGCCGGCGGGTTCGAAGATATGTTTACAGAACAGACGACGAGTTTGTTAGACAAACTCGAGAACCCGCCAGCGGGTTGAAAGACATGTTCACAGAACAGACGACGAGTTTGTTAGACAAACTCGGGAATCCGCCGGCGGGTTCAAAGACTTGTGTACAGAACTGACGACGAGTTTGTTAGACAAACTCGGGAACCCGACGGCGGGTTCAAAGACTTGTGTACAGAAGAGACGACGAGTTTGTAAGACAAATTCAGGAACCCGCTGGCGATTTCGAAGACATGTTCACAGAAAAGCCGACGAGTTTGTAGGACCAACTCGGGAACCCGCCGGCGGGTTCGAAGAAATGTGTACAAAACAGACGACGAGTTTGTTAGACAAACTCGGGAACCCGCCGGCGGGTTCAAAGACTTGTGTACAGAACTGACGACGAGTTTGTTAGACAAACTCGGGAACCCGACGGCGGGTTCAAAGACTTGTGTACAGAAGAGACGACGAGTTTGTAAGACAAATTCAGGAACCCGCTGGCGATTTCGAAGACATGTTCACAGAAAAGCCGACGAGTTTGTAGGACCAACTCGGGAACCCGCCGGCGGGTTCGAAGAAATGTGTACAAAACAGACGACGAGTTTGTAAGACAAATTCGGGAACCCGCCGGCGGGTTGAAAGACATGTTCACAGAACAGACGACGAGTTTGTTAGACAAACTCGGGAATCCGCCGGCGGGTTCAAAGACTTGTGTACAGAACTGACGACGAGTTTGTTAGACAAACTCGGGAACCCGACGGCGGGTTCAAAGACTTGTGTGCAGAAGAGACGACGAGTTTGTAAGACAAATTCAGGAACCCGCTGGCGATTTCGAAGACATGTTCACAGAAAAGCCGACGAGTTTGTAGGACCAACTCGGAAACCCGCCGGCGGGTTCGAAGAAATGTGTACAAAACAGACGACGAGTTTGCTAGACAAACTCGGGAACCCGCCGGCGGGTTCAAAGACTTGTGTACAGTAGAGACGACAACTTTGTAAGACAAACCCGGGAACCCGCCGGCGGGTTCGAAGAAATGTGTACAACACAGACGACGAGTTTGTTAGACAAACTCGGGAACGCGCCGGCGGGTTCAAAGACTTGTGTAAAGTAGGGACGACGAGTTTGTAAGACAAATTCGAGAACCCGCTGGCGAGTTCGAAGACATGTTCACAGAACAGACGACGAGTTTTTTTAGACAAACTCGGGAACCCGCCGGCGGGTTCAAAGACTTGTGTACAGTAGAGACGACGACTTTGTAAGACAAACCCGGGAACCCGCCGGCGGGTTCAAAGACTTGTGTACAGTAGAGACGACGAGTTTGTTAGACAAACTCGGGAACGCGCCGGCGGGTTCAAAGACTTGTGTACAGTGGGAACGACGAGTTTGTAAGACAAACTCGGGAACCCGCCGGCGGGTTGAAAGACATGTTCACAGAACAGACGACGAGTTTGTTAGACAAACTCGGGAATCCGCCGGCGGGTTCAAAGACTTGTGTACAGAACTGACGACGAGTTTGTTAGACAAACTCGGGAACCCGACGGCGGGTTCAAAGACTTGTGTACAGAAGAGACGACGAGTTTGTAAGACAAATTCAGGAACCCGCTGGCGATTTCGAAGACATGTTCACAGAAAAGCCGACGAGTTTGTAGGACCAACTCGGGAACCCGCCGGCGGGTTCGAAGAAATGTGTACAAAACAGACGACGAGTTTGTTAGACAAACTCGGGAACCCGCCGGCGGGTTCAAAGACTTGTGTACAGTAGAGACGACAACTTTGTAAGACAAACCCGGGAACCCGCCGGCGGGTTCGAAGAAATGTGTACAACACAGACGACGAGTTTGTTAGACAAACTCGGGAACGCGCCGGCGGGTTCAAAGACTTGTGTAAAGTAGGGACGACGAGTTTGTAAGACAAATTCGGGAACCCGCTGGCGAGTTCGAAGACATGTTCACAGAACAGACGACGAGTTTTTTTAGACAAACTCGGGAACCCGCCGGCGGGTTCAAAGACTTGTGTACAGTAGAGACGACGACTTTGTAAGACAAACCCGGGAACCCGCCAGCGGGTTCAAAGACTTGTGTACAGTAGAGACGACGAGTTTGTTAGACAAACTCGGGAACGCGCCGGCGGGTTCAAAGACTTGTGTACAGTGGGAACGACGAGTTTGTAAGACAAATTCGGGAACCCGCCGGCGGGTTCGAAGATATGTTTACAGAACAGACGACGAGTTTGTTAGACAAACTCGAGAACCCGCCAGCGGGTTGAAAGACATGTTCACAGAACAGACGACGAGTTTGTTAGACAAACTCGGGAATCCGCCGGCGGGTTCAAAGACTTGTGTACAGAACTGACGACGAGTTTGTTAGACAAACTCGGGAACCCGACGGCGGGTTCAAAGACTTGTGTACAGAAGAGACGACGAGTTTGTAAGACAAATTCAGGAACCCGCTGGCGATTTCGAAGACATGTTCACAGAAAAGCCGACGAGTTTGTAGGACCAACTCGGGAACCCGCCGGCGGGTTCGAAGAAATGTGTACAAAACAGACGACGAGTTTGTTAGACAAACTCGGGAACCCGCCGGCGGGTTCAAAGACTTGTGTACAGTAGAGACGACAACTTTGTAAGACAAACCCGGGAACCCGCCGGCGGGTTCGAAGAAATGTGTACAACAGAGACGACGAGTTTGTTAGACAAACTCGGGAACCCGCCGGCGGGTTCGAAGAAATGTGTACAAAACAGACGACGAGTTTGTTAGACAAACTCGGGAACCCGCCGGCGGGTTCAAAGACTTGTGTACAGTAGAGACGACAACTTTGTAAGACAAACCCGGGAACCCGCCGGCGGGTTCGAAGAAATGTGTACAACACAGACGACGAGTTTGTTAGACAAACTCGGGAACGCGCCGGCGGGTTCAAAGACTTGTGTAAAGTAGGGACGACGAGTTTGTAAGACAAATTCGGGAACCCGCTGGCGAGTTCGAAGACATGTTCACAGAACAGACGACGAGTTTTTTTAGACAAACTCGGGAACCCGCCGGCGGGTTCAAAGACTTGTGTACAGTAGAGACGACGACTTTGTAAGACAAACCCGGGAACCCGCCAGCGGGTTCAAAGACTTGTGTACAGTAGAGACGACGAGTTTGTTAGACAAACTCGGGAACGCGCCGGCGGGTTCGAAGACATGTTTACAGAACAGTCGACGAGTTTGTTAGACAAACTCGGGAATCCGCCGGCGGGTTCAAAGACTTGTGTACAAAACAGACGACGAGTTTGTTAGACAAACTCGGGAACCCGCTGGCGGGTTCTAAGACCTGTGTGCAGTAGAGACGACGAGTTTGTAAGACAAATGCGGGAACCCGCCGGCGGGTTCGAAGACATGTTTACAGAACAGTCGACGAGTTTGTTAGACAAACTCGGGAATCCGCCGGCGGGTTCAAAGACTTGTGTACAGAACTGACGACGAGTTTGTTAGACAAACTCGGGAACCCGACGGCGGGTTCAAAGACTTGTGTACAGAAGAGACGACGAGTTTGTAAGACAAATTCAGGAACCCGCTGGCGATTTCGAAGACATGTTCACAGAAAAGCCGACGTAAGTAAGACAAACTCCAGTAGACCGGGCAGATAGCATTTGTATTTGATTACACATGACCAATTTTAGGTTTTCGCTATGAGCGGATACATGTGGAAATGAGTTTACAACCATTGTACAAATGGTATCAAATGCGGTAAGATTCGAACTTTTAGTCTTGTACTAATGGAAACAGAAAACTCAATAGATTACTGTTTCTCGAACCTTCCTTTTCTTTGCTGAGGGGCCGAAAATCCCATCTGGGTTTCGAACGTGTGTTGTGGGTAAAGGAAAGAGGACGGGAATGTAAATAGAAAGAGAGACAACCGTATCCCCACCAAAATTTACAATTGTGGTACATGGAACATTATTCAAATTTTGAACGTTATCCGAATGTAAATGGACGCTTTGTGCGTCGTTGTGAATATTTACAGATACATCATTAGCAAAACTATTTACATCTGCTACGCAATTATTATCGACAATATGAATCAAAGGGAATACTCTGGGTGACGATGGCAAGCTCAAACTTGGTACAAATAGTGGTACATCGTCATTAAAGCTATCAACAATTTTTGTGTTATACTCCTTAAAAAGTTGGCTATTCAACTGTGGCAGAGAAACTGCCCATGACTTCAACTAGAATCTAGTAAGGTGTATTTGGAATTGGTGATATTTCTTGAGACGACGGCCGTGGAAAAGAATCTGCACAGACGGCTGGTTCGTTGTATTTTCATTAGAAACGTATGTGCAGTGGAGAGTGGCAGGTTCGTAGGCATGTTTAAAGAACAGACGACGAGCTTGTAACACAAACTCGGGAACCCGCCGGCGGATTCTAAGACGAGTATACAGAATAGACAACAAATTTGTTAGATCAACAAGGGAACCCGCTGGCGGGTTCTAAGACCTGTGTGCAGTAGAGACGACGAGTTTGTAAGACAAATGCGGGAACCCGCCGGCGGGTTCGAAGACATGTTTACAGAACAGTCGACGAGTTTGTTAGACAAACTCGGGAATCCGCCGGCGGGTTCAAAGACTTGTGTACAGAACTGACGACGAGTTTGTTAGACAAACTCGGGAACCCGACGGCGGGTTCAAAGACTTGTGTGCAGAAGAGACGACGAGTTTGTAAGACAAATTCAGGAACCCGCTGGCGATTTCGAAGACATGTTCACAGAAAAGCCGACGAGTTTGTAGGACCAACTCGGAAACCCGCCGGCGGGTTCGAAGAAATGTGTACAAAACAGACGACGAGTTTGTTAGACAAACTCGGGAACCCGCCGGCGGGTTCAAAGACTTGTGTACAGTAGAGACGACAACTTTGTAAGACAAACCCGGGAACCCGCCGGCGGGTTCGAAGAAATGTGTACAACACAGACGACGAGTTTGTTAGACAAACTCGGGAACGCGCCGGCGGGTTCAAAGACTTGTGTAAAGTAGGGACGACGAGTTTGTAAGACAAATTCGGGAACCCGCTGGCGAGTTCGAAGACATGTTCACAGAACAGACGACGAGTTTTTTTAGACAAACTCGTGAACCCGCCGGCGGGTTCAAAGACTTGTGTACAGTAGAGACGACGACTTTGTAAGACAAACCCGGGAACCCGCCGGCGGGTTCAAAGACTTGTGTACAGTAGAGACGACGAGTTTGTTAGACAAACTCGGGAACGCGCCGGCGGGTTCAAAGACTTGTGTACAGTGGGAACGACGAGTTTGTAAGACAAATTCGGGAACCCGCCGGCGGGTTCGAAGATATGTTTACAGAACAGACGACGAGTTTGTTAGACAAACTCGGGAACCCGCCGGCGGGTTGAAAGACATGTTCACAGAACAGACGACGAGTTTGTTAGACAAACTCGGGAATCCGCCGGCGGGTCAAAGACTTGTGTACAGAACTGACGACGAGTTTGTTAGACAAACTCGGGAACCCGACGGCGGGTTCAAAGACTTGTGTACAGAAGAGACGACGAGTTTGTAAGACAAATTCAGGAACCCGCTGGCAATTTCGAAGACATGTTCACAGAAAAGCCGACGAGTTTGTAGGACCAACTCGGGAACCCGCCGGCGGGTTCGAAGAAATGTGTACAAAACAGACGACGAGTTTGTTAGACAAACTCGGGAACCCGCCGGCGGGTTCAAAGACTTGTGTACAGTAGAGACGACAACTTTGTAAGACAAACCCGGGAACCCGCCGGCGGGTTCGAAGAAATGTGTACAACACAGACGACGAGTTTGTTAGACAAACTCGGGAACGCGCCGGCGGGTTCAAAGACTTGTGTAAAGTAGGGACGACGAGTTTGTAAGACAAATTCGGGAACCCGCTGGCGAGTTCGAAGACATGTTCACAGAACAGACGACGAGTTTTTTTAGACAAACTCGGGAACCCGCCGGCGGGTTCAAAGACTTGTGTACAGTAGAGACGACGACTTTGTAAGACAAACCCGGGAACCCGCCAGCGGGTTCAAAGACTTGTGTACAGTAGAGACGACGAGTTTGTTAGACAAACTCGGGAACGCGCCGGCGGGTTCAAAGACTTGTGTACAGTGGGAACGACGAGTTTGTAAGACAAATTCGGGAACCCGCCGGCGGGTTCGAAGATATGTTTACAGAACAGACGACGAGTTTGTTAGACAAACTCGAGAACCCGCCAGCGGGTTGAAAGACATGTTCACAGAACAGACGACGAGTTTGTTAGACAAACTCGGGAATCCGCCGGCGGGTTCAAAGACTTGTGTACAGAACTGACGACGAGTTTTTTTAGACAAACTCGTGAACCCGCCGGCGGGTTCAAAGACTTGTGTACAGTAGAGACGACGACTTTGTAAGACAAACCCGGGAACCCGCCGGCGGGTTCAAAGACTTGTGTACAGTAGAGACGACGAGTTTGTTAGACAAACTCGGGAACGCGCCGGCGGGTTCAAAGACTTGTGTACAGTGGGAACGACGAGTTTGTAAGACAAATTCGGGAACCCGCCGGCGGGTTCGAAGATATGTTTACAGAACAGACGACGAGTTTGTTAGACAAACTCGGGAACCCGCCGGCGGGTTGAAAGACATGTTCACAGAACAGACGACGAGTTTGTTAGACAAACTCGGGAATCCGCCGGCGGGTCAAAGACTTGTGTACAGAACTGACGACGAGTTTGTTAGACAAACTCGGGAACCCGACGGCGGGTTCAAAGACTTGTGTACAGAAGAGACGACGAGTTTGTAAGACAAATTCAGGAACCCGCTGGCAATTTCGAAGACATGTTCACAGAAAAGCCGACGAGTTTGTAGGACCAACTCGGGAACCCGCCGGCGGGTTCGAAGAAATGTGTACAAAACAGACGACGAGTTTGTTAGACAAACTCGGGAACCCGCCGGCGGGTTCAAAGACTTGTGTACAGTAGAGACGACAACTTTGTAAGACAAACCCGGGAACCCGCCGGCGGGTTCGAAGAAATGTGTACAACACAGACGACGAGTTTGTTAGACAAACTCGGGAACGCGCCGGCGGGTTCAAAGACTTGTGTAAAGTAGGGACGACGAGTTTGTAAGACAAATTCGGGAACCCGCTGGCGAGTTCGAAGACATGTTCACAGAACAGACGACGAGTTTTTTTAGACAAACTCGGGAACCCGCCGGCGGGTTCAAAGACTTGTGTACAGTAGAGACGACGACTTTGTAAGACAAACCCGGGAACCCGCCAGCGGGTTCAAAGACTTGTGTACAGTAGAGACGACGAGTTTGTTAGACAAACTCGGGAACGCGCCGGCGGGTTCAAAGACTTGTGTACAGTGGGAACGACGAGTTTGTAAGACAAATTCGGGAACCCGCCGGCGGGTTCGAAGATATGTTTACAGAACAGACGACGAGTTTGTTAGACAAACTCGAGAACCCGCCAGCGGGTTGAAAGACATGTTCACAGAACAGACGACGAGTTTGTTAGACAAACTCGGGAATCCGCCGGCGGGTTCAAAGACTTGTGTACAGAACTGACGACGAGTTTGTTAGACAAACTCGGGAACCCGACGGCGGGTTCAAAGACTTGTGTACAGAAGAGACGACGAGTTTGTAAGACAAATTCAGGAACCCGCTGGCGATTTCGAAGACATGTTCACAGAAAAGCCGACGAGTTTGTAGGACCAACTCGGGAACCCGCCGGCGGGTTCGAAGAAATGTGTACAAAACAGACGACGAGTTTGTTAGACAAACTCGGGAACCCGCCGGCGGGTTCAAAGACTTGTGTACAGTAGAGACGACAACTTTGTAAGACAAACCCGGGAACCCGCCGGCGGGTTCGAAGAAATGTGTACAACACAGACGACGAGTTTGTTAGACAAACTCGGGAACCCGCCGGCGGGTTCGAAGAAATGTGTACAAAACAGACGACGAGTTTGTTAGACAAACTCGGGAACCCGCCGGCGGGTTCAAAGACTTGTGTACAGTAGAGACGACAACTTTGTAAGACAAACCCGGGAACCCGCCGGCGGGTTCGAAGAAATGTGTACAACACAGACGACGAGTTTGTTAGACAAACTCGGGAACGCGCCGGCGGGTTCAAAGACTTGTGTAAAGTAGGGACGACGAGTTTGTAAGACAAATTCGGGAACCCGCTGGCGAGTTCGAAGACATGTTCACAGAACAGACGACGAGTTTTTTTAGACAAACTCGGGAACCCGCCGGCGGGTTCAAAGACTTGTGTACAGTAGAGACGACGACTTTGTAAGACAAACCCGGGAACCCGCCGGCGGGTTCGAAGAAATGTGTACAACACAGACGACGAGTTTGTTAGACAAACTCGGGAACGCGCCGGCGGGTTCAAAGACTTGTGTAAAGTAGGGACGACGAGTTTGTAAGACAAATTCGGGAACCCGCTGGCGAGTTCGAAGACATGTTCACAGAACAGACGACGAGTTTTTTTAGACAAACTCGGGAACCCGCCGGCGGGTTCAAAGACTTGTGTACAGTAGAGACGACGACTTTGTAAGACAAACCCGGGAACCCGCCGGCGGGTTCAAAGACTTGTGTACAGTAGAGACGACGAGTTTGTTAGACAAACTCGGGAACGCGCCGGCGGGTTCAAAGACTTGTGTACAGTGGGAACGACGAGTTTGTAAGACAAATTCGGGAACCCGCCGGCGGGTTCGAAGATATGTTTACAGAACAGACGACGAGTTTGTTAGACAAACTCGGGAACCCGCCGGCGGGTTGAAAGACATGTTCACAGAACAGACGACGAGTTTGTTAGACAAACTCGGGAATCCGCCGGCGGGTCAAAGACTTGTGTACAGAACTGACGACGAGTTTGTTAGACAAACTCGGGAACCCGACGGCGGGTTCAAAGACTTGTGTACAGAAGAGACGACGAGTTTGTAAGACAAATTCAGGAACCCGCTGGCAATTTCGAAGACATGTTCACAGAAAAGCCGACGAGTTTGTAGGACCAACTCGGGAACCCGCCGGCGGGTTCGAAGAAATGTGTACAAAACAGACGACGAGTTTGTTAGACAAACTCGGGAACCCGCCGGCGGGTTCAAAGACTTGTGTACAGTAGAGACGACAACTTTGTAAGACAAACCCGGGAATCCGCCGGCGGGTTCGAAGAAATGTGTACAACACAGACGACGAGTTTGTTAGACAAACTCGGGAACGCGCCGGCGGGTTCAAAGACTTGTGTAAAGTAGGGACGACGAGTTTGTAAGACAAATTCGGGAACCCGCTGGCGAGTTCGAAGACATGTTCACAGAACAGACGACGAGTTTTTTTAGACAAACTCGGGAACCCGCCGGCGGGTTCAAAGACTTGTGTACAGTAGAGACGACGACTTTGTAAGACAAACCCGGGAACCCGCCAGCGGGTTCAAAGACTTGTGTACAGTAGAGACGACGAGTTTGTTAGACAAACTCGGGAACGCGCCGGCGGGTTCAAAGACTTGTGTACAGTGGGAACGACGAGTTTGTAAGACAAATTCGGGAACCCGCCGGCGGGTTCGAAGATATGTTTACAGAACAGACGACGAGTTTGTTAGACAAACTCGAGAACCCGCCAGCGGGTTGAAAGACATGTTCACAGAACAGACGACGAGTTTGTTAGACAAACTCGGGAATCCGCCGGCGGGTTCAAAGACTTGTGTACAGAACTGACGACGAGTTTGTTAGACAAACTCGGGAACCCGACGGCGGGTTCAAAGACTTGTGTACAGAAGAGACGACGAGTTTGTAAGACAAATTCAGGAACCCGCTGGCGATTTCGAAGACATGTTCACAGAAAAGCCGACGAGTTTGTAGGACCAACTCGGGAACCCGCCGGCGGGTTCGAAGAAATGTGTACAAAACAGACGACGAGTTTGTTAGACAAACTCGGGAACCCGCCGGCGGGTTCAAAGACTTGTGTACAGTAGAGACGACAACTTTGTAAGACAAACCCGGGAACCCGCCGGCGGGTTCGAAGAAATGTGTACAACACAGACGACGAGTTTGTTAGACAAACTCGGGAACCCGCCGGCGGGTTTGAAGAAATGTGTACAAAACAGACGACGAGTTTGTTAGACAAACTCGGGAACCCGCCGGCGGGTTCAAAGACTTGTGTACAGTAGAGACGACAACTTTGTAAGACAAACCCGGGAACCCGCCGGCGGGTTCGAAGAAATGTGTACAACACAGACGACGAGTTTGTTAGACAAACTCGGGAACGCGCCGGCGGGTTCAAAGACTTGTGTAAAGTAGGGACGACGAGTTTGTAAGACAAATTCGGGAACCCGCTGGCGAGTTCGAAGACATGTTCACAGAACAGACGACGAGTTTTTTTAGACAAACTCGGGAACCCGCCGGCGGGTTCAAAGACTTGTGTACAGTAGAGACGACGACTTTGTAAGACAAACCCGGGAACCCGCCAGCGGGTTCAAAGACTTGTGTACAGTAGAGACGACGAGTTTGTTAGACAAACTCGGGAACGCGCCGGCGGGTTCGAAGACATGTTTACAGAACAGTCGACGAGTTTGTTAGACAAACTCGGGAATCCGCCGGCGGGTTCAAAGACTTGTGTACAAAACAGACGACGAGTTTGTTAGACAAACTCGGGAACCCGCTGGCGGGTTCTAAGACCTGTGTGCAGTAGAGACGACGAGTTTGTAAGACAAATGCGGGAACCCGCCGGCGGGTTCGAAGACATGTTTACAGAACAGTCGACGAGTTTGTTAGACAAACTCGGGAATCCGCCGGCGGGTTCAAAGACTTGTGTACAGAACTGACGACGAGTTTGTTAGACAAACTCGGGAACCCGACGGCGGGTTCAAAGACTTGTGTACAGAAGAGACGACGAGTTTGTAAGACAAATTCAGGAACCCGCTGGCGATTTCGAAGACATGTTCACAGAAAAGCCGACGAGTTTGTAGGACCAACTCGGAAACCCGCCGGCGGGTTCGAAGAAATGTGTACAAAACAGACGACGAGTTTGTTAGACAAACTCGGGAACCCGCCGGCGGGTTCAAAGACTTGTGTAAAGTAGGGACGACGAGTTTGTAAGACAAATTCGGGAACCCGCTGGCGAGTTCGAAGACATGTTCACAGAACAGACGACGAGTTTGTTAGACAAACTCGGGAATCCGCCGGCGGGTTCAAAGACTTGTGTACAAAACAGACGACGAGTTTGTTAGACAAACTCGGGAACCCGCTGGCGGGTTCTAAGACCTGTGTGCAGTAGAGACGACGAGTTTGTAAGACAAATGCGGGAACCCGCCGGCGGGTTCGAAGACATGTTTACAGAACAGTCGACGAGTTTGTTAGACAAACTCGGGAATCCGCCGGCGGGTTCAAAGACTTGTGTACAGAACTGACGACGAGTTTGTTAGACAAACTCGGGAACCCGACGGCGGGTTCAAAGACTTGTGTACAGAAGAGACGACGAGTTTGTAAGACAAATTCAGGAACCCGCTGGCGATTTCGAAGACATGTTCACAGAAAAGCCGACGAGTTTGTAGGACCAACTCGGAAACCCGCCGGCGGGTTCGAAGAAATGTGTACAAAACAGACGACGAGTTTGTTAGACAAACTCGGGAACCCGCCGGCGGGTTCAAAGACTTGTGTACAGTAGAGACGACAACTTTGTAAGACAAACCCGGGAACCCGCCGGCGGGTTCGAAGAAATGTGTACAATACAGACGACGAGTTTGTTAGACAAACTCGGGAACGCGCCGGCGGGTTCAAAGACTTGTGTAAAGTAGGGACGACGAGTTTGTAAGACAAATTCGGGAACCCGCTGGCGAGTTCGAAGACATGTTCACAGAACAGACGACGAGTTTTTTTAGACAAACTCGGGAACCCGCCGGCGGGTTCAAAGACTTGTGTACAGTAGAGACGACGACTTTGTAAGACAAACCCGGGAACCCGCCGGCGGGTTCAAAGACTTGTGTACAGTAGAGACGACGAGTTTGTTAGACAAACTCGGGAACGCGCCGGCGGGTTCAAAGACTTGTGTACAGTGGGAACGACGAGTTTGTAAGACAAATTCGGGAACCCGCCGGCGGGTTCGAAGATATGTTTACAGAACAGACGACGAGTTTGTTAGACAAACTCGGGAACCCGCCGGCGGGTTGAAAGACATGTTCACAGAACAGACGACGAGTTTGTTAGACAAACTCGGGAATCCGCCGGCGGGTTCAAAGACTTGTGTACAGAACTGACGACGAGTTTGTTAGACAAACTCGGGAACCCGACGGCGGGTTCAAAGACTTGTGTACAGAAGAGACGACGAGTTTGTAAGACAAATTCAGGAACCCGCTGGCGATTTCGAAGACATGTTCACAGAAAAGCCGACGAGTTTGTAGGACCAACTCGGGAACCCGCCGGCGGGTTCGAAGAAATGTGTACAAAACAGACGACGAGTTTGTTAGACAAACTCGGGAACCCGCCGGCGGGTTCAAAGACTTGTGTACAGTAGAGACGACAACTTTGTAAGACAAACCCGGGAACCCGCCGGCGGGTTCGAAGAAATGTGTACAACACAGACGACGAGTTTGTTAGACAAACTCGGGAACCCGCCGGCGGGTTCGAAGAAATGTGTACAAAACAGACGACGAGTTTGTTAGACAAACTCGGGAACCCGCCGGCGGGTTCAAAGACTTGTGTACAGTAGAGACGACAACTTTGTAAGACAAACCCGGGAACCCGCCGGCGGGTTCGAAGAAATGTGTACAACACAGACGACGAGTTTGTTAGACAAACTCGGGAACGCGCCGGCGGGTTCAAAGACTTGTGTAAAGTAGGGACGACGAGTTTATAAGACAAATTCGGGAACCCGCTGGCGAGTTCGAAGACATGTTCACAGAACAGACGACGAGTTTTTTTAGACAAACTCGGGAACCCGCCGGCGGGTTCAAAGACTTGTGTACAGTAGAGACGACGACTTTGTAAGACAAACCCGGGAACCCGCCAGCGGGTTCAAAGACTTGTGTACAGTAGAGACGACGAGTTTGTTAGACAAACTCGGGAACGCGCCGGCGGGTTCGAAGACATGTTTACAGAACAGTCGACGAGTTTGTTAGACAAACTCGGGAATCCGCCGGCGGGTTCAAAGACTTGTGTACAAAACAGACGACGAGTTTGTTAGACAAACTCGGGAACCCGCTGGCGGGTTCTAAGACCTGTGTGCAGTAGAGACGACGAGTTTGTAAGACAAATGCGGGAACCCGCCGGCGGGTTCGAAGACATGTTTACAGAACAGTCGACGAGTTTGTTAGACAAACTCGGGAATCCGCCGGCGGGTTCAAAGACTTGTGTACAGAACTGACGACGAGTTTGTTAGACAAACTCGGGAACCCGACGGCGGGTTCAAAGACTTGTGTACAGAAGAGACGACGAGTTTGTAAGACAAATTCAGGAACCCGCTGGCGATTTCGAAGACATGTTCACAGAAAAGCCGACGAGTTTGTAGGACCAACTCGGAAACCCGCCGGCGGGTTTGAAGAAATGTGTACAAAACAGACGACGAGTTTGTTAGACAAACTCGGGAACCCGCCGGCGGGTTCAAAGACTTGTGTACAGTAGAGACGACAACTTTGTAAGACAAACCCGGGAACCCGCCGGCGGGTTCGAAGAAATGTGTACAACACAGACGACGAGTTTGTTAGACAAACTCGGGAACGCGCCGGCGGGTTCAAAGACTTGTGTAAAGTAGGGACGACGAGTTTGTAAGACAAATTCGGGAACCCGCTGGCGAGTTCGAAGACATGTTCACAGAACAGACGACGAGTTTTTTTAGACAAACTCGGGAACCCGCCGGCGGGTTCAAAGACTTGTGTACAGTAGAGACGACGACTTTGTAAGACAAACCCGGGAACCCGCCGGCGGGTTCAAAGACTTGTGTACAGTAGAGGCGACGAGTTTGTTAGACAAACTCGGGAACGCGCCGGCGGGTTCAAAGACTTGTGTACAGTGGGAACGACGAGTTTGTAAGACAAATTCGGGAACCCGCCGGCGGGTTCGAAGATATGTTTACAGAACAGACGACGAGTTTGTTAGACAAACTCGGGAACCCGCCGGCGGGTTGAAAGACATGTTCACAGAACAGACGACGAGTTTGTTAGACAAACTCGGGAATCCGCCGGCGGGTTCAAAGACTTGTGTACAGAACTGACGACGAGTTTGTTAGACAAACTCGGGAACCCGACGGCGGGTTCAAAGACTTGTGTACAGAAGAGACGACGAGTTTGTAAGACAAATTCAGGAACCCGCTGGCGATTTCGAAGACATGTTCACAGAAAAGCCGACGAGTTTGTAGGACCAACTCGGGAACCCGCCGGCGGGTTCGAAGAAATGTGTACAAAACAGACGACGAGTTTGTTAGACAAACTCGGGAACCCGCCGGCGGGTTCAAAGACTTGTGTACAGTAGAGACGACAACTTTGTAAGACAAACCCGGGAACCCGCCGGCGGGTTCGAAGAAATGTGTACAACACAGACGACGAGTTTGTTAGACAAACTCGGGAACGCGCCGGCGGGTTCAAAGACTTGTGTAAAGTAGGGACGACGAGTTTGTAAGACAAATTCGGGAACCCGCTGGCGAGTTCGAAGACATGTTCACAGAACAGACGACGAGATTTTTTAGACAAACTCGGGAACCCGCCGGCGGGTTCAAAGACTTGTGTACAGTAGAGACGACGACTTTGTAAGACAAACCCGGGAACCCGCCGGCGGGTTCAAAGACTTGTGTACAGTAGAGACGACGAGTTTGTTAGACAAACTCGGGAACGCGCCGGCGGGTTCAAAGACTTGTGTACAGTGGGAACGACGAGTTTGTAAGACAAATTCGGGAACCCGCCGGCGGGTTCGAAGATATGTTTACAGAACAGACGACGAGTTTGTTAGACAAACTCGGGAACCCGCCGGCGGGTTGAAAGACATGTTCACAGAACAGACGACGACTTTGTTAGACCAACTCGGGAACACGCCGGCGGGTTCAAAGACTTGTGTACAGAACAGACGACGAGTTTGTTAGACAAACTCGGGAACCCGACGGCGGGTTCAAAGACTTGTGTACAGAAGAGACGACGAGTTTGTACAACAAATTCAGGAACCCGCTGGCGAGTTCGAAGACATGTTCACAGAAAAGACGACGAGCTTGTAGGACCAACTCGGGAAACCGCCGGTGGGTTCGAAGACATGTTTACAAAACAGAGGACGAGTTTTTTTTAGACAAACTTGAGAACCCGCCGGCGGGTTCGAAGACATGTGTACAGAACAGACGACGAATTTGTTAGATTAACTCGGGAACCCGCCGGCGGGTTCGAAGAAATGTGTACAAAACAGACGACGAATTTGTTAGATTAACTCGGGAACCCGCCGGCGGGTTCGAAGAAATGTGTACAAAACAGACGACGAGTTTGTTAGACAAACTCGGGAACCCGCCGGCGGGTTCAAAGACTTGTGTACAGTAGAGATGACGACTTTGTAAGACAAACCCGGGAACCCGCCGGCGGGTTCAAAGACTTGTGTACAGTAGAGACGACGAGTTTGTAAGACAAATTCGGGAACCCGCCGGCGGGTTCGAAGACATGTTTACAGAACAGACGACGAGTTTGTTAAACAAACTCGGGAACCCGCCGGCTGGTTAGATGACATGTTTACAAAACAGACGACGAGTTTTTTTAGACAAACACGGGAACCCGCCGGCGGGTTAGAAGACATGTTTACAGAACAGTCGACGAGTTTGTTAGACAAACTCGGGAACCCGCCGGCGGGTTCGAAGAAATGTGTACAAAACAGACGACGAGCTTGTTAGACAAACTCGGGAACCCGCCGGCGGGTTCGAAGACACGTTTACAGAACAGACGACGAGTTTGTTAGACAAACTCGGGAACCCGCCGGCTTGTTAGAAGACGTGTTTACAAAATAGACGACGAGTTTTTTTAGACAAACTCGGGAACCCGCCGGCGGGTTAGAAGACATGTTTACAAAACAGACGACGAGTTTTTTTAGACAAACTCGGGAACCCGCCGGCGGGTTAGAAGACATGTGTACAGAACAGACGACGAATTTGTTAGATTAACTCGGGAACCCGCCGGCGGGTTCGAAGACATGTTTACAGAACAGACGACGACTTTGTTAGACCAACTCGGGAACACGCCGGCGGGTTCAAAGACTTGTGTACAGAACAGACGACGAGTTTGTTAAACAAACTCGGGAACCCGCCGGCTGGTTAGATGACATGTTTACAAAACAGACGACGAGTTTTTTTAGACAAACACGGGAACCCGCCGGCGGGTTAGAAGACATGTTTACAGAACAGTCGACGAGTTTGTTAGACAAACTCGGGAACCCGCCGGCGGGTTCGAAGAAATGTGTACAAAACAGACGACGAGCTTGTTAGACAAACTCGGGAACCCGCCGGCGGGTTCGAAGACACGTTTACAGAACAGACGACGAGTTTGTTAGACAAACTCGGGAACCCGCCGGCTTGTTAGAAGACGTGTTTACAAAATAGACGACGAGTTTTTTTAGACAAACTCGGGAACCCGCCGGCGGGTTAGAAGAAATGTGTACAAAACAGACGACGAGTTTGTTAGACAAACTCGGGAGCCCGCCGGCGGGTTCAAACACTTGTGTACAGTAGAGACGACGAGTTTGTAAGACTAATTCGGGAACCCGCCGGCGGGTTCGAAGACATGTTTACAGAACAGACGACGACTTTGTTAGACCAACTCGGGAACACGCCGGCGGGTTCAAAGACTTGTGTACGGAACAGACGACGAGTTTGTACAACAAATTCAGGAACCCGCTGGCGAGTTCGAAGACATGTTCACAGAAAAGACGACGAGCTTGTAGGACCAACTCGGGAAACCGCCGGTGGGTTCGAAGACATGTTTACAAAACAGAGGACGAGTTTTTTTAGACAAACTTGAGAACCCGCCGGCGGGTTCGAAGACATGTGTACAGAACAGACGACGAATTTGTTAGATTAACTCGGGAACCCGCCGGCGGGTTCGAAGAAATGTGTACAAAACAGACGACGAGTTTGTTAGACAAACTCGGGAACCCGCCGGCGGGTTGAAAGACTTGTGTACAGTAGAGACGACGAGTTTGTTAGACAAACTCGGGAACGCGCCGGCGGGTTCAAAGACTTGTGTACAGTGGGAACGACGAGTTTGTAAGACAAATTCGGGAACCCGCCGGCGGGTTCGAAGATATGTTTACAGAACAGACGACGAGTTTGTTAGACAAACTCGGGAACCCGCCGGCGGGTTGAAAGACATGTTCACAGAACAGACGACGAGTTTGTTAAACAAACTCGGGAACCCGCCGGCTGGTTAGATGACATGTTTACAAAACAGACGACGAGTTTTTTTAGACAAACACGGGAACCCGCCGGCGGGTTAGAAGACATGTTTACAGAACAGTCGACGAGTTTGTTAGACAAACTCGGGAACCCGCCGGCGGGTTCGAAGAAATGTGTACAAAACAGACGACGAGCTTGTTAGACAAACTCGGGAACCCGCCGGCGGGTTCGAAGACACGTTTACAGAACAGACGACGAGTTTGTTAGACAAACTCGGGAACCCGCCGGCTTGTTAGAAGACGTGTTTACAAAATAGACGACGAGTTTTTTTAGACAAACTCGGGAACCCGCCGGCGGGTTAGAAGACATGTTTACAAAACAGACGACGAATTTGTTAGATTAACTCGGGAACCCGCCGGCGGGTTCGAAGAAATGTGTACAAAACAGTCGACGAGTTTGTTAGACAAACTCGGGAACCCGCCGGCGGGTTCGAAGAAATGTGTACAAAACAGACGACGAGTTTGTTAGACAAACTCGGGAACCCGCCGGCGGGTTCAAAGACTTGTGTACAGTAGAGACGACGAGTTTGTAAGACTAATTCGGGAACCCGCCGGCGGGTTCGAAGACATGTTTACAGAACAGACGACGACTTTGTTAGACCAACTCGGGAACACGCCGGCGGGTTCAAAGACTTGTGTACAGAACAGACGACGAGTTTGTTAGACAAACTCGGGAACCCGACGGCGGGTTCAAAGACTTGTGTACAGAAGAGACGACGAGTTTGTACAACAAATTCAGGAACCCGCTGGCGAGTTCGAAGACATGTTCACAGAAAAGACGACGAGCTTGTAGGACCAACTCGGGAAACCGCCGGTGGGTTCGAAGACATGTTTACAAAACAGAGGACGAGTTTTTTTAGACAAACTTGAGAACCCGCCGGCGGGTTCGAAGACATGTGTACAGAACAGACGACGAATTTGTTAGATTAACTCGGGAACCCGCCGGCGGGTTCGAAGAAATGTGTACAAAACAGACGACGAGTTTGTTAGACAAACTCGGGAACCCGCCGGCGGGTTGAAAGACTTGTGTACAGTAGAGACGACGAGTTTGTTAGACAAACTCGGGAACGCGCCGGCGGGTTCAAAGACTTGTGTACAGTGGGAACGACGAGTTTGTTAGACAAACTCGGGAACCCGCCGGCGGGTTGAAAGACATGTTCACAGAACAGACGACGACTTTGTTAGACCAACTCGGGAACACGCCGGCGGGTTCAAAGACTTGTGTACAGAACAGACGACGAGTTTGTTAGACAAACTCGGGAACCCGACGGCGGGTTCAAAGACTTGTGTACAGAAGAGACGACGAGTTTGTACAACAAATTCAGGAACCCGCTGGCGAGTTCGAAGACATGTTCACAGAAAAGACGACGAGCTTGTAGGACCAACTCGGGAAACCGCCGGTGGGTTCGAAGACATGTTTACAAAACAGAGGACGAGTTTTTTTTAGACAAACTTGAGAACCCGCCGGCGGGTTCGAAGACATGTGTACAGAACAGACGACGAATTTGTTAGATTAACTCGGGAACCCGCCGGCGGGTTCGAAGAAATGTGTACAAAACAGACGACGAATTTGTTAGATTAACTCGGGAACCCGCCGGCGGGTTCGAAGAAATGTGTACAAAACAGACGACGAGTTTGTTAGACAAACTCGGGAACCCGCCGGCGGGTTCAAAGACTTGTGTACAGTAGAGATGACGACTTTGTAAGACAAACCCGGGAACCCGCCGGCGGGTTCAAAGACTTGTGTACAGTAGAGACGACGAGTTTGTAAGACAAATTCGGGAACCCGCCGGCGGGTTCGAAGACATGTTTACAGAACAGACGACGAGTTTGTTAAACAAACTCGGGAACCCGCCGGCTGGTTAGATGACATGTTTACAAAACAGACGACGAGTTTTTTAGACAAACACGGGAACCCGCCGGCGGGTTAGAAGACATGTTTACAGAACAGTCGACGAGTTTGTTAGACAAACTCGGGAACCCGCCGACGGGTTCGAAGAATTGTGTACAAAACAGACGACGAGCTTGTTAGACAAACTCGGGAACCCGCCGGCGGGTTCGAAGACACGTTTACAGAACAGACGACGAGTTTGTTAGACAAACTCGGGAACCCGCCGGCGGGTTCAAAGACTTGTGTACAGTAGAGATGACGACTTTGTAAGACAAACCCGGGAACCCGCCGGCGGGTTCAAAGACTTGTGTACAGTAGAGACGACGAGTTTGTAAGACAAATTCGGGAACCCGCCGGCGGGTTCGAAGACATGTTTACAGAACAGACGACGAGTTTGTTAAACAAACTCGGGAACCCGCCGGCTGGTTAGATGACATGTTTACAAAACAGACGACGAGTTTTTTTAGACAAACACGGGAACCCGCCGGCGGGTTAGAAGACATGTTTACAGAACAGTCGACGAGTTTGTTAGACAAACTCGGGAACCCGCCGGCGGGTTCGAAGAAATGTGTACAAAACAGACGACGAGCTTGTTAGACAAACTCGGGAACCCGCCGGCGGGTTCGAAGACACGTTTACAGAACAGACGACGAGTTTGTTAGACAAACTCGGGAACCCGCCGGCTTGTTAGAAGACGTGTTTACAAAATAGACGACGAGTTTTTTTAGACAAACTCGGGAACCCGCCGGCGGGTTAGAAGACATGTTTACAAAACAGACGACGAGTTTTTTTAGACAAACTCGGGAACCCGCCGGCGGGTTAGAAGACATGTGTACAGAACAGACGACGAATTTGTTAGATTAACTCGGGAACCCGCCGGCGGGTTCGAAGAAATGTGTACAAAACAGACGACGAGTTTGTTAGACAAACTCGGGAGCCCGCCGGCGGGTTCAAAGACTTGTGTACAGTAGAGACGACGAGTTTGTAAGACTAATTCGGGAACCCGCCGGCGGGTTCGAAGACATGTTTACAGAACAGACGACGACTTTGTTAGACCAACTCGGGAACACGCCGGCGGGTTCAAAGACTTGTGTACAGAACAGACGACGAGTTTGTTAGACAAACTCGGGAACCCGACGGCGGGTTCAAAGACTTGTGTACAGAAGAGACGACGAGTTTGTACAACAAATTCAGGAACCCGCTGGCGAGTTCGAAGACATGTTCACAGAAAAGACGACGAGCTTGTAGGACCAACTCGGGAAACCGCCGGTGGGTTCGAAGACATGTTTACAAAACAGAGGACGAGTTTTTTTAGACAAACTTGAGAACCCGCCGGCGGGTTCGAAGACATGTGTACAGAACAGACGACGAATTTGTTAGATTAACTCGGGAACCCGCCGGCGGGTTCGAAGAAATGTGTACAAAACAGACGACGAGTTTGTTAGACAAACTCGGGAACCCGCCGGCGGGTTGAAAGACTTGTGTACAGTAGAGACGACGAGTTTGTTAGACAAACTCGGGAACGCGCCGGCGGGTTCAAAGACTTGTGTACAGTGGGAACGACGAGTTTGTAAGACAAATTCGGGAACCCGCCGGCGGGTTCGAAGATATGTTTACAGAACAGACGACGAGTTTGTTAGACAAACTCGGGAACCCGCCGGCGGGTTGAAAGACATGTTCACAGAACAGACGACGAGTTTGTTAAACAAACTCGGGAACCCGCCGGCTGGTTAGATGACATGTTTACAAAACAGACGACGAGTTTTTTTAGACAAACACGGGAACCCGCCGGCGGGTTAGAAGACATGTTTACAGAACAGTCGACGAGTTTGTTAGACAAACTCGGGAACCCGCCGGCGGGTTCGAAGAAATGTGTACAAAACAGACGACGAGCTTGTTAGACAAACTCGGGAACCCGCCGGCGGGTTCGAAGACACGTTTACAGAACAGACGACGAGTTTGTTAGACAAACTCGGGAACCCGCCGGCTTGTTAGAAGACGTGTTTACAAAATAGACGACGAGTTTTTTTAGACAAACTCGGGAACCCGCCGGCGGGTTAGAAGACATGTTTACAAAACAGACGACGAGTTTTTTTAGACAAACTCGGGAACCCGCCGGCGGGTTAGAAGACATGTGTACAGAACAGACGACGAATTTGTTAGATTAACTCGGGAACCCGCCGGCGGGTTCGAAGAAATGTGTACAAAACAGTCGACGAGTTTGTTAGACAAACTCGGGAACCCGCCGGCGGGTTCGAAGAAATGTGTACAAAACAGACGACGAGTTTGTTAGACAAACTCGGGAACCCGCCGGCGGGTTCAAAGACTTGTGTACAGTAGAGACGACGAGTTTGTAAGACTAATTCGGGAACCCGCCGGCGGGTTCGAAGACATGTTTACAGAACAGACGACGACTTTGTTAGACCAACTCGGGAACACGCCGGCGGGTTCAAAGACTTGTGTACAGAACAGACGACGAGTTTGTTAGACAAACTCGGGAACCCGACGGCGGGTTCAAAGACTTGTGTACAGAAGAGACGACGAGTTTGTACAACAAATTCAGGAACCCGCTGGCGAGTTCGAAGACATGTTCACAGAAAAGACGACGAGCTTGTAGGACCAACTCGGGAAACCGCCGGTGGGTTCGAAGACATGTTTACAAAACAGAGGACGAGTTTTTTTAGACAAACTTGAGAACCCGCCGGCGGGTTCGAAGACATGTGTACAGAACAGACGACGAATTTGTTAGATTAACTCGGGAACCCGCCGGCGGGTTCGAAGAAATGTGTACAAAACAGACGACGAGTTTGTTAGACAAACTCGGGAACCCGCCGGCGGGTTGAAAGACTTGTGTACAGTAGAGACGACGAGTTTGTTAGACAAACTCGGGAACGCGCCGGCGGGTTCAAAGACTTGTGTACAGTGGGAACGACGAGTTTGTAAGACAAATTCGGGAACCCGCCGGCGGGTTCGAAGATATGTTTACAGAACAGACGACGAGTTTGTTAGACAAACTCGGGAACCCGCCGGCGGGTTGAAAGACATGTTCACAGAACAGACGACGACTTTGTTAGACCAACTCGGGAACACGCCGGCGGGTTCAAAGACTTGTGTACAGAACAGACGACGAGTTTGTTAGACAAACTCGGGAACCCGACGGCGGGTTCAAAGACTTGTGTACAGAAGAGACGACGAGTTTGTACAACAAATTCAGGAACCCGCTGGCGAGTTCGAAGACATGTTCACAGAAAAGACGACGAGCTTGTAGGACCAACTCGGGAAACCGCCGGTGGGTTCGAAGACATGTTTACAAAACAGAGGACGAGTTTTTTTTAGACAAACTTGAGAACCCGCCGGCGGGTTCGAAGACATGTGTACAGAACAGACGACGAATTTGTTAGATTAACTCGGGAACCCGCCGGCGGGTTCGAAGAAATGTGTACAAAACAGACGACGAATTTGTTAGATTAACTCGGGAACCCGCCGGCGGGTTCGAAGAAATGTGTACAAAACAGACGACGAGTTTGTTAGACAAACTCGGGAACCCGTCGGCGGGTTCAAAGACTTGTGTACAGTAGAGATGACGACTTTGTAAGACAAACCCGGGAACCCGCCGGCGGGTTCAAAGACTTGTGTACAGTAGAGACGACGAGTTTGTAAGACAAATTCGGGAACCCGCCGGCGGGTTCGAAGACATGTTTACAGAACAGACGACGAGTTTGTTAAACAAACTCGGGAACCCGCCGGCTGGTTAGATGACATGTTTACAAAACAGACGACGAGTTTTTTTAGACAAACACGGGAACCCGCCGGCGGGTTAGAAGACATGTTTACAGAACAGTCGACGAGTTTGTTAGACAAACTCGGGAACCCGCCGGCGGGTTCGAAGAAATGTGTACAAAACAGACGACGAGCTTGTTAGACAAACTCGGGAACCCGCCGGCGGGTTCGAAGACACGTTTACAGAACAGACGACGAGTTTGTTAGACAAACTCGGGAACCCGCCGGCTTGTTAGAAGACGTGTTTACAAAATAGACGACGAGTTTTTTTAGACAAACTCGGGAACCCGCCGGCGGGTTAGAAGACATGTTTACAAAACAGACGACGAGTTTTTTTAGACAAACTCGGGAACCCGCCGGCGGGTTAGAAGACATGTGTACAGAACAGACGACGAATTTGTTAGATTAACTCGGGAACCCGCCGGCGGGTTCGAAGAAATGTGTACAAAACAGACGACGAGTTTGTTAGACAAACTCGGGAACCCGCCAGTGGGTTCAAAGACTTGTGTACAGTAGAGACGACGAGTTTGTAAGACTAATTCGGGAACCCGCCGGCGGGTTCGAAGACATGTTTACAGAACAGACGACGACTTTGTTAGACCAACTCGGGAACACGCCGGCGGGTTCAAAGACTTGTGTACAGAACAGACGACGAGTTTGTTAGACAAACTCGGGAACCCGACGGCGGGTTCAAAGACTTGTGTACAGAAGAGACGACGAGTTTGTACAACAAATTCAGGAACCCGCTGGCGAGTTCGAAGACATGTTCACAGAAAAGACGACGAGCTTGTAGGACCAACTCGGGAAACCGCCGGTGGGTTCGAAGACATGTTTACAAAACAGAGGACGAGTTTTTTTAGACAAACTTGAGAACCCGCCGGCGGGTTCGAAGACATGTGTACAGAACAGACGACGAATTTGTTAGATTAACTCGGGAACCCGCCGGCGGGTTCGAAGAAATGTGTACAAAACAGACGACGAGTTTGTTAGACAAACTCGGGAACCCGCCGGCGGGTTGAAAGACTTGTGTACAGTAGAGATGACGACTTTGTAAGACAAACCCGGGAACCCGCCGGCGGGTTCAAAGACTTGTGTACAGTAGAGACGACGAGTTTGTAAGACAAATTCGGGAACCCGCCGGCGGGTTCGAAGACATGTTTACAGAACAGACGACGAGTTTGTTAAACAAACTCGGGAACCCGCCGGCTGGTTAGAAGACATGTTTACAAAACAGAGGACGAGTTTTTTTAGACAAACTTGAGAACCCGCCGGCGGGTTCGAAGACATGTGTACAGAACAGACGACGAGTTTTTTTAGACAAACTCGGGAACCCGCCGGCGGGTTAGAAGACATGTGTACAGAACAGACGACGAATTTGTTAGATTAACTCGGGAACCCGCCGGCGGGTTCGAAGAAATGTGTACAAAACAGACGACGAGTTTGTTAGACAAACTCGGGAACCCGCCGGCGGGTTCAAAGACTTGTGTACAGTAGAGACGACGAGTTTGTAAGACAAATTCGGGAACCCGCCGGCGGGTTCGAAGACATGTTTACAGAACAGACGACGAGTTTGTTAGACAAACTCGGGAACCCGCCGGCGGGTTCAAAGACTTGTGTACAGTAGAGACGACGAGTTTGTTAGACAAACTCGGGAACCCGCCGGCGGGTTAGAAGACATGTTTACAGAACAGTCGACGAGTTTGTCTACAAATTCGGGAACCCGCCGGCGGGTTCGAAGTCATGTTTACAGAACAGACGACGAGTTTGTTAGACAAACTCGGGAACCCGCCGGCGGGTTCAAAGACTTGTGTACAGTAGGGACGACGAGTTTGTAAGACAAATTCGGGAACCCGCCGGCGGGTTGGAAGATTTGCTTACAGAACAGACGACGAGTTTGTTAGACAAACTCGGGAACCCGCCGGCGGGTTCAAAGACTTGTGTACAGTAGAGACGACGAGTTTGTTAGACCAACTCGGGAACCCGATGGCGGGTTCAAAGACTTGTGTACAGTAGAGACGACGAGTTTGTTAGACAAACTCGGGAACGCGCCGGCGGGTTCAAAGACTTGTGTACAGTGGGAACGACGAGTTTGTAAGACAAATTCGGGAACCCGCCGGCGGGTTCGAAGATATGTTTACAGAACAGACGACGAGTTTGTTAGACAAACTCGGGAACCCGCCGGCGGGTTGAAAGACATGTTCACAGAACAGACGACGAGTTTGTTAGACAAACTCGGGAATCCGCCGGCGGGTTCAAAGACTTGTGTACAGAACTGACGACGAGTTTGTTAGACAAACTCGGGAACCCGACGGCGGGTTCAAAGACTTGTGTACAGAAGAGACGACGAGTTTGTAAGACAAATTCAGGAACCCGCTGGCGATTTCGAAGACATGTTCACAGAAAAGCCGACGAGTTTGTAGGACCAACTCGGGAACCCGCCGGCGGGTTCGAAGAAATGTGTACAAAACAGACGACGAGTTTGTTAGACAAACTCGGGAACCCGCCGGCGGGTTCAAAGACTTGTGTACAGTAGAGACGACAACTTTGTAAGACAAACCCGGGAACCCGCCGGCGGGTTCGAAGAAATGTGTACAACACAGACGACGAGTTTGTTAGACAAACTCGGGAACCCGCCGGCGGGTTCGAAGAAATGTGTACAAAACAGACGACGAGTTTGTTAGACAAACTCGGGAACCCGCCGGCGGGTTCAAAGACTTGTGTACAGTAGAGACGACAACTTTGTAAGACAAACCCGGGAACCCGCCGGCGGGTTCGAAGAAATGTGTACAACACAGACGACGAGTTTGTTAGACAAACTCGGGAACGCACCGGCGGGTTCAAAGACTTGTGTAAAGTAGGGACGACGAGTTTGTAAGACAAATTCGGGAACCCGCTGGCGAGTTCGAAGACATGTTCACAGAACAGACGACGAGTTTTTTTAGACAAACTCGGGAACCCGCCGGCGGGTTCAAAGACTTGTGTACAGTAGAGACGACGACTTTGTAAGACAAACCCGGGAACCCGCCAGCGGGTTCAAAGACTTGTGTACAGTAGAGACGACGAGTTTGTAACACAAACTCGGGAACGCGCCGGCGGGTTCAAAGACTTGTGTACAGTAGGGACGACGAGTTTGTAAGACAAATTCGGGAACCCGCCGGCGGGTTGGAAGATTTGCTTACAGAACAGACGACGAGTTTGTTAGACAAACTCGGGAACCCGCCGGCGGGTTCAAAGACTTGTGTACAGTAGAGACGACGAGTTTGTTAGACCAACTCGGGAACCCGATGGCGGGTTCAAAGACTTGTGTACAGTAGAGACGACGAGTTTGTTAGACAAACTCGGGAACGCGCCGGCGGGTTCAAAGACTTGTGTACAGTGGGAACGACGAGTTTGTAAGACAAATTCGGGAACCCGCCGGCGGGTTCGAAGATATGTTTACAGAACAGACGACGAGTTTGTTAGACAAACTCGGGAACCCGCCGGCGGGTTCAAAGACTTGTGTACAGTAGAGACGACGAGTTTGTAAGACAAACCCGGGAACCCGCCGGCGGGTTCAAAGACTTGTGTACAGTAGAGACGACGAGTTTGTAAGACAAATTCGGGAACCCGCCGGCGGGTTCGAAGACATGTTTACAGAACAGACGACGAGTTTGTTAAACAAACTCGGGAACCCGCCGGCTGGTTAGATGACATGTTTACAAAACAGACGACGAGTTTTTTTAGACAAACACGGGAACCCGCCGGCGGGTTAGAAGACATGTTTACAGAACAGTCGACGAGTTTGTTAGACAAACTCGGGAACCCGCCGGCGGGTTCGAAGAAATGTGTACAAAACAGACGACGAGTTTGTTAGACAAACTCGGGAACCCGCCGGCGGGTTCAAAGACTTGTGTACAGTAGAGACGACGAGTTTGTAAGACAAATTCGGGAACCCGCCGGCGGGTTCGAAGACATGTTTACAGAACAGACGACGAGTTTGTTAGACAAACTCGGGAACCCGCCGGCGGGTTCAAAGACTTGTGTACAGTAGAGACGACGAGTTTGTTAGACAAACTCGGGAACCCGCCGGCGGGTTAGAAGACATGTTTACAGAACAGTCGACGAGTTTGTCTACAAATTCGGGAACCCGCCGGCGGGTTCGAAGTCATGTTTACAGAACAGACGACGAGTTTGTTAGACAAACTCGGGAACCCGCCGGCGGGTTCAAAGACTTGTGTACAGTAGGGACGACGAGTTTGTAAGACAAATTCGGGAACCCGCCGGCGGGTTGGAAGATTTGCTTACAGAACAGACGACGAGTTTGTTAGACAAACTCGGGAACCCGCCGGCGGGTTCAAAGACTTGTGTACAGTAGAGACGACGAGTTTGTTAGACCAACTCGGGAACCCGATGGCGGGTTCAAAGACTTGTGTACAGTAGAGACGACGAGTTTGTTAGACAAACTCGGGAACGCGCCGGCGGGTTCAAAGACTTGTGTACAGTGGGAACGACGAGTTTGTAAGACAAATTCGGGAACCCGCCGGCGGGTTCGAAGATATGTTTACAGAACAGACGACGAGTTTGTTAGACAAACTCGGGAACCCGCCGGCGGGTTGAAAGACATGTTCACAGAACAGACGACGAGTTTGTTAGACAAACTCGGGAATCCGCCGGCGGGTTCAAAGACTTGTGTACAGAACTGACGACGAGTTTGTTAGACAAACTCGGGAACCCGACGGCGGGTTCAAAGACTTGTGTACAGAAGAGACGACGAGTTTGTAAGACAAATTCAGGAACCCGCTGGCGATTTCGAAGACATGTTCACAGAAAAGCCGACGAGTTTGTAGGACCAACTCGGGAACCCGCCGGCGGGTTCGAAGAAATGTGTACAAAACAGACGACGAGTTTGTTAGACAAACTCGGGAACCCGCCGGCGGGTTCAAAGACTTGTGTACAGTAGAGACGACAACTTTGTAAGACAAACCCGGGAACCCGCCGGCGGGTTCGAAGAAATGTGTACAACACAGACGACGAGTTTGTTAGACAAACTCGGGAACCCGCCGGCGGGTTCGAAGAAATGTGTACAAAACAGACGACGAGTTTGTTAGACAAACTCGGGAACCCGCCGGCGGGTTCAAAGACTTGTGTACAGTAGAGACGACAACTTTGTAAGACAAACCCGGGAACCCGCCAGCGGGTTCAAAGACTTGTGTACAGTAGAGACGACGAGTTTGTTAGACAAACTCGGGAACGCGCCGGCGGGTTCAAAGACTTGTGTACAGTGGGAACGACGAGTTTGTAAGACAAATTCGGGAACCCGCCGGCGGGTTCGAAGATATGTTTACAGAACAGACGACGAGTTTGTTAGACAAACTCGGGAACCCGCCAGCGGGTTGAAAGACATGTTCACAGAACAGACGACGAGTTTGTTAGACAAACTCGGGAATCCGCCGGCGGGTTCAAAGACTTGTGTACAGTAGAGACGACGACTTTGTAAGACAAACCCGGGAACCCGCCAGCGGGTTCAAAGACTTGTGTACAGTAGAGACGACGAGTTTGTTAGACAAACTCGGGAACGCGCCGGCGGGTTCAAAGACTTGTGTACAGTGGGAACGACGAGTTTGTAAGACAAATTCGGGAACCCGCCGGCGGGTTCGAAGATATGTTTACAGAACAGACGACGAGTTTGTTAGACAAACTCGGGAACCCGCCAGCGGGTTGAAAGACATGTTCACAGAACAGACGACGAGTTTGTTAGACAAACTCGGGAATCCGCCGGCGGGTTCAAAGACTTGTGTACAGAACTGACGACGAGTTTGTTAGACAAACTCGGGAACCCGACGGCGGGTTCAAAGACTTGTGTACAGAAGAGACGACGAGTTTGTAAGACAAATTCAGGAACCCGCTGGCGGTTTCGAAGACATGTTCACAGAAAAGCCGACGAGTTTGTAGGACCAACTCGGGAACCCGCCGGCGGATTCGAAGAAATGTGTACAAAACAGACGACGAGTTTGTTAGACAAACTCGGGAACCCGCCGGCGGGTTCAAAGACTTGTGTACAGTAGAGACGACAACTTTGTAAGACAAACCCGGGAACCCGCCGGCGGGTTCGAAGAAATGTGTACAACACAGACGACGAGTTTGTTAGACAAACTCGGGAACGCGCCGGCGGGTTCAAAGACTTGTGTAAAGTAGGGACGACGAGTTTGTAAGACAAATTCGGGAACCCGCCGGCGGGTTAGAAGATATGTTTACAGAACAGACGACGAGTTTGTTAGACAAACTCGGGAACCCGCCGGCGGGTTCAAAGACTTGTGTACAGTAGAGACGACGAGTTTGTAAGACAAACCCGGGAACCCGCCGGCGGGTTCAAAGACTTGTGTACAGTAGAGACGACGAGTTTGTAAGACAAATTCGGGAACCCGCCGGCGGGTTCGAAGACATGTTTACAGAACAGACGACGAGTTTGTTAAACAAACTCGGGAACCCGCCGGCTGGTTAGATGACATGTTTACAAAACAGACGACGAGTTTTTTTAGACAAACACGGGAACCCGCCGGCGGGTTAGAAGACATGTTTACAGAACAGTCGACGAGTTTGTTAGACAAACTCGGGAACCCGCCGGCGGGTTGAAAGACATGTTCACAGAACAGACGACGAGTTTGTTAGACAAACTCGGGAATCCGCCGGCGGGTTCAAAGACTTGTGTACAGTAGAGACGACGACTTTGTAAGACAAACCCGGGAACCCGCCAGCGGGTTCAAAGACTTGTGTACAGTAGAGACGACGAGTTTGTTAGACAAACTCGGGAACGCGCCGGCGGGTTCAAAGACTTGTGTACAGTGGGAACGACGAGTTTGTAAGACAAATTCGGGAACCCGCCGGCGGGTTCGAAGATATGTTTACAGAACAGACGACGAGTTTGTTAGACAAACTCGGGAACCCGCCAGCGGGTTGAAAGACATGTTCACAGAACAGACGACGAGTTTGTTAGACAAACTCGGGAATCCGCCGGCGGGTTCAAAGACTTGTGTACAGAACTGACGACGAGTTTGTTAGACAAACTCGGGAACCCGACGGCGGGTTCAAAGACTTGTGTACAGAAGAGACGACGAGTTTGTAAGACAAATTCAGGAACCCGCTGGCGGTTTCGAAGACATGTTCACAGAAAAGCCGACGAGTTTGTAGGACCAACTCGGGAACCCGCCGGCGGGTTCGAAGAAATGTGTACAAAACAGACGACGAGTTTGTTAGACAAACTCGGGAACCCGCCGGCGGGTTCAAAGACTTGTGTACAGTAGAGACGACAACTTTGTAAGACAAACCCGGGAACCCGCCGGCGGGTTCGAAGAAATGTGTACAACACAGACGACGAGTTTGTTAGACAAACTCGGGAACGCGCCGGCGGGTTCAAAGACTTGTGTAAAGTAGGGACGACGAGTTTGTAAGACAAATTCGGGAACCCGCCGGCGGGTTCGAAGATATGTTTACAGAACAGACGACGAGTTTGTTAGACAAACTCGGGAACCCGCCGGCGGGTTCAAAGACTTGTGTACAGTAGAGACGACGAGTTTGTAAGACAAACCCGGGAACCCGCCGGCGGGTTCAAAGACTTGTGTACAGTAGAGACGACGAGTTTGTAAGACAAATTCGGGAACCCGCCGGCGGGTTCGAAGACATGTTTACAGAACAGACGACGAGTTTGTTAAACAAACTCGGGAACCCGCCGGCTGGTTAGATGACATGTTTACAAAACAGACGACGAGTTTTTTTAGACAAACACGGGAACCCGCCGGCGGGTTAGAAGACATGTTTACAGAACAGTCGACGAGTTTGTTAGACAAACTCGGGAACCCGCCGGCGGGTTCGAAGAAATGTGTACAAAACAGACGACGAGCTTGTTAGACAAACTCGGGAACCCGCCGGCGGGTTCGAAGACACGTTTACAGAACAGACGACGAGTTTGTTAGACAAACTCGGGAACCCGCCGGCTTGTTAGAAGACGTGTTTACAAAACAGACGACGAGTTTTTTTAGACAAACTCGGGAACCCGCCGGCGGGTTAGAAGACATGTTTACAAAACAGACGACGAGTTTTTTTAGACAAACTCGGGAACCCGCCGGCGGGTTAGAAGACATGTGTACAGAACAGACGACGAATATGTTAGATTAACTCGGGAACCCGCCGGCGGGTTCGAAGAAATGTGTACAAAACAGACGACGAGTTTGTTAGACAAACTCGGGAACCCGCCGGCGGGTTCAAAGACTTGTGTACAGTAGAGACGACGAGTTTGTAAGACAAATTCGGGAACCCGCCGGCGGGTTCGAAGACATGTTTACAGAACAGACGACGAGTTTGTTAGACAAACTCGGGAACCCGCCGGCGGGTTCAAAGACTTGTGTACAGTAGAGACGACGAGTTTGTAAGACAAATTCGGGAACCCGCCGGCGGGTTCGAAGACATGTTTACAGAACAGACGACGAGTTTGTTAAACAAACTCGGGAACCCGCCGGCTGGTTAGATGACATGTTTACAAAACAGACGACGAGTTTTTTTAGACAAACACGGGAACCCGCCGGCGGGTTAGAAGACATGTTTACAGAACAGTCGACGAGTTTGTTAGACAAACTCGGGAACCCGCCGGCGGGTTCGAAGAAATGTGTACAAAACAGACGACGAGCTTGTTAGACAAACTCGGGAACCCGCCGGCGGGTTCGAAGACACGTTTACAGAACAGACGACGAGTTTGTTAGACAAACTCGGGAACCCGCCGGCTTGTTAGAAGACGTGTTTACAAAACAGACGACGAGTTTTTTTAGACAAACTCGGGAACCCGCCGGCGGGTTAGAAGACATGTTTACAAAACAGACGACGAGTTTTTTTAGACAAACTCGGGAACCCGCCGGCGGGTTAGAAGACATGTGTACAGAACAGACGACGAATATGTTAGATTAACTCGGGAACCCGCCGGCGGGTTCGAAGAAATGTGTACAAAACAGACGACGAGTTTGTTAGACAAACTCGGGAACCCGCCGGCGGGTTCAAAGACTTGTGTACAGTAGAGACGACGAGTTTGTAAGACAAATTCGGGAACCCGCCGGCGGGTTCGAAGACATGTTTACAGAACAGACGACGAGTTTGTTAGACAAACTCGGGAACCCGCCGGCGGGTTCAAAGACTTGTGTACAGTAGAGACGACGAGTTTGTTAGACAAACTCGGGAACGCGCCGGCGGGTTCAAAGACTTGTGTACAGTGGGAACGACGAGTTTGTAAGACAAATTCGGGAACCCGCCGGCGGGTTCGAAGATATGTTTACAGAACAGACGACGAGTTTGTTAGACAAACTCGGGAACCCGCCAGCGGGTTGAAAGACATGTTCACAGAACAGACGACGAGTTTGTTAGACAAACTCGGGAACCCGCCGGCGGGTTCAAAGACTTGTGTACAGTAGAGACGACAACTTTGTAAGACAAACCCGGGAACCCGCCGGCGGGTTCGAAGAAATGTGTACAACACAGACGACGAGTTTGTTAGACAAACTCGGGAACGCGCCGGCGGGTTCAAAGACTTGTGTAAAGTAGGGACGACGAGTTTGTAAGACAAATTCGGGAACCCGCTGGCGAGTTCGAAGACATGTTCACAGAACAGACGACGAGTTTTTTTAGACAAACTCGGGAACCCGCCGGCGGGTTCAAAGACTTGTGTACAGTAGAGACGACGACTTTGTAAGACAAACCCGGGAACCCGCCAGCGGGTTCAAAGACTTGTGTACAGTAGAGACGACGAGTTTGTTAGACAAACTCGGGAACGCGCCGGCGGGTTCAAAGACTTGTGTACAGTGGGAACGACGAGTTTGTAAGACAAACTCGGGAACCCGACGGCGGGTTCAAAGACTTGTGTACAGAAGAGACGACGAGTTTGTAAGACAAATTCAGGAACCCGCTGGCGATTTCGAAGACATGTTCACAGAAAAGCCGACGAGTTTGTAGGACCAACTCGGGAACCCGCCGGCGGGTTCGAAGAAATGTGTACAAAACAGACGACGAGTTTGTTAGACAAACTCGGGAACCCGCCGGCGGGTTCAAAGACTTGTGTACAGTAGAGACGACAACTTTGTAAGACAAACCCGGGAACCCGCCGGCGGGTTCGAAGAAATGTGTACAACACAGACGACGAGTTTGTTAGACAAACTCGGGAACCCGCCGGCGGGTTCGAAGAAATGTGTACAAAACAGACGACGAGTTTGTTAGACAAACTCGGGAACCCGCCGGCGGGTTCAAAGACTTGTGTACAGTAGAGACGACAACTTTGTAAGACAAACCCGGGAACCCGCCGGCGGGTTCGAAGAAATGTGTACAACACAGACGACGAGTTTGTTAGACAAACTCGGGAACGCGCCGGCGGGTTCAAAGACTTGTGTAAAGTAGGGACGACGAGTTTGTAAGACAAATTCGGGAACCCGCTGGCGAGTTCGAAGACATGTTCACAGAACAGACGACGAGTTTTTTTAGACAAACTCGGGAACCCGCCGGCGGGTTCAAAGACTTGTGTACAGTAGAGACGACGACTTTGTAAGACAAACCCGGGAACCCGCCAGCGGGTTCAAAGACTTGTGTACAGTAGAGACGACGAGTTTGTTAGACAAACTCGGGAACGCGCCGGCGGGTTCAAAGACTTGTGTACAGTGGGAACGACGAGTTTGTAAGACAAATTCGGGAACCCGCCGGCGGGTTCGAAGATATGTTTACAGAACAGACGACGAGTTTGTTAGACAAACTCGGGAACCCGCCAGCGGGTTGAAAGACATGTTCACAGAACAGACGACGAGTTTGTTAGACAAACTCGGGAATCCGCCGGCGGGTTCAAAGACTTGTGTACAGTAGAGACGACGACTTTGTAAGACAAACCCGGGAACCCGCCAGCGGGTTCAAAGACTTGTGTACAGTAGAGACGACGAGTTTGTTAGACAAACTCGGGAACGCGCCGGCGGGTTCAAAGACTTGTGTACAGTGGGAACGACGAGTTTGTAAGACAAATTCGGGAACCCGCCGGCGGGTTCGAAGATATGTTTACAGAACAGACGACGAGTTTGTTAGACAAACTCGGGAACCCGCCAGCGGGTTGAAAGACATGTTCACAGAACAGACGACGAGTTTGTTAGACAAACTCGGGAATCCGCCGGCGGGTTCAAAGACTTGTGTACAGAACTGACGACGAGTTTGTTAGACAAACTCGGGAACCCGACGGCGGGTTCAAAGACTTGTGTACAGAAGAGACGACGAGTTTGTAAGACAAATTCAGGAACCCGCTGGCGGTTTCGAAGACATGTTCACAGAAAAGCCGACGAGTTTGTAGGACCAACTCGGGAACCCGCCGGCGGGTTCGAAGAAATGTGTACAAAACAGACGACGAGTTTGTAAGACAAATTCGGGAACCCGCCGGCGGGTTCGAAGATATGTTTACAGAACAGACGACGAGTTTGTTAGACAAACTCGGGAACCCGCCAGCGGGTTGAAAGACATGTTCACAGAACAGACGACGAGTTTGTTAGACAAACTCGGGAATCCGCCGGCGGGTTCAAAGACTTGTGTACAGAACTGACGACGAGTTTGTTAGACAAACTCAGGAACCCGACGGCGGGTTCAAAGACTTGTGTACAGAAGAGACGACGAGTTTGTAAGACAAATTCAGGAACCCGCTGGCGATTTCGAAGACATGTTCACAGAAAAGCCGACGAGTTTGTAGGACCAACTCGGGAACCCGCCGGCGGGTTCGAAGAAATGTGTACAAAACAGACGACGAGTTTGTTAGACAAACTCGGGAACCCGCCGGCGGGTTCAAAGACTTGTGTACAGTAGAGACGACAACTTTGTAAGACAAACCCGGGAACCCGCCGGCGGGTTCGAAGAAATGTGTACAACACAGACGACGAGTTTGTTAGACAAACTCGGGAACCCGCCGGCGGGTTCGAAGAAATGTGTACAAAACAGACGACGAGTTTGTTAGACAAACTCGGGAACCCGCCGGCGGGTTCAAAGACTTGTGTACAGTAGAGACGACAACTTTGTAAGACAAACCCGGGAACCCGCCGGCGGGTTCGAAGAAATGTGTACAACACAGACGACGAGTTTGTTAGACAAACTCGGGAACGCGCCGGCGGGTTAAAAGACTTGTGTAAAGTAGGGACGACGAGTTTGTAAGACAAATTCGGGAACCCGCTGGCGAGTTCGAAGACATGTTCACAGAACAGACGACGAGTTTTTTTAGACAAACTCGGGAACCCGCCGGCGGGTTCAAAGACTTGTGTACAGTAGAGACGACGACTTTGTAAGACAAACCCGGGAACCCGCCAGCGGGTTCAAAGACTTGTGTACAGTAGAGACGACGAGTTTGTTAGACAAACTCGGGAACGCGCCGGCGGGTTCAAAGACTTGTGTACAGTGGGAACGACGAGTTTGTAAGACAAATTCGGGAACCCGCCGGCGGGTTCGAAGATATGTTTACAGAACAGACGACGAGTTTGTTAGACAAACTCGGGAACCCGCCAGCGGGTTGAAAGACATGTTCACAGAACAGACGACGAGTTTGTTAGACAAACTCGGGAATCCGCCGGCGGGTTCAAAGACTTGTGTACAGAACTGACGACGAGTTTGTTAGACAAACTCGGGAACCCGACGGCGGGTTCAAAGACTTGTGTACAGAAGAGACGACGAGTTTGTAAGACAAATTCAGGAACCCGCTGGCGATTTCGAAGACATGTTCACAGAAAAGCCGACGAGTTTGTAGGACCAACTCAGGAACCCGCCGGCGGGTTCGAAGAAATGTGTACAAAACAGACGACGAGTTTGTTAGACAAACTCGGGAACGCGCCGGCGGGTTCAAAGATTTGTGTACAGTGGGAACGACGAGTTTGTAAGACAAATTCGGGAACCCGCCGGCGGGTTCGAAGATATGTTTACAGAACAGACGACGAGTTTGTTAGACAAACTCGGGAACCCGCCGGCGGGTTGAAAGACATGTTCACAGAACAGACGACGAGTTTGTTAGACAAACTCGGGAATCCGCCGGCGGGTTCAAAGACTTGTGTACAGAACTGACGACGAGTTTGTTAGACAAACTCGGGAACCCGACGGCGGGTTCAAAGACTTGTGTACAGAAGAGACGACGAGTTTGTAAGACAAATTCAGGAACCCGCTGGCGATTTCGAAGACATGTTCACAGAAAAGCCGACGAGTTTGTAGGACCAACTCGGGAACCCGCCGGCGGGTTCGAAGAAATGTGTACAAAACAGACGACGAGTTTGTTAGACAAACTCGGGAACCCGCCGGCGGGTTCAAAGACTTGTGTACAGTAGAGACGACAACTTTGTAAGACAAACCCGGGAACCCGCCGGCGGGTTCGAAGAAATGTGTACAACACAGACGACGAGTTTGTTAGACAAACTCGGGAACCCGCCGGCGGGTTCGAAGAAATGTGTACAAAACAGACGACGAGTTTGTTAGACAAACTCGGGAACCCGCCGGCGGGTTCAAAGACTTGTGTACAGTAGAGACGACAACTTTGTAAGACAAACCCGGGAACCCGCCGGCGGGTTCGAAGAAATGTGTACAACACAGACGACGAGTTTGTTAGACAAACTCGGGAACCCGCCGGCGGGTTCGAAGAAATGTGTACAAAACAGACGACGAGTTTGTTAGACAAACTCGGGAACCCGCCGGCGGGTTCAAAGACTTGTGTACAGTAGAGACGACAACTTTGTAAGACAAACCCGGGAACCCGCCGGCGGGTTCGAAGAAATGTGTACAACACAGACGACGAGTTTGTTAGACAAACTCGGGAACGCGCCGGCGGGTTCAAAGACTTGTGTAAAGTAGGGACGACGAGTTTGTAAGACAAATTCGGGAACCCGCTGGCGAGTTCGAAGACATGTTCACAGAACAGACGACGAGTTTTTTTAGACAAACTCGGGAACCCGCCGGCGGGTTCAAAGACTTGTGTACAGTAGAGACGACGACTTTGTAAGACAAACCCGGGAACCCGCCAGCGGGTTCAAAGACTTGTGTACAGTAGAGACGACGAGTTTGTTAGACAAACTCGGGAACGCGCCGGCGGGTTCAAAGACTTGTGTACAGTGGGAACGACGAGTTTGTAAGACAAATTCGGGAACCCGCCGGCGGGTTCGAAGATATGTTTACAGAACAGACGACGAGTTTGTTAGACAAACTCGGGAACCCGCCAGCGGGTTGAAAGACATGTTCACAGAACAGACGACGAGTTTGTTAGACAAACTCGGGAATCCGCCGGCGGGTTCAAAGACTTGTGTACAGAACTGACGACGAGTTTGTTAGACAAACTCGGGAACCCGACGGCGGGTTCAAAGACTTGTGTACAGAAGAGACGACGAGTTTGTAAGACAAATTCAGGAACCCGCTGGCGATTTCGAAGACATGTTCACAGAAAAGCCGACGAGTTTGTAGGACCAACTCAGGAACCCGCCGGCGGGTTCGAAGAAATGTGTACAAAACAGACGACGAGTTTGTTAGACAAACTCGGGAACGCGCCGGCGGGTTCAAAGATTTGTGTACAGTGGGAACGACGAGTTTGTAAGACAAATTCGGGAACCCGCCGGCGGGTTCGAAGATATGTTTACAGAACAGACGACGAGTTTGTTAGACAAACTCGGGAACCCGCCGGCGGGTTGAAAGACATGTTCACAGAACAGACGACGAGTTTGTTAGACAAACTCGGGAATCCGCCGGCGGGTTCAAAGACTTGTGTACAGAACTGACGACGAGTTTGTTAGACAAACTCGGGAACCCGACGGCGGGTTCAAAAACTTGTGTACAGAAGAGACGACGAGTTTGTAAGACAAATTCAGGAACCCGCTGGCGATTTCGAAGACATGTTCACAGAAAAGCCGACGAGTTTGTAGGACCAACTCGGGAACCCGCCAGCGGGTTCGAAGAAATGTGTACAAAACAGACGACGAGTTTGTTAGACAAACTCGGGAACCCGCCGGCGGGTTCAAAGACTTGTGTACAGTAGAGACGACAACTTTGTAAGACAAACCCGGGAACCCGCCGGCGGGTTCGAAGAAATGTGTACAACACAGACGACGAGTTTGTTAGACAAACTCGGGAACCCGCCGGCGGGTTCGAAGAAATGTGTACAAGACAGACGACGAGTTTGTTAGACAAACTCGGGAACCCGCCAGCGGGTTGAAAGACATGTTCACAGAACAGACGACGAGTTTGTTAGACAAACTCGGGAATCCGCCGGCGGGTTCAAAGACTTGTGTACAGAACTGACGACGAGTTTGTTAGACAAACTCGGGAACCCGACGGCGGGTTCAAAGACTTGTGTACAGAAGAGACGACGAGTTTGTAAGACAAATTCAGGAACCCGCTGGCGATTTCGAAGACATGTTCACAGAAAAGCCGACGAGTTTGTAGGACCAACTCAGGAACCCGCCGGCGGGTTCGAAGAAATGTGTACAAAACAGACGACGAGTTTGTTAGACAAACTCGGGAACCCGCCGGCGGGTTCAAAGACTTGTGTACAGTAGAGACGACAACTTTGTAAGACAAACCCGGGAACCCGCCGGCGGGTTCGAAGAAATGTGTACAACACAGACGACGAGTTTGTTAGACAAACTCGGGAACCCGCCGGCGGGTTCGAAGAAATGTGTACAAAACAGACGACGAGTTTGTTAGACAAACTCGGGAACCCGCCGGCGGGTTCAAAGACTTGTGTACAGTAGAGACGACGACTTTGTAAGACAAACCCGGGAACCCGCCGGCGGGTTCGAAGAAATGTGTACAACACAGACGACGAGTTTGTTAGACAAACTCGGGAACGCGCCGGCGGGTTCAAAGACTTGTGTAAAGTAGGGACGACGAGTTTGTAAGACAAATTCGGGAACCCGCTGGCGAGTTCGAAGACATGTTCACAGAACAGACGACGAGTTTTTTTAGACAAACTCGGGAACCCGCCGGCGGGTTCAAAGACTTGTGTACAGTAGAGACGACGACTTTGTAAGACAAACCCGGGAACCCGCCAGCGGGTTCAAAGACTTGTGTACAGTAGAGACGACGAGTTTGTTAGACAAACTCGGGAACGCGCCGGCGGGTTCAAAGACTTGTGTACAGTGGGAACGACGAGTTTGTAAGACAAATTCGGGAACCCGCCGGCGGGTTCGAAGATATGTTTACAGAACAGACGACGAGTTTGTTAGACAAACTCGGGAACCCGCCGGCGGGTTGAAAGACATGTTCACAGAACAGACGACGACTTTGTTAGACCAACTCGGGAACACGCCGGCGGGTTCAAAGACTTGTGTACAGAACAGACGACGAGTTTGTTAGACAAACTCGGGAACCCGACGGCGGGTTCAAAGACTTGTGTACAGAAGAGACGACGAGTTTGTACAACAAATTCAGGAACCCGCTGGCGAGTTCGAAGACATGTTCACAGAAAAGACGACGAGCTTGTAGGACCAACTCGGGAAACCGCCGGTGGGTTCGAAGACATGTTTACAAAACAGAGGACGAGTTTTTTTAGACAAACTTGAGAACCCGCCGGCGGGTTCGAAGACATGTGTACAGAACAGACGACGAATTTGGTAGATTAACTCGGGAACCCGCCGGCGGGTTCGAAGAAATGTGTACAAAACAGACGACGAGTTTGTTAGACAAACTCGGGAACCCGCCGGCGGGTTCAAAGACTTGTGTACAGTAGAGATGACGACTTTGTAAGACAAACCCGGGAACCCGCCGGCGGGTTCAAAGGCTTGTGTACAGTAGAGACGACGAGTTTGTAAGACAAATTCGGGAACCCGCCGGCGGGTTCGAAGACATGTTTACAGAACAGACGACGAGTTTGTTAAACAAACTCGGGAACCCGCCGGCTGGTTAGATGACATGTTTACAAAACAGACGACGAGTTTTTTTAGACAAACACGGGAACCCGCCGGCTGGTTAGAAGACATGTTTACAGAACAGTCGACGAGTTTGTTAGACAAACTCGGGAACCCGCCGGCGGGTTCGAAGAAATGTGTACAAAACAGACGACGAGCTTGTTAGACAAACTCGGGAACCCGCCGGCGGGTTCGAAGACACGTTTACAGAACAGACGACGAGTTTGTTAGACAAATTCGGGAACCCGCCGGCTTGTTAGAAGACGTGTTTACAAAACAGACGACGAGTTTTTTTAGACAAACTCGGGAACCCGCCGGCGGGTTAGAAGACATGTTTACAAAACAGACGACGAGTTTTTTTAGACAAACTCGGGAACCCGCCGGCGGGTTAGAAGACATGTGTACAGAACAGACGACGAATTTGTTAGATTAACTCGTGAACCCGCCGGCGGGTTCGAAGAAATGTGTACAAAACAGACGACGAGTTTGTTAGACAAACTCGGGAACCCGCCGGCGGGTTCAAAGACTTGTGTACAGTAGAGACGACGAGTTTGTAAGACAAATTCGGGAACCCGCCGGCGGGTTCGAAGTCATGTTTACAGAACAGACGACGAGTTTGTTAGACAAACTCGGGAACCCGCCGGCGGGTTCAAAGACTTGTGTACAGTAGGGACGACGAGTTTGTAAGACAAATTCGGGAACCCGCCGGCGGGTTGGAAGATATGCTTACAGAACAGACGACGAGTTTGACTCGGGAACCCGCCTGCGGGTTCAAAGCCTTGTGTACAGTAGAGACGACGAGTTTGTTAGACCAACTCGGGAACCCGATGGCGGGTTCGAAGACATGGGAACAGAACAGACGACGAGTTTGTAAGCCAAACTCAGGAACCCGCTGGCGAGGTCGAAGACATGTTCACAGAACAGACGACGAGTTTGTTAGACCAACTCGGGAACACGCCGGCGGGTTCAAAGACTTGTGTACAGTAGAGACGATGAGTTTGTTAGACCAACTCGGGAACCCGATGGAGGGTTCGAAGACATGGGAACAGAACAGACGACGAGTTTGTTAGACAAACTCGGGAACCCGCCGGCGGGTTCAAAGACTTGTGTACAGTAGAGACGACAACTTTGTAAGACAAACCCGGGAACCCGCCGGCGGGTTCGAAGAAATGTGTACAACACAGACGACGAGTTTGTTAGACAAACTCGGGAACCCGCCGGCGGGTTCGAAGAAATGTGTACAAAACAGACGACGAGTTTGTTAGACAAACTCGGGAACCCGCCGGCGGGTTCAAAGACTTGTGTACAGTAGAGACGACAACTTTGTAAGACAAACCCGGGAACCCGCCGGCGGGTTCGAAGAAATGTGTACAACACAGACGACGAGTTTGTTAGACAAACTCGGGAACGCGCCGGCGGGTTCAAAGACTTGTGTAAAGTAGGGACGACGAGTTTGTAAGACAAATTCGGGAACCCGCTGGCGAGTTCGAAGACATGTTCACAGAACAGACGACGAGTTTTTTTAGACAAACTCGGGAACCCGCCGGCGGGTTCAAAGACTTGTGTACAGTAGAGACGACGACTTTGTAAGACAAACCCGGGAACCCGCCAGCGGGTTCAAAGACTTGTGTACAGTAGAGACGACGAGTTTGTTAGACAAACTCGGGAACGCGCCGGCGGGTTCAAAGACTTGTGTACAGTGGGAACGACGAGTTTGTAAGACAAATTCGGGAACCCGCCGGCGGGTTCGAAGATATGTTTACAGAACAGACGACGAGTTTGTTAGACAAACTCGGGAACCCGCCAGCGGGTTGAAAGACATGTTCACAGAACAGACGACGAGTTTGTTAGACAAACTCGGGAATCCGCCGGCGGGTTCAAAGACTTGTGTACAGAACTGACGACGAGTTTGTTAGACAAACTCGGGAACCCGACGGCGGGTTCAAAGACTTGTGTACAGAAGAGACGACGAGTTTGTAAGACAAATTCAGGAACCCGCTGGCGATTTCGAAGACATGTTCACAGAAAAGCCGACGAGTTTGTAGGACCAACTCAGGAACCCGCCGGCGGGTTCGAAGAAATGTGTACAAAACAGACGACGAGTTTGTTAGACAAACTCGGGAACCCGCCGGCGGGTTCAAAGACTTGTGTACAGTAGAGACGACAACTTTGTAAGACAAACCCGGGAACCCGCCGGCGGGTTCGAAGAAATGTGTACAACACAGACGACGAGTTTGTTAGGCAAACTCGGGAACCCGCCGGCGGGTTCGAAGAAATGTGTACAAAACAGACGACGAGTTTGTTAGACAAACTCGGGAACCCGCCGGCGGGTTCAAAGACTTGTGTACAGTAGAGACGACAACTTTGTAAGACAAGCCCGGGAACCCGCCGGCGGGTTCGAAGAAATGTGTACAACACAGACGACGAGTTTGTTAGACAAACTCGGGAACGCGCCGGCGGGTTCAAAGACTTGTGTAAAGTAGGGACGACGAGTTTGTAAGACAAATTCGGGAACCCGCTGGCGAGTTCGAAGACATGTTCACAGAACAGACGACGAGTTTTTTTAGACAAACTCGGGAACCCGCCGGCGGGTTCAAAGACTTGTGTACAGTAGAGACGACGACTTTGTAAGACAAACCCGGGAACCCGCCAGCGGGTTCAAAGACTTGTGTACAGTAGAGACGACGAGTTTGTTAGACAAACTCGGGAACGCGCCGGCGGGTTCAAAGACTTGTGTACAGTGGGAACGACGAGTTTGTAAGACAAATTCGGGAACCCGCCGGCGGGTTCGAAGATATGTTTACAGAACAGACGACGAGTTTGTTAGACAAACTCGGGAACCCGCCGGCTGGTTAAAAGACATGTTCACAGAACAGACGACGACTTTGTTAGACCAACTCGGGAACACGCCGGCGGGTTCAAAGACTTGTGTACAGAACAGACGACGAGTTTGTTAGACAAACTCGGGAACCCGACGGCGGGTTCAAAGACTTGTGTACAGAAGAGACGACGAGTTTGTACAACAAATTCAGGAACCCGCTGGCGAGTTCGAAGACATGTTCACAGAAAAGACGACGAGCTTGTAGGACCAACTCGGGAAACCGCCGGTGGGTTCGAAGACATGTTTACAAAACAGAGGACGAGTTTTTTTAGACAAACTTGAGAACCCGCCGGCGGGTTCGAAGACATGTGTACAGAACAGACGACGAGTTTGTTAGACAAACTCGGGAACCCACCGGCGGGTTCAAAGACTTGTGTACAGTAGAGATGACGACTTTGTAAGACAAACCCGGGAACCCGCCGGCGGGTTCAAAGACTTGTGTACAGTAGAGACGACGAGTTTGTAAGACAAATTCGGGAACCCGCCGGCGGGTTCGAAGACATGTTTACAGAACAGACGACGAGTTTGTTAAACAAACTCGGGAACCCGCCGGCTGGTTAGATGACATGTTTACAAAACAGACGACGAGTTTTTTTAGACAAACACGGGAACCCGCCGGCGGGTTAGAAGACATATTTACAGAACAGTCGACGAGTTTGTTAGACAAACTCGGGAACCCGCCGGCGGGTTCGAAGAAATGTGTACAAAACAGACGACGAGCTTGTTAGACAAACTCGGGAACCCGCAGGCGGGTTCGAAGACACGTTTACAGAACAGACGACGAGTTTGTTAGACAAACTCGGGAACCCGCCGGCTTGTTAGAAGACGTGTTTACAAAACAGACGACGAGTTTTTTTAGACAAACTCGGGAACCCGCCGGCGGGTTAGAAGACATGTTTACAAAACAGACGACGAGTTTTTTTAGACAAACTCGGGAACCCGCCGGCGGGTTAGAAGACATGTGTACAGAACAGACGACGAATTTGTTAGATTAACTCGGGAACCCGCCGGCGGGTTCGAAGAAATGTGTACAAAACAGACGACGAGTTTGTTAGACAAACTCGGGAACCCGCCGGCGGGTTCAAAGACTTGTGTACAGTAGAGACGACGAGTTTGTAAGACAAATTCGGGAACCCGCCGGCGGGTTCGAAGACATGTTTACAGAACAGACGACGAGTTTGTTAGACAAACTCGGGAACCCGCCGGCGGGTTCAAAGACTTGTGTACAGTAGGGACGACGAGTTTGTAAGACAAATTCGGGAACCCGCCGGCGGGTTCAAAGACTTGTGTACAGTAGAGACGACGAGTTTGTTAGACAAACTCGGGAACCCGCCGGCGGGTTAGAAGACATGTTTACAGAACAGTCGACAAGTTTGTCTACAAATTCGGGAACCCGCCGGCGGGTTCGAAGTCATGTTTACAGAACAGACGACGAGTTTGTTAGACAAACTCGGGAACCCGCCGGCGGGTTCAAAGACTTGTGTACAGTAGGGACGACGAGTTTGTAAGACAAATTCGGGAACCCGCCGGCGGGTTGGAAGATATGCTTACAGAACAGACGACGAGTTTGTAAGACAAACTCGGGAACCCGCCGGCGGGTTCAAAGACTTGTGTACAGAACAGACGACGAGTTTGTTAGACAAACTCGGGAACCCGACGGCGGGTTCAAAGACTTGTGTACAGAAGAGACGACGAGTTTGTAAGACAAATTCAGGAACCCGCTGGCGAGTTCAAAGACATATTTACAGAAAAGACGACGAGTTTGTAGGACCAACTCGGGAACCCGCCGGCGGGTTCGAAGAAATGTGTACAAAACAGACGAAGAGTTTGTCAGACAAACTCAGGAACCCGCCGGCGGGTTCGAAGACACGTTTACAGAACAGACGACGAGTTTGTTAGACAAACTCGGGAACCCGCCGGCAAGTTCGAAGACATGTTTACAGAACAGACGACGAGTTTGTTAGACAAACGGTAGAACCCGCCGGCGGGTTCAAAGACTTGTGTACAGAAGAGACGACGAGTTTGTAAGACAAATTCGGGAACCCGCCGGGGGGGTTTGAAGACATGTTTACAGAACAGTCGACGAGTTTGTTAGACCAACTCGGGAACACGCCGGCGGGTTCAAAGACTTGTGTACAGAAGAGACGACGAGTTTGTAAGACAAATTCGGGAACCCGCCGGGGGGTTCGAAGACATGTTTACAGAACAGTCGACGAGTTTGTTAGACAAATCCGGGAACCCGCCGGCTGGTTAGATGACATGTTTACAAAACAGACGACAAGTTTTTTTAGACAAACTCGGGAACCCGCCGGCGGGTTCAAAGACTTGTGTACAGTAGAGACGACGACTTTGTAAGACAAACCCGGGAACCCGCCGGCGGGTTCAAAGACTTGTGTACAGTAGAGACGACGACTTTGTAAGACAAACCCGGGAACCCGCCGGCGGGTTCAAAGACTTGTGTACAGTAGAGACGACGAGTTTGTTAGACAAATTCGGGAACGCGCCGGCGGGTTCAAAGACTTGTGTACAGTAGGGACGACGAGTTTGTAAGACAAATTCGGGAACCCGCCGGCGGGTTCGAAGATATGTTTACAGAACAGACGACGAGTTTGTTAGACAAACTCGGGAACCCGCCGGCGGGTTCAAAGACATGTTCACAGAACAGACGACGAGTTTGTTAGACCAACTCGGGAACACGCCGGCGGGTTCAAAGACTTGTGTACAGAAGAGACGACGAGTTTGTAAGACAAATTCAGGAACCCGCTGACGAGTTCGAAGACAGGTTCACAGAAAAGACGACGAGTTTGTATTACCAACTCGAGAACCCGCCGGCGGGTTCGAAGAAATGTGTACAAAACAGACGACGAATTTGTTAGACAAACTCGGGAACCCGCCGGCGGGTTCAAAGACTTGTGTACAGAACAGACGACGAGTTTGTTAGACAAACTCGGGAACCCGACGGCGGGTTCAAAGACTTGTGTACAGAAGAGACGACGAGTTTGTAAGACAAATTCAGGAACCCGCTGGCGAGTTCGAAGACATGTTCACAGAAAAGACGATGAGTTTGTAGGACCAACTCGGGAAACCGCCGGTGGGTCCGAAGACATGTTTACAAAACAGACGACGAGTTTTTTTAGACAAACTTGAGAACCCGCCGGCGGGTTTGAAGACATGTGTACAGAACAGACGACGAATTTGTTAGATTAACTCGGGAACCCGGCGGCGGGTTCAAAGACTTGTGTACAGTAGAGACGATGAGTTTGTAAGACAAACTCGGGAACCCGCCGGCGGGTTCAAAGACTTGTGTACAGAACAGACGACGAGTTTGTTAGACAAACTCGGGAACCCGACGGCGGGTTCAAAGACTTGTGTACAGAAGAGACGACGAGTTTGTAAGACAAATTCAGGAACCCGCTGGCGAGTTCAAAGACATATTTACAGAAAAGACGACGAGTTTGTAGGACCAACTCGGGAACCCGCCGGCGGGTTCGAAGAAATGTGTACAAAACAGACGACGAGTTTGTCAGACAAACTCAGGAACCCGCCGGCGGGTTCGAAGACACGTTTACAGAACAGACGACGAGTTTGTTAGACAAACTCGGGAACCCGCCGGCAAGTTCGAAGACATGTTTACAGAACAGACGACGAGTTTGTTAGACAAACGGTAGAACCCGCCGGCGGGTTCAAAGACTTGTGTACAGAAGAGACGACGAGTTTGTAAGACAAATTCGGGAACCCGCCGGGGGGGTTTGAAGACATGTTTACAGAACAGTCGACGAGTTTGTTAGACCAACTCGGGAACACGCCGGCGGGTTCAAAGACTTGTGTACAGAAGAGACGACGAGTTTGTAAGACAAATTCGGGAACCCGCCGGGGGGTTCGAAGACATGTTTACAGAACAGACGACGAGTTTGTTAGACCAACTCGGGAACACGCCGGCTGGTGCAAAGACTTGTGTACAGTAGAGACGATGAGTTTGTAAGACAAATTCGGGAACCCGCCGGGGGGTTCGAAGACATGTTTACAGAACAGTCGACGAGTTTGTTAGACAAATCCGGGAACCCGCCGGCTGGTTAGATGACATGTTTACAAAACAGACGACAAGTTTTTTTAGACAAACTCGGGAACCCGCCGGCGGGTTCAAAGACTTGTGTACAGTAGAGACGACGACTTTGTAAGACAAACCCGGGAACCCGCCGGCGGGTTCAAAGACTTGTGTACAGTAGAGACGACGAGTTTCTTAGACAAACTCGGGAACGCGCCGGCGGGTTCAAAGACTTGTGTACAGTAGGGACGACGAGTTTGTAAGACAAATTCGGGAACCCGCCGGCGGGTTCGAAGATATGTTTACAGAACAGACGACGAGTTTGTTAGACAAACTCGGGAACCCGCCGGCGGGTTCAAAGACATGTTCACAGAACAGACGACGAGTTTGTTAGACCAACTCGGGAACACGCCGGCGGGTTCAAAGACTTGTGTACAGAAGAGACGACGAGTTTGTAAGACAAATTCAGGAACCCGCTGACGAGTTCGAAGACAGGTTCACAGAAAAGACGACGAGTTTGTATTACCAACTTGAGAACCCGCCGGCGGGTTCGAAGAAATGTGTACAAAACAGACGACGAGTTTGTTAGACAAACTCGGGAACCCGCCGGCGGGTTCAAAGACTTGTGTACAGAACAGACGACGAGTTTGTTAGACAAACTCGGGAACCCGACGGCGGGTTCAAAGACTTGTGTACAGAAGAGACGACGAGTTTGTAAGACAAATTCAGGAACCCGCTGGCGAGTTCGAAGACATGTTCACAGAAAAGACGATGAGTTTGTAGGACCAACTCGGGAAACCGCCGGTGGGTTCGAAGACATGTTTACAAAACAGACGACGAGTTTTTTTAGACAAACTTGAGAACCCGCCGGCGGGTTCGAAGACATGTGTACAGAACAGACGACGAATTTGTTAGATTAACTCTGAAACCCGGCGGCGGGTTCAAAGACTTGTGTACAGTAGAGACGATGAGTTTGTAAGACAAACTCGGGAACCCGCCGGCGGGTTCAAAGACTTGTGTACAGAACAGACGACGAGTTTGTTAGACAAATTCGGGAACCCGACGGCGGGTTCAAAGACTTGTGTACAGAAGAGACGACGAGTTTGTAAGACAAATTCGGGAACCCGCCGGCGGGTTCGAAGACATGTTTACAGAACAGACGACGAGTTTGTTAGACAAACTCGGGAACCCGCCGGCGGGTTAGAAGACATGTTTACAGAACAGTCGACGAGTTTGTTAGACAAACTCGGGAACCCGCCGGTGGGTTCGAAGAAATGTGTACAAAACAGACGACGAGTTTGTTAGACAAACTCGGGAACCCGCCGGCGGGTTCGAAGACACGTTTACAGAACAGACGACGAGTTTGTTATACAAACTCGGGAACCCGCCGGCGGGTTCAAAGACTTGTGTATAGAACAGACGACGAGTTTGTTAGACAAACTCGGGAACCCGACGGCGGGTTCAAAGACTTGTGTACAGAAGAGACGACGAGTTTGTAATACAAATTCAGGAACCCGCTGGCGAGTTCGAAGACATGTTCACAGAAAAGACGATGAGTTTGTAGGACCAACTCGGGAAACCGCCGGTGGGTTCGAAGACATGTTTACAAAACAGACGACGAGTTTTTTTAGACAAACTTGAGAACCCGCCGGCGGGTTCGAAGACATGTGTACAGAACAGACGACGAATTTGTTAGATTAACTCGGGAACCCGGCGGCGGGTTCAAAGACTTGTGTACAGTAGAGACGATGAGTTTGTAAGACAAACTCGGGAACCCGCCGGCGGGTTCAAAGACTTGTGTACAGAACAGACGACGAGTTTGTTAGACAAACTCGGGAACCCGACGGCGGGTTCAAAGACTTGTGTACAGAAGAGACGACGAGTTTGTAAGACAAATTCAGGAACCCGCTGGCGAGTTCAAAGACATATTTACAGAAAAGACGACGAGTTTGTAGGACCAACTCGGGAACCCGCCGGCGGGTTCGAAGAAATGTGTACAAAACAGACGACGAGTTTGTCAGACAAACTCAGGAACCCGCCGGCGGGTTCGAAGACACGTTTACAGAACAGACGACGAGTTTGTTAGACAAACTCGGGAACCCGCCGGCAAGTTCGAAGACATGTTTACAGAACAGACGACGAGTTTGTTAGACAAACGGTAGAACCCGCCGGCGGGTTCAAAGACTTGTGTACAGAAGAGACGACGAGTTTGTAAGACAAATTCGGGAACCCGCCGGGGGGGGTTTGAAGACATGTTTACAGAACAGTCGACGAGTTTGTTAGACCAACTCGGGAACCCGACGGCGGGTTCAAAGACTTGTGTACAGAAGAGACGACGAGTTTGTAAGACAAATTCAGGAACCCGCTGGCGAGTTCGAAGACATGTTCACAGAAAAGACGATGAGTTTGTAGGACCAACTCGGGAAACCGCCGGTGGGTTCGAAGACATGTTTACAAAACAGACGACGAGTTTTTTTAGACAAACTTGAGAACCCGCCGGCGGGTTCGAAGACATGTGTACAGAACAGACGACGAATTTGTTAGATTAACTCTGAAACCCGGCGGCGGGTTCAAAGACTTGTGTACAGTAGAGACGATGAGTTTGTAAGACAAACTCGGGAACCCGCCGGCGGGTTCAAAGACTTGTGTACAGAACAGACGACGAGTTTGTTAGACAAATTCGGGAACCCGACGGCGGGTTCAAAGACTTGTGTACAGAAGAGACGACGAGTTTGTAAGACAAATTCGGGAACCCGCCGGCGGGTTCGAAGACATGTTTACAGAACAGACGACGAGTTTGTTAGACAAACTCGGGAACCCGCCGGCGGGTTAGAAGACATGTTTACAGAACAGTCGACGAGTTTGTTAGACAAACTCGGGAACCCGCCGGTGGGTTCGAAGAAATGTGTACAAAACAGACGACGAGTTTGTTAGACAAACTCGGGAACCCGCCGGCGGGTTCGAAGACACGTTTACAGAACAGACGACGAGTTTGTTATACAAACTCGGGAACCCGCCGGCGGGTTCAAAGACTTGTGTATAGAACAGACGACGAGTTTGTTAGACAAACTCGGGAACCCGACGGCGGGTTCAAAGACTTGTGTACAGAAGAGACGACGAGTTTGTAAGACAAATTCAGGAACCCGCTGGCGAGTTCGAAGACATGTTCACAGAAAAGACGATGAGTTTGTAGGACCAACTCGGGAAACCGCCGGTGGGTTCGAAGACATGTTTACAAAACAGACGACGAGTTTTTTTAGACAAACTTGAGAACCCGCCGGCGGGTTCGAAGACATGTGTACAGAACAGACGACGAATTTGTTAGATTAACTCGGGAACCCGGCGGCGGGTTCAAAGACTTGTGTACAGTAGAGACGATGAGTTTGTAAGACAAACTCGGGAACCCGCCGGCGGGTTCAAAGACTTGTGTACAGAACAGACGACGAGTTTGTTAGACAAACTCGGGAACCCGACGGCGGGTTCAAAGACTTGTGTACAGAAGAGACGACGAGTTTGTAAGACAAATTCAGGAACCCGCTGGCGAGTTCAAAGACATATTTACAGAAAAGACGACGAGTTTGTAGGACCAACTCGGGAACCCGCCGGCGGGTTCGAAGAAATGTGTACAAAACAGACGACGAGTTTGTCAGACAAACTCAGGAACCCGCCGGCGGGTTCGAAGACACGTTTACAGAACAGACGACGAGTTTGTTAGACAAACTCGGGAACCCGCCGGCAAGTTCGAAGACATGTTTACAGAACAGACGACGAGTTTGTTAGACAAACGGTAGAACCCGCCGGCGGGTTCAAAGACTTGTGTACAGAAGAGACGACGAGTTTGTAAGACAAATTCGGGAACCCGCCGGGGGGGGTTTGAAGACATGTTTACAGAACAGTCGACGAGTTTGTTAGACCAACTCGGGAACACGCCGGCGGGTTCAAAGACTTGTGTACAGAAGAGACGACGAGTTTGTAAGACAAATTCGGGAACCCGCCGGGGGGTTCGAAGACATGTTTACAGAACAGACGACGAGTTTGTTAGACCAACTCGGGAACACGCCGGCTGGTGCAAAGACTTGTGTACAGTAGAGACGATGAGTTTGTAAGACAAATTCGGGAACCCGCCGGGGGGTTCGAAGACATGTTTACAGAACAGTCGACGAGTTTGTTAGACAAATCCGGGAACCCGCCGGCTGGTTAGATGACATGTTTACAAAACAGACGACAAGTTTTTTTAGACAAACTCGGGAACCCGCCGGCGGGTTCAAAGACTTGTGTACAGTAGAGACGACGAGTTTGTTAGACAAACTCGGGAACGCGCCGGCGGGTTCAAAGACTTGTGTACAGTAGGGACGACGAGTTTGTAAGACAAATTCGGGAACCCGCCGGCGGGTTCGAAGATATGTTTACAGAACAGACGACGAGTTTGTTAGACAAACTCGGGAACCCGCCGGCGGGTTCAAAGACATGTTCACAGAACAGACGACGAGTTTGTTAGACCAACTCGGGAACACGCCGGCGGGTTCAAAGACTTGTGTACAGAAGAGACGACGAGTTTGTAAGACAAATTCAGGAACCCGCTGACGAGTTCGAAGACAGGTTCACAGAAAAGACGACGAGTTTGTATTACCAACTTGAGAACCCGCCGGCGGGTTCGAAGAAATGTGTACAAAGCAGACGACGAGTTTGTTAGACAAACTCGGGAACCCGCCGGCGGGTTCAAAGACTTGTGTACAGAACAGACGACGAGTTTGTTAGACAAACTCGGGAACCCGACGGCGGGTTCAAAGACTTGTGTACAGAAGAGACGACGAGTTTGTAAGACAAATTCAGGAACCCGCTGGCGAGTTCGAAGACATGTTCACAGAAAAGACGATGAGTTTGTAGGACCAACTCGGGAAACCGCCGGTGGGTTCGAAGACTTGTGTACAGAAGAGACGACGAGTTTGTAAGACAAATTCAGGAACCCGCTGGCGAGTTCGAAGACATGTTCACAGAAAAGACGATGAGTTTGTAGGACCAACTCGGGAAACCGCCGGTGGGTTCGAAGACATGTTTACAGAACAGACGACGAGTTTGTTATACAAACTCGGGAACCCGCCGGCGGGTTCAAAGACTTGTGTATAGAACAGACGACGAGTTTGTTAGACAAACTCGGGAACCCGACGGCGGGTTCAAAGACTTGTGTACAGAAGAGACGACGAGTTTGTAAGACAAATTCAGGAACCCGCTGGCGAGTTCGAAGACATGTTCACAGAAAAGACGATGAGTTTGTAGGACCAACTCGGGAAACCGCCGGTGGGTTCGAAGACATGTTTACAAAACAGACGACGAGTTTTTTTAGACAAACTTGAGAACCCGCCGGCGGGTTCGAAGACATGTGTACAGAACAGACGACGAATTTGTTAGATTAACTCGGGAACCCGGCGGCGGGTTCAAAGACTTGTGTACAGTAGAGACGATGAGTTTGTAAGACAAACTCGGGAACCCGCCGGCGGGTTCAAAGACTTGTGTACAGAACAGACGACGAGTTTGTTAGACAAACTCGGGAACCCGACGGCGGGTTCAAAGACTTGTGTACAGAAGAGACGACGAGTTTGTAAGACAAATTCAGGAACCCGCTGGCGAGTTCAAAGACATATTTACAGAAAAGACGACGAGTTTGTAGGACCAACTCGGGAACCCGCCGGCGGGTTCGAAGAAATGTGTACAAAACAGACGACGAGTTTGTCAGACAAACTCAGGAACCCGCCGGCGGGTTCGAAGACACGTTTACAGAACAGACGACGAGTTTGTTAGACAAACTCGGGAACCCGCCGGCAAGTTCGAAGACATGTTTACAGAACAGACGACGAGTTTGTTAGACAAACGGTAGAACCCGCCGGCGGGTTCAAAGACTTGTGTACAGAAGAGACGACGAGTTTGTAAGACAAATTCGGGAACCCGCCGGGGGGGGTTTGAAGACATGTTTACAGAACAGTCGACGAGTTTGTTAGACCAACTCGGGAACACGCCGGCGGGTTCAAAGACTTGTGTACAGAAGAGACGACGAGTTTGTAAGACAAACCCGGGAACCCGCCGGCGGGTTCAAAGACTTGTGTACAGTAGAGACGACGAGTTTGTTAGACAAACTCGGGAACGCGCCGGCGGGTTCAAAGACTTGTGTACAGTAGGGACGACGAGTTTGTAAGACAAATTCGGGAACCCGCCGGCGGGTTCGAAGATATGTTTACAGAACAGACGACGAGTTTGTTAGACAAACTCGGGAACCCGCCGGCGGGTTCAAAGACATGTTCACAGAACAGACGACGAGTTTGTTAGACCAACTCGGGAACACGCCGGCGGGTTCAAAGACTTGTGTACAGAAGAGACGACGAGTTTGTAAGACAAATTCAGGAACCCGCTGACGAGTTCGAAGACAGGTTCACAGAAAAGACGACGAGTTTGTATTACCAACTTGAGAACCCGCCGGCGGGTTCGAAGAAATGTGTACAAAACAGACGACGAGTTTGTTAGACAAACTCGGGAACCCGCCGGCGGGTTCAAAGACTTGTGTACAGAACAGACGACGAGTTTGTTAGACAAACTCGGGAACCCGACGGCGGGTTCAAAGACTTGTGTACAGAAGAGACGACGAGTTTGTAAGACAAATTCAGGAACCCGCTGGCGAGTTCGAAGACATGTTCACAGAAAAGACGATGAGTTTGTAGGACCAACTCGGGAAACCGCCGGTGGGTTCGAAGACATGTTTACAAAACAGACGACGAGTTTTTTTAGACAAACTTGAGAACCCGCCGGCGGGTTCGAAGACATGTGTACAGAACAGACGACGAATTTGTTAGATTAACTCTGAAACCCGGCGGCGGGTTCAAAGACTTGTGTACAGTAGAGACGATGAGTTTGTAAGACAAACTCGGGAACCCGCCGGCGGGTTCAAAGACTTGTGTACAGAACAGACGACGAGTTTGTTAGACAAATTCGGGAACCCGACGGCGGGTTCAAAGACTTGTGTACAGAAGAGACGACGAGTTTGTAAGACAAATTCGGGAACCCGCCGGCGGGTTCGAAGACATGTTTACAGAACAGACGACGAGTTTGTTAGACAAACTCGGGAACCCGCCGGCGGGTTAGAAGACATGTTTACAGAACAGTCGACGAGTTTGTTAGACAAACTCGGGAACCCGCCGGTGGGTTCGAAGAAATGTGTACAAAACAGACGACGAGTTTGTTAGACAAACTCGGGAACCCGCCGGCGGGTTCGAAGACACGTTTACAGAACAGACGACGAGTTTGTTATACAAACTCGGGAACCCGCCGGCGGGTTCAAAGACTTGTGTACAGAACAGACGACGAGTTTGTTAGACAAACTCGGGAACCCGACGGCGAGTTCAAAGACATATTTACAGAAAAGACGACGAGTTTGTAGGACCAACTCGGGAACCCGCCGGCGGGTTCGAAGAAATGTGTACAAAACAGACGACGAGTTTGTCAGACAAACTCAGGAACCCGCCGGCGGGTTCGAAGACACGTTTACAGAACAGACGACGAGTTTGTTAGACAAACTCGGGAACCCGCCGGCAAGTTCGAAGACATGTTTACAGAACAGACGACGAGTTTGTTAGACAAACTCGGGAACCCGACGGCGGGTTCAAAGACTTGTGTACAGAAGAGACGACGAGTTTGTAAGACAAATTCAGGAACCCGCTGGCGAGTTCAAAGACATATTTACAGAAAAGACGACGAGTTTGTAGGACCAACTCGGGAACCCGCCGGCGGGTTCGAAGAAATGTGTACAAAACAGACGACGAGTTTGTCAGACAAACTCAGGAACCCGCCGGCGGGTTCGAAGACACGTTTACAGAACAGACGACGAGTTTGTTAGACAAACTCGGGAACCCGCCGGCAAGTTCGAAGACATGTTTACAGAACAGACGACGAGTTTGTTAGACAAACGGTAGAACCCGCCGGCGGGTTCAAAGACTTGTGTACAGAAGAGACGACGAGTTTGTAAGACAAATTCGGGAACCCGCCGGGGGGGTTTGAAGACATGTTTACAGAACAGTCGACGAGTTTGTTAGACCAACTCGGGAACACGCCGGCGGGTTCAAAGACTTGTGTACAGAAGAGACGACGAGTTTGTAAGACAAATTCGGGAACCCGCCGGGGGGTTCGAAGACATGTTTACAGAACAGACGACGAGTTTGTTAGACCAACTCGGGAACACGCCGGCTGGTGCAAAGACTTGTGTACAGTAGAGACGATGAGTTTGTAAGACAAATTCGGGAACCCGCCGGGGGGTTCGAAGACATGTTTACAGAACAGTCGACGAGTTTGTTAGACAAATCCGGGAACCCGCCGGCTGGTTAGATGACATGTTTACAAAACAGACGACAAGTTTTTTTAGACAAACTCGGGAACCCGCCGGCGGGTTCAAAGACTTGTGTACAGTAGAGACGACGACTTTGTAAGACAAACCCGGGAACCCGCCGGCGGGTTCAAAGACTTGTGTACAGTAGAGACGACGAGTTTGTTAGACAAACTCGGGAACGCGCCGGCGGGTTCAAAGACTTGTGTACAGTAGGGACGACGAGTTTGTAAGACAAATTCGGGAACCCGCCGGCGGGTTCGAAGATATGTTTACAGAACAGACGACGAGTTTGTTAGACAAACTCGGGAACCCGCCGGCGGGTTCTAAGACATGTTCACAGAACAGACGACGAGTTTGTTAGACCAACTCGGGAACACGCCGGCGGGTTCAAAGACTTGTGTACAGAAGAGACGACGAGTTTGTAAGACAAATTCAGGAACCCGCTGACGAGTTCGAAGACAGGTTCACAGAACAGACGACGAGTTTGTTAGACAAACTCGGGAACCCGCCGGCGGGTTAGAAGACATGTTTACAGAACAGTCGACGAGTTTGTTAGACAAACTCGGGAACCCGCCGGTGGGTTCGAAGAAATGTGTACAAAACAGACGACGAGTTTGTTAGACAAACTCGGGAACCCGCCGGCGGGTTCGAAGACACGTTTACAGAACAGACGACGAGTTTGTTATACAAACTCGGGAACCCGCCGGCGGGTTCAAAGACTTGTGTAAAGAACAGACGACGAGTTTGTTAGACAAACTCGGGAACCCGACGGCGGGTTCAAAGACTTGTGTACAGAAGAGACGACGAGTTTGTAAGACAAATTCAGGAACCCGCTGGCGAGTTCAAAGACATATTTACAGAAAAGACGACGAGTTTGTAGGACCAACTCGGGAACCCGCCGGCGGGTTCGAAGAAATGTGTACAAAACAGACGACGAGTTTGTCAGACAAACTCAGGAACCCGCCGGCGGGTTCGAAGACACGTTTACAGAACAGACGACGAGTTTGTTAGACAAACTCGGGAACCCGCCGGCAAGTTCGAAGACATGTTTACAGAACAGACGACGAGTTTGTTAGACAAACGGTAGAACCCGCCGGCGGGTTCAAAGACTTGTGTACAGAAGAGACGACGAGTTTGTAAGACAAATTCGGGAACCCGCCGGGGGGGTTTGAAGACATGTTTACAGAACAGTCGACGAGTTTGTTAGACCAACTCGGGAACACGCCGGCGGGTTCAAAGACTTGTGTACAGAAGAGACGACGAGTTTGTAAGACAAATTCGGGAACCCGCCGGGGGGTTCGAAGACACGTTTACAGAACAGACGACGAGTTTGTTAGACCAACTCGGGAACACGCCGGCTGGTGCAAAGACTTGTGTACAGTAGAGACGATGAGTTTGTAAGACAAATTCGGGAACCCGCCGGGGGGTTCGAAGACATGTTTACAGAACAGTCGACGAGTTTGTTAGACAAATCCGGGAACCCGCCGGCTGGTTAGATGACATGTTTACAAAACAGACGACAAGTTTTTTTAGACAAACTCGGGAACCCGCCGGCGGGTTCAAAGACTTGTGTACAGTAGAGACGACGACTTTGTAAGACAAACCCGGGAACCCGCCGGCGGGTTCAAAGACTTGTGTACAGTAGAGACGACGAGTTTGTTAGACAAACTCGGGAACGCGCCGGCGGGTTCAAAGACTTGTGTACAGAAGAGACGACGAGTTTGTAAGACAAATTCAGGAACCCGCTGACGAGTTCGAAGACAGGTTCACAGAAAAGACGACGAGTTTGTATTACCAACTTGAGAACCCGCCGGCGGGTTCGAAGATATGTTTACAGAACAGACGACGAGTTTGTTAGACAAACTCGGGAACCCGCCGGCGGGTTCAAAGACATGTTCACAGAACAGACGACGAGTTTGTTAGACCAACTCGGGAACACGCCGGCGGGTTCAAAGACTTGTGTACAGAAGAGACGACGAGTTTGTAAGACAAATTCAGGAACCCGCTGACGAGTTCGAAGACAGGTTCACAGAAAAGACGACGAGTTTGTATTACCAACTTGAGAACCCGCCGGCGGGTTCCAAGAAATGTGTACAAAACAGACGACGAGTTTGTTAGACAAACTCGGGAACCCGCCGGCGGGTTCAAAGACTTGTGTACAGAACAGACGACGAGTTTGTTAGACAAACTCGGGAACCCGACGGCGGGTTCAAAGACTTGTGTACAGAAGAGACGACGAGTTTGTAAGACAAATTCAGGAACCCGCTGGCGAGTTCGAAGACATGTTCACAGAAAAGACGATGAGTTTGTAGGACCAACTCGGGAAACCGCCGGTGGGTTCGAAGACATGTTTACAAAACAGACGACGAGTTTTTTTAGACAAACTTGAGAACCCGCCGGCGGGTTCGAAGACATGTGTACAGAACAGACGACGAATTTGTTAGATTAACTCTGAAACCCGGCGGCGGGTTCAAAGACTTGTGTACAGTAGAGACGATGAGTTTGTAAGACAAACTCGGGAACCCGCCGGCGGGTTCAAAGACTTGTGTACAGAACAGACGACGAGTTTGTTAGACAAATTCGGGAACCCGACGGCGGGTTCAAAGACTTGTGTACAGAAGAGACGACGAGTTTGTTAGACAAACTCGGGAACCCGCCGGCGGGTTCAAAGACATGTTCACAGAACAGACGACGAGTTTGTTAGACCAACTCGGGAACACGCCGGCGGGTTCAAAGACTTGTGTACAGAAGAGACGACGAGTTTGTAAGACAAATTCAGGAACCCGCTGACGAGTTCGAAGACAGGTGCACAGAAACGACGACGAGTTTGTATTACCAACTTGAGAACCCGCCGGCGGGTTCGAAGAAATGTGTACAAAACAGACGACGACTTTGTTAGACAAACTCGGGAACCCGCGGGCGGGTTCAAAGACTTGTGTACAGAACAGACGACGAGTTTGTTAGACAAACTCGGGAACCCGACGGCGGGTTCAAAGACTTGTGTACAGAAGAGACGACGAGTTTGTAAGACAAATTCAGGAACCCGCTGGCGAGTTCGAAGACATATTCACAGAAAAGACGATGAGTTTGTAGAACCAACTCGGGAAACCGCCGGCGGGTTCGAAGACATGTGTACAGAACAGACGACGAATTTGTTAGATTAACTCTGGAACCCGGCGGCGGGTTCAAAGACTTGTGTACAGTAGAGACGATGAGTTTGTAAGACAAACTCGGGAACCCGCCGGCGGGTTCAAAGACTTGTGTACAGAACAGACGACGAGTTTGTTAGACAAATTCGGGAACCCGACGGCGGGTTCAAAGACTTGTGTACAGAAGAGACGACGAGTTTGTAAGACAAATTCGGGAACCCGCCGGCGGGTTCGAAGACATGTTTACAGAACAGACGACGAGTTTGTTAGACAAACTCGGGAACCCGCCGGCTGGTTAGAAGACATGTGTACAGAACAGACGACGAATTTGTTAGATTAACTCGGGAACCCGCCGGCGGGTTCGAAGAAATGTGTACAAAACAGACGACGAGTTTGTTAGACAAACTCGGGAGCCCGCCGGCGGGTTCAAAGACTTGTGTACAGTAGAGACGACGAGTTTGTAAGACAAATTCAGGAACCCGCTGACGAGTTCGAAGACAGGTTCACAGAAAAGACGACGAGTTTGTATTACCAACTTGAGAACCCGCCGGCGGGTTCGAAGAAATGTGTACAAAACAGACGACGAGTTTGTTAGACAAACTCGGGAACCCGCCGGCGGGTTCAAAGACTTGTGTACAGAACAGACGACGAGTTTGTTAGACAAACTCGGGAACCCGACGGCGGGTTCAAAGACTTGTGTACAGAAGAGACGACGAGTTTGTAAGACAAATTCAGGAACCCGCTGGCGAGTTCGAAGACATGTTCACAGAAAAGACGATGAGTTTGTAGGACCAACTCGGGAAACCGCCGGTGGGTTCGAAGACATGTTTACAAAACAGACGACGAGTTTTTTTAGACAAACTTGAGAACCCGCCGGCGGGTTCGAAGACATGTGTACAGAACAGACGACAAATTTGTTAGATTAACTCTGAAACCCGGCGGCGGGTTCAAAGACTTGTGTACAGTAGAGACGATGAGTTTGTAAGACAAACTCGGGAACCCGCCGGCGGGTTCAAAGACTTGTGTACAGAACAGACGACGAGTTTGTTAGACAAATTCGGGAACCCGACGGCGGGTTCAAAGACTTGTGTACAGAAGAGACGACGAGTTTGTTAGACAAACTCGGGAACCCGCCGGCGGGTTCAAAGACATGTTCACAGAACAGACGACGAGTTTGTTAGACCAACTCGGGAACACGCCGGCGGGTTCAAAGACTTGTGTACAGAAGAGACGACGAGTTTGTAAGACAAATTCAGGAACCCGCTGACGAGTTCGAAGACAGGTGCACAGAAAAGACGACGAGTTTGTATTACCAACTTGAGAACCCGCCGGCGGGTTCGAAGAAATGTGTACAAAACAGACGACGACTTTGTTAGACAAACTCGGGAACCCGCGGGCGGGTTCAAAGACTTGTGTACAGAACAGACGACGAGTTTGTTAGACAAACTCGGGAACCCGACGGCGGGTTCAAAGACTTGTGTACAGAAGAGACGACGAGTTTGTAAGACAAATTCAGGAACCCGCTGGCGAGTTCGAAGACATATTCACAGAAAAGACGATGAGTTTGTAGAACCAACTCGGGAAACCGCCGGCGGGTTCGAAGACATGTGTACAGAACAGACGACGAATTTGTTAGATTAACTCTGGAACCCGGCGGCGGGTTCAAAGACTTGTGTACAGTAGAGACGATGAGTTTGTAAGACAAACTCGGGAACCCGCCGGCGGGTTCAAAGACTTGTGTACAGAACAGACGACGAGTTTGTTAGACAAATTCGGGAACCCGACGGCGGGTTCAAAGACTTGTGTACAGAAGAGACGACGAGTTTGTAAGACAAATTCGGGAACCCGCCGGCGGGTTCGAAGACATGTTTACAGAACAGACGACGAGTTTGTTAGACAAACTCGGGAACCCGCCGGCTGGTTAGATGACATGTTTACAAAACACGCGACGAGTTTTTTTAGACAAACACGGGAACCCGCCGGTGGGTTAGAAGACATGTTTACAGAACAGTCGACGAGTTTGTTAGACAAACTCGGGAACCCGCCGGCGGGTTCGAAGAAATGTGTACAAAACAGACGACGAGTTTGTTAGACAAACTCGGGAACCCGCCGGCGGGTTCGAAGACACGTTTACAGAACAGACGACGAGTTTGTTATACAAACTCGGGAACCCGCCGGCGGGTTCAAAGACTTGTGTACAGAACAGACGACGAGTTTGTTAGACAAACTCGGGAACCCGACGGCGGGTTCAAAGACTTGTGTACAGAAGAGACGACGAGTTTGTAAGACAAATTCAGGAACCCGCTGGCGAGTTCGAAGACATGTTCACAGAAAAGACGATGAGTTTGTAGGACCAACTCGGGAAACCGCCGGTGGGTTCTAAGACATGTTTACAAAACAGACGACGAGTTTTTTTAGACAAACTTGAGAACCCGCCGGCGGGTTCAAAGACTTGTGTACAGAACAGACGACGAGTTTGTTAGACAAACTCGGGAACCCGGCGGCGGGATCAAAGACTTGTGTACAGTAGAGACGATGAGTTTGTAAGACAAACTCGGGAACCCGCCGGCGGGTTCAAAGACTTGTGTACAGAACAGACGACGAGTTTGTTAGACAAATTCGGGAACCCGACGGCGGGTTCGAAGACATGTGTACAGAACAGACGACGAATTTGTTAGATTAACTCTGAAACCCGGCGGCGGGTTCAAAGACTTGTGTACAGTAGAGACGATGAGTTTGTAAGACAAACTCGGGAACCCGCCGGCGGGTTCAAAGACTTGTGTACAGAACAGACGACGAGTTTGTTAGACAAATTCGGGAACCCGACGGCGGGTTCAAAGACTTGTGTACAGAAGAGACGACGAGTTTGTAAGACAAATTCGGGAACCCGCCGGCGGGTTCGAAGACATGTGTACAGAACAGACGACGAATTTGTTAGATTAACTCGGGAACTCGCCGGCGGGTTCGAAGAAATGTGTACAGAACAGACGACGAAATTGTTAGACAAACTCGGGAACCCGCCGGCGGGTTCAAAGACTTGTGTACAGTAGAGACGACGAGTTTGTAAGACAAATTCGGGAACCCGCCGGCGGGTTCGAAGACATGTGTACAGAACAGACGACGAATTTGTTAGATTAACTCGGGAACCCGCCGGCGGGTTCGAAGAAATGGGTACAAAACAGACGACGAGTTTGTTAGACAAACTCGGGAACCCGCCGGCGGGTTCAAAGACTTGTGTACAGTAGAGACGACGAGTTTGTAAGACAAATTCGGGAACCCGCCGGCGGGTTCGAAGACATGTTTACAGAACAGACGACGAGTTTTTTTTAGACAAACTCGGGAACCCGCCGGCGGGTTAGAAGACATGTGTACAGAAGAGACGACGAATTTGTTAGACAAACTCGGGAACCCGCCGGCTGGTTAGAAGTCGTGTTTACAAAACAGACGACGAGTTTTTTTAGACAAACTCGGGAACCCGCCGGCGGATTAGAAGACATGTTTACAAAACAGACGACGAGTTTTTTTAGACAAACTTGAGAACCCGCCGGCGGGTTCAAAGACTTGTGTACAGTAGAGAGGACGACTTTGTAAGACAAACCCGTTAACCCGCCGGCGGGTTCAAAGACTTGTGTACAGTAGAGACGACGAGTTTGTAAGACAAATTCGGGAACCCGCCGGCGGGTTCGAAGACATGTGTACAGAACAGACGACGAATTTGTTAGATTAACTCGGGAACCCGCCGGCGGGTTCGAAGAAATGTGTACAGAACAGACGACGAATTTGTTAGATTAACTCGGGAACCCGCCGGCGGGTTCGAAGAAATGTGTACAAAACAGACGACGAGTTTGTTAGACAAACTCGGGAACCCGCCGGCGGGTTCAAAGACTTGTGTACAGTAGAGACGACGAGTTTGTAAGACAAATTCGGGAACCCGCCGGCGGGTTCGAAGACATGTTTACAGAACAGACGACGAGTTTATTTTAGACAAACTCGGGAACCCGCCGGCGGGTTAGAAGACATGTGTACAGAAGAGACGACGAATTTGTTAGACAAACTCGGGAACCCGCCGGCTGGTTAGAAGACATGTGTACAGAAGAGACGACGAATTTGTTAGACAAACTCGGGAACCCGCCGGCTGGTTAGAAGACATGTTTACAGAACAGTCGACGAGTTTGTTAGACAAACTCGGGAACCCGCCGGCGGGTTCAAAGACTTGTGTACAGTAGAGACGACGAGTTTGTTAGACAAACTCGGGAACGCGCCGGCGGGTTCAAAGACTTGTGTACAGTAGGGACGACGAGTTTGTAAGACAAATTCGGGAACCCGCCGGCGGGTTCGAAGACATGTTTACAGAACAGACGACGAGTTTTTTTTAGACAAACTCGGGAACCCGCCGGCGGGTTAGAAGACATGTGTACAGAAGAGACGACGAATTTGTTAGACAAACTCGGGAACCCGCCGGCTGGTTAGAAGTCGTGTTTACAAAACAGACGACGAGTTTTTTTAGACAAACTCGGGAACCCGCCGGCGGATTAGAAGACATGTTTACAAAACAGACGACGAGTTTTTTTAGACAAACTCGGGAACCCGCCGGCGGGTTCAAAGACTTGTGTACAGTAGAGACGACGAGTTTGTTAGACAAACTCGGGAACGCGCCGGCGGGTTCAAAGACTTGTGTACAGTAGGGACGACGAGTTTGTAAGACAAATTCGGGAACCCGCCGGCGGGTTCGAAGACATGTTTACAGAACAGACGACGAGTTTTTTTTAGACAAACTCGGGAACCCGCCGGCGGGTTAGAAGACATGTGTACAGAAGAGACGACGAATTTGTTAGACAAACTCGGGAACCCGCCGGCTGGTTAGAAGTCGTGTTTACAAAACAGACGACGAGTTTTTTTAGACAAACTCGGGAACCCGCCGGCGGATTAGAAGACATGTTTACAAAACAGACGACGAGTTTTTTTAGACAAACTTGAGAACCCGCCGGCGGGTTCAAAGACTTGTGTACAGTAGAGAGGACGACTTTGTAAGACAAACCCGTTAACCCGCCGGCGGGTTCAAAGACTTGTGTACAGTAGAGACGACGAGTTTGTAAGACAAATTCGGGAACCCGCCGGCGGGTTCGAAGACATGTGTACAGAACAGACGACGAATTTGTTAGATTAACTCGGGAACCCGCCGGCGGGTTCGAAGAAATGTGTACAGAACAGACGACGAATTTGTTAGATTAACTCGGGAACCCGCCGGCGGGTTCGAAGAAATGTGTACAAAACAGACGACGAGTTTGTTAGACAAACTCGGGAACCCGCCGGCGGGTTCAAAGACTTGTGTACAGTAGAGACGACGAGTTTGTAAGACAAATTCGGGAACCCGCCGGCGGGTTCGAAGACATGTTTACAGAACAGACGACGAGTTTATTTTAGACAAACTCGGGAACCCGCCGGCGGGTTAGAAGACATGTGTACAGAAGAGACGACGAATTTGTTAGACAAACTCGGGAACCCGCCGGCTGGTTAGAAGTCGTGTTTACAAAACAGACGACGAGTTTTTTTAGACAAACTCGGGAACCCGCCGGCGGGTTAGAAGACATGTTTACAGAACAGTCGACGAGTTTGTTAGACAAACTCGGGAACCCGCCGGCGGGTTAGAAGACATGTTTACAAAACAGACGACGAGTTTTTTTAGACAAACTTGAGAACCCGCCGGCGGGTTCAAAGACTTGTGTACAGTAGAGACGACGACTTTGTAAGACAAACCCGTTAACCCGCCGGCGGGTTCAAAGACTTGTGTACAGTAGAGACGATGAGTTTGTAGGACCAACTCGGGAACCCGCCGGCGGGTTCGAAGAAATGTGTACAAAACAGACGACGAGTTTGTTAGACAAACTCGGGAACCCGCCTGCGGGTTCAAAGACTTGTGTACAGTAGAGACGACGAGTTTGTAAGACAAATTCGGGAACCCGCCGGCGGGTTCGAAGACATGTGTACAGAACAGACGACGAATTTGTTAGATTAACTCGGGAACCCGCCGGCGGGTTCGAAGACATGTGTACAGAACAGACGACGAATTTGTTAGATTAACTCGGGAACCCGCCGGCGGGTTCGAAGAAATGTGTACAGAACAGACGACGAATTTGTTAGATTAACTCGGGAACGCGCCGGCGGGTTCGAAGAAATGTGTACAAAACAGACGACGAGTTTGTTAGACAAACTCGGGAACCCGCCGGCGGGTTCAAAGACTTGTGTACAGTAGAGACGACGAGTTTGTAAGACAAATTCGGGAACCCGCCGGCGGGTTCGAAGACATGTGTACAGAACAGACGACGAATTTGTTAGATTAACTCGGGAACCCGCCGGCGGGTTCGAAGACATGTGTACAGAACAGACGACGAATTTGTTAGATAAACTCGGGAACCCGCCGGCGGGTTCGAAGAAATGTGTACAGAACAGACGACGAATTTGTTAGATTAACTCGGGAACCCGCCGGCGGGTTCGAAGAAATGTGTACAAAACAGACGACGAGTTTGTTAGATTAACTCGGGAACCCGCCGGCGGGTTCGAAGAAATGTGTACAGAACAGACGACGAATTTGTTAGATTAACTCGGGAACCCGCCGGCGGGTTCGAAGAAATGTGTACAAAACAGACGACGAGTTTGTTAGACAAACTCGGGAACGCGCCGGCGGGTTCAAAGACTTGTGTACAGTAGGGACGACGAGTTTGTAAGACAAATTCGGGAACCCGCCGGCGGGTTCGAAGAAATGTGTACAGAACAGACGACGAATTTGTTAGATTAACTCGGGAACCCGCCGGCGGGTTCGAAGAAATGTGTACAAAACAGACGACGAGTTTGTTAGATTAACTCGGGAACCCGCCGGCGGGTTCGAAGAAATGTGTACAGAACAGACGACGAATTTGTTAGATTAACTCGGGAACCCGCCGGCGGGTTCGAAGAAATGTGTACAAAACAGACGACGAGTTTGTTAGATTAACTCGGGAACCCGCCGGCGGGTTCGAAGAAATGTGTACAGAACAGACGACGAATTTGTTAGATTAACTCGGGAACCCGCCGGCGGGTTCGAAGAAATGTGTACAAAACAGACGACGAGTTTGTTAGACAAACTCGGGAACGCGCCGGCGGGTTCAAAGACTTGTGTACAGTAGAGACGACGAGTTTGTAAGACAAATTCGGGAACCCGCCGGCGGGTTCAAAGACTTGTGTACAGTAGAGACGACGAGTTTGTAAGACAAATTCGGGAACCCGCCGGCGGGTTCGAAGACATGTGTACAGAACAGACGACGAATTTGTTAGATTAACTCGGGAACCCGCCGGCGGGTTCGAAGAAATGTGTACAGAACAGACGACGAATTTGTTAGATTAACTCGGGAACCCGCCGGCGGGTTCAAAGACTTGTGTACAGTAGAGACGACGAGTTTGTAAGACAAATTCGGGAACCCGCCGGCGGGTTCGAAGACATGTTTACAGAACAGACGACGAGTTTATTTTAGACAAACTCGGGAACCCGCCGGCGGGTTAGAAGACATGTGTACAGAAGAGACGACGAATTTGTTAGACAAACTCGGGAACCCGCCGGCTGGTTAGAAGTCGTGTTTACAAAACAGACGACGAGTTTTTTTAGACAAACTCGGGAACCCGCCGGCGGGTTAGAAGACATGTTTACAGAACAGTCGACGAGTTTGTTAGACAAACTCGGGAACCCGCCGGCGGGTTAGAAGACATGTTTACAAAACAGACGACGAGTTTTTTTAGACAAACTTGAGAACCCGCCGGCGGGTTCAAAGACTTGTGTACAGTAGAGACGACGACTTTGTAAGACAAACCCGTTAACCCGCCGGCGGGTTCAAAGACTTGTGTACAGTAGAGACGATGAGTTTGTAGGACCAACTCGGGAACCCGCCGGCGGGTTCGAAGAAATGTGTACAAAACAGACGACGAGTTTGTTAGACAAACTCGGGAACCCGCCTGCGGGTTCAAAGACTTGTGTACAGTAGAGACGACGAGTTTGTAAGACAAATTCAGGAACCCGCCGGCGGGTTCGAAGACATGTGTACAGAACAGACGACGAATTTGTTAGATTAACTCGGGAACCCGCCGGCGGGTTCGAAGAAATGTGTACAGAACAGACGACGAATTTGTTGGATTAACTCGGGAACCCGCCGGCGGGTTCGAAGAAATGTGTACAAAACAGACGACGAGTTTGTTAGACAAACTCGGGAACGCGCCGGCGAGTTCGAAGAAATGTGTACAAAACAGACGACGAGTTTGTTAGACAAACTCGGGAACGCGCCGGCGGGTTCAAAGACTTGTGTACAGTAGAGACGACGAGTTTGTAAGACAAATTCGGGAACCCGCCGGCGGGTTCAAAGACTTGTGTACAGTAGAGACGACGAGTTTGTAAGACAAATTCGGGAACCCGCCGGCGGGTTCGAAGACATGTGTACAGAACAGACGACGAATTTGTTAGATTAACTCGGGAACCCGCCGGCGGGTTCGAAGAAATGTGTACAGAACAGACGACGAATTTGTTAGATTAACTCGGGAACCCGCCGGCGGGTTCGAAGAAATGTGTACAAAAGAGACGACGAGTTTGTTAGACAAACTTGGGAACCCGCCGGCGGGTTCGAAGAAATGTGTACAAAACAGACGACGAGTTTGTTAGATTAACTCGGGAACCCGCCGGCGGGTTCGAAGAAATGTGTACAGAACAGACGACGAATTTGTTAGATTAACTCGGGAACCCGCCGGCGGGTTCGAAGAAATGTGTACAAAACAGACGACGAGTTTGTTAGACAAACTCGGGAACGCGCCGGCGGGTTCAAAGACTTGTGTACAGTAGGGACGACGAGTTTGTAAGACAAATTCGGGAACCCGCCGGCGGGTTCGAAGAAATGTGTACAGAACAGACGACGAATTTGTTAGATTAACTCGGGAACCCGCCGGCGGGTTCGAAGAAATGTGTACAAAACAGACGACGAGTTTGTTAGATTAACTCGGGAACCCGCCGGCGGGTTCGAAGAAATGTGTACAGAACAGACGACGAATTTGTTAGATTAACTCGGGAACCCGCCGGCGAGTTCGAAGAAATGTGTACAAAACAGACGACGAGTTTGTTAGACAAACTCGGGAACGCGCCGGCGGGTTCAAAGACTTGTGTACAGTAGAGACGACGAGTTTGTAAGACAAATTCGGGAACCCGCCGGCGGGTTCAAAGACTTGTGTACAGTAGAGACGACGAGTTTGTAAGACAAATTCGCGAACCCGCCGGCGGGTTCGAAGACATGTGTACAGAACAGACGACGAATTTGTTAGATTAACTCGGGAACCCGCCGGCGGGTTCGAAGAAATGTGTACAGAACAGACGACGAATTTGTTAGATTAACTCGGGAACCCGCCGGCGGGTTCGAAGAAATGTGTACAAAAGAGACGACGAGTTTGTTAGACAAATTCGGGAACCCGCCGGCGGGTTCAAAGACTTGTGTACAGTAGAGACGACGAGTTTGTAAGACAAATTCGGGAACCCGCCGGCGGGTTCGAAGACATGTTTACAGAACAGACGACGAGTTTATTTTAGACAAACTCGGGAACCCGCCGGCGGGTTAGAAGACATGTGTACAGAAGAGACGACGAATTTGTTAGACAAACTCGGGAACCCGCCGGCTGGTTAGAAGTCGTGTTTACAAAACAGACGACGAGTTTTTTTAGACAAACTCGGGAACCCGCCGGCGGGTTAGAAGACATGTTTACAGAACAGTCGACGAGTTTGTTAGACAAACTCGGGAACCCGCCGGCGGGTTAGAAGACATGTTTACAAAACAGACGACGAGTTTTTTTAGACAAACTTGAGAACCCGCCGGCGGGTTCAAAGACTTGTGTACAGTAGAGACGACGACTTTGTAAGACAAACCCGTTAACCCGCCGGCGGGTTCAAAGACTTGTGTACAGTAGAGACGATGAGTTTGTAGGACCAACTCGGGAACCCGCCGGCGGGTTCGAAGAAATGTGTACACAACAGACGACGAGTTTGTTAGACAAACTCGGGAACCCGCCTGCGGGTTCAAAGACTTGTGTACAGTAGAGACGACGAGTTTGTAAGACAAATTCGGGAACCCGCCGGCGGGTTCGAAGACATGTGTACAGAACAGACGACGAATTTGTTAGATTAACTCGGGAACCCGCCGGCGGGTTCGAAGACATGTGTACAGAACAGACGACGAGTTTGTTAGACAAACTCGGGAACGCGCCGGCGGGTTCAAAGACTTGTGTACAGTAGGGACGACGAGTTTGTAAGACAAATTCGGGAACCCGCCGGCGGGTTCGAAGAAATGTGTACAGAACAGACGACGAATTTGTTAGATTAACTCGGGAACCCGCCGGCGGGTTCGAAGAAATGTGTACAAAACAGACGACGAGTTTGTTAGATTAACTCGGGAACCCGCCGGCGGGTTCGAAGAAATGTGTACAGAACAGACGACGAATTTGTTAGATTAACTCGGGAACCCGCCGGCGAGTTCGAAGAAATGTGTACAAAACAGACGACGAGTTTGTTAGACAAACTCGGGAACGCGCCGGCGGGTTCAAAGACTTGTGTACAGTAGAGACGACGAGTTTGTAAGACAAATTCGGGAACCCGCCGGCGGGTTCAAAGACTTGTGTACAGTAGAGACGACGAGTTTGTAAGACAAATTCGGGAACCCGCCGGCGGGTTCGAAGACATGTGTACAGAACAGACGACGAATTTGTTAGATTAACTCGGGAACCCGCCGGCGGGTTCGAAGAAATGTGTACAGAACAGACGACGAATTTGTTAGATTAACTCGGGAACCCGCCGGCGGGTTCGAAGAAATGTGTACAAAAGAGACGACGAGTTTGTTAGACAAACTCGGGAACCCGCCGGCGGGTTCAAAGACTTGTGTACAGTAGAGACGACGAGTTTGTAAGACAAATTCGGGAACCCGCCGGCGGGTTCGAAGACATGTTTACAGAACAGACGACGAGTTTATTTTAGACAAACTCGGGAACCCGCCGGCGGGTTAGAAGACATGTGTACAGAAGAGACGACGAATTTGTTAGACAAACTCGGGAACCCGCCGGCTGGTTAGAAGTCGTGTTTACAAAACAGACGACGAGTTTTTTTAGACAAACTCGGGAACCCGCCGGCGGGTTAGAAGACATGTTTACAGAACAGTCGACGAGTTTGTTAGACAAACTCGGGAACCCGCCGGCGGGTTAGAAGACATGTTTACAAAACAGACGACGAGTTTTTTTAGACAAACTTGAGAACCCGCCGGCGGGTTCAAAGACTTGTGTACAGTAGAGACGACGACTTTGTAAGACAAACCCGTTAACCCGCCGGCGGGTTCAAAGACTTGTGTACAGTAGAGACGATGAGTTTGTAGGACCAACTCGGGAACCCGCCGGCGGGTTCGAAGAAATGTGTACACAACAGACGACGAGTTTGTTAGACAAACTCGGGAACCCGCCTGCGGGTTCAAAGACTTGTGTACAGTAGAGACGACGAGTTTGTAAGACAAATTCGGGAACCCGCCGGCGGGTTCGAAGACATGTGTACAGAACAGACGACGAATTTGTTAGATTAACTCGGGAACCCGCCGGCGGGTTCGAAGACATGTGTACAGAACAGACGACGAGTTTGTTAGACAAACTCGGGAACGCGCCGGCGGGTTCAAAGACTTGTGTACAGTAGGGACGACGAGTTTGTAAGACAAATTCGGGAACCCGCCGGCGGGTTCGAAGAAATGTGTACAGAACAGACGACGAATTTGTTAGATTAACTCGGGAACCCGCCGGCGGGTTCGAAGAAATGTGTACAAAAGAGACGACGAGTTTGTTAGACAAACTTGGGAACCCGCCGGCGGGTTCGAAGAAATGTGTACAAAACAGACGACGAGTTTGTTAGATTAACTCGGGAACCCGCCGGCGGGTTCGAAGAAATGTGTACAGAACAGACGACGAATTTGTTAGATTAACTCGGGAACCCGCCGGCGGGTTCGAAGAAATGTGTACAAAAGAGACGACGAGTTTGTTAGACAAACTCGGGAACCCGCCGGCGGGTTCAAAGACTTGTGTACAGTAGAGACGACGAGTTTGTAAGACAAATTCGGGAACCCGCCGGCGGGTTCGAAGACATGTTTACAGAACAGACGACGAGTTTATTTTAGACAAACTCGGGAACCCGCCGGCGGGTTAGAAGACATGTGTACAGAAGAGACGACGAATTTGTTAGACAAACTCGGGAACCCGCCGGCTGGTTAGAAGTCGTGTTTACAAAACAGACGACGAGTTTTTTTAGACAAACTCGGGAACCCGCCGGCGGGTTAGAAGACATGTTTACAGAACAGTCGACGAGTTTGTTAGACAAACTCGGGAACCCGCCGGCGGGTTAGAAGACATGTTTACAAAACAGACGACGAGTTTTTTTAGACAAACTTGAGAACCCGCCGGCGGGTTCAAAGACTTGTGTACAGTAGAGACGACGACTTTGTAAGACAAACCCGTTAACCCGCCGGCGGGTTCAAAGACTTGTGTACAGTAGAGACGATGAGTTTGTAGGATCAACTCGGGAACCCGCCGGCGGGTTCGAAGAAATGTGTACAAAACAGACGACGAGTTTGTTAGACAAACTCGGGAACCCGCCTGCGGGTTCAAAGACTTGTGTACAGTAGAGACGACGAGTTTGTAAGACAAATTCGGGAACCCGCCGGCGGGTTCGAAGACATGTGTACAGAACAGACGACGAATTTGTTAGATTAACTCGGGAACCCGCCGGCGGGTTCGAAGACATGTGTACAGAACAGACGACGAATTTGTTAGATTAACTCGGGAACCCGCCGGCGGGTTCGAAGAAATGTGTACAGAACAGACGACGAATTTGTTAGATTAACTCGGGAACCCGCCGGCGGGTTCGAAGAAATGTGTACAAAACAGACGACGAGTTTGTTAGACAAACTCGGGAACCCGCCGGCGGGTTCAAAGACTTGTGTACAGTAGAGACGACGAGTTTGTAAGACAAATTCGGGAACCCGGCGGCGGGTTCGAAGAAATGTGTACAGAACAGACGACGAATTTGTTAGATTAACTCGGGAACCCGAAGGCGGGTTCGAAGAAATGTGTACAAAACAGACGACGAGTTTGTTAGATTAACTCGGGAACCCGCCGGCGGGTTCGAAGAAATGTGTACAGAACAGACGACGAATTTGTTAGATTAACTCGGGAACCCGCCGGCGAGTTCGAAGAAATGTGTACAAAACAGACGACGAGTTTGTTAGACAAACTCGGGAACGCGCCGGCGGGTTCAAAGACTTGTGTACAGTAGAGACGACGAGTTTGTAAGACAAATTCGGGAACCCGCCGGCGGGTTCAAAGACTTGTGTACAGTAGAGACGACGAGTTTGTAAGACAAATTCGGGAACCCGCCGGCGGGTTCGAAGACATGTGTACAGAACAGACGACGAATTTGTTAGATTAACTCGGGAACCCGCCGGCGGGTTCGAAGAAATGTGTACAGAACAGACGACGAATTTGTTAGATTAACTCGGGAACCCGCCGGCGGGTTCGAAGAAATGTGTACAAAAGAGACGACGAGTTTGTTAGACAAACTCGGGAACACGCCGGCGGGTTCAAAGACTTGTGTACAGTAGAGACGACGAGTTTGTAAGACAAATTCGGGAACCCGCCGGCGGGTTCGAAGACATGTTTACAGAACAGACGACGAGTTTATTTTAGACAAACTCGGGAACCCGCCTGCGGGTTCAAAGACTTGTGTACAGTAGAGACGACGAGTTTGTAAGACAAATTCGGGAACCCGCCGGCGGGTTCGAAGACATGTGTACAGAACAGACGACGAATTTGTTAGATTAACTCGGGAACCCGCCGGCGGGTTCGAAGACATGTGTACAGAACAGACGACGAATTTGTTAGATTAACTCGGGAACCCGCCGGCGGGTTCGAAGAAATGTGTACAGAACAGACGACGAATTTGTTAGATTAACTCGGGAACCCGCCGGCGGGTTCGAAGAAATGTGTACAAAACAGACGACGAGTTTGTTAGACAAACTCGGGAACCCGCCGGCTGGTTAGAAGTCGTGTTTACAAAACAGACGACGAGTTTTTTTAGACAAACTCGGGAACCCGCCGGCGGGTTAGAAGACATGTTTACAGAACAGTCGACGAGTTTGTTAGACAAACTCGGGAACCCGCCGGCGGGTTAGAAGACATGTTTACAAAACAGACGACGAGTTTTTTTAGACAAACTTGAGAACCCGCCGGCGGGTTCAAAGACTTGTGTACAGTAGAGACGACGACTTTGTAAGACAAACCCGTTAACCCGCCGGCGGGTTCAAAGACTTGTGTACAGTAGAGACGATGAGTTTGTAGGACCAACTCGGGAACCCGCCGGCGGGTTCGAAGAAATGTGTACAAAACAGACGACGAGTTTGTTAGACAAACTCGGGAACCCGCCTGCGGGTTCAAAGACTTGTGTACAGTAGAGACGACGAGTTTGTAAGACAAATTCGGGAACCCGCCGGCGGGTTCGAAGACATGTGTACAGAACAGACGACGAATTTGTTAGATTAACTCGGGAACCCGCCGGCGGGTTCGAAGACATGTGTACAGAACAGACGACGAATTTGTTAGATTAACTCGGGAACCCGCCGGCGGGTTCGAAGAAATGTGTACAGAACAGACGACGAATTTGTTAGATTAACTCGGGAACCCGCCGGCGGGTTCGAAGAAATGTGTACAAAACAGACGACGAGTTTGTTAGACAAACTCGGGAACCCGCCGGCGGGTTCAAAGACTTGTGTACAGTAGAGACGACGAGTTTGTAAGACAAATTCGGGAACCCGGCGGCGGGTTCGAAGAAATGTGTACAGAACAGACGACGAATTTGTTAGATTAACTCGGGAACCCGAAGGCGGGTTCGAAGAAATGTGTACAAAACAGACGACGAGTTTGTTAGATTAACTCGGGAACCCGCCGGCGGGTTCGAAGAAATGTGTACAGAACAGACGACGAATTTGTTAGATTAACTCGGGAACCCGCCGGCGAGTTCGAAGAAATGTGTACAAAACAGACGACGAGTTTGTTAGACAAACTCGGGAACGCGCCGGCGGGTTCAAAGACTTGTGTACAGTAGAGACGACGAGTTTGTAAGACAAATTCGGGAACCCGCCGGCGGGTTCAAAGACTTGTGTACAGTAGAGACGACGAGTTTGTAAGACAAATTCGGGAACCCGCCGGCGGGTTCGAAGACATGTGTACAGAACAGACGACGAATTTGTTAGATTAACTCGGGAACCCGCCGGCGGGTTCGAAGAAATGTGTACAGAACAGACGACGAATTTGTTAGATTAACTCGGGAACCCGCCGGCGGGTTCGAAGAAATGTGTACAAAAGAGACGACGAGTTTGTTAGACAAACTCGGGAACCCGCCGGCGGGTTCAAAGACTTGTGTACAGTAGAGACGACGAGTTTGTAAGACAAATTCGGGAACCCGCCGGCGGGTTCGAAGACATGTTTACAGAACAGACGACGAGTTTATTTTAGACAAACTCGGGAACCCGCCGGCGGGTTAGAAGACATGTGTACAGAAGAGACGACGAATTTGTTAGACAAACTCGGGAACCCGCCGGCTGGTTAGAAGTCGTGTTTACAAAACAGACGACGAGTTTTTTTAGACAAACTCGGGAACCCGCCGGCGGGTTAGAAGACATGTTTACAGAACAGTCGACGAGTTTGTTAGACAAACTCGGGAACCCGCCGGCGGGTTAGAAGACATGTTTACAAAACAGACGACGAGTTTTTTTAGACAAACTTGAGAACCCGCCGGCGGGTTCAAAGACTTGTGTACAGTAGAGACGACGACTTTGTAAGACAAACCCGTTAACCCGCCGGCGGGTTCAAAGACTTGTGTACAGTAGAGACGATGAGTTTGTAGGACCAACTCGGGAACCCGCCGGCGGGTTCGAAGAAATGTGTACAAAACAGACGACGAGTTTGTTAGACAAACTCGGGAACCCGCCTGCGGGTTCAAAGACTTGTGTACAGTAGAGACGACGAGTTTGTAAGACAAATTCGGGAACCCGCCGGCGGGTTCGAAGACATGTGTACAGAACAGACGACGAATTTGTTAGATTAACTCGGGAACCCGCCGGCGGGTTCGAAGACATGTGTACAGAACAGACGACGAGTTTGTTAGACAAACTCGGGAACGCGCCGGCGGGTTCAAAGACTTGTGTACAGTAGGGACGACGAGTTTGTAAGACAAATTCGGGAACCCGCCGGCGGGTTCGAAGAAATGTGTACAGAACAGACGACGAATTTGTTAGATTAACTCGGGAACCCGCCGGCGGGTTCGAAGAAATGTGTACAAAAGAGACGACGAGTTTGTTAGACAAACTTGGGAACCCGCCGGCGGGTTCGAAGAAATGTGTACAAAACAGACGACGAGTTTGTTAGATTAACTCGGGAACCCGCCGGCGGGTTCGAAGAAATGTGTACAGAACAGACGACGAATTTGTTAGATTAACTCGGGAACCCGCCGGCGGGTTCGAAGAAATGTGTACAAAACAGACGACGAGTTTGTTAGACAAACTCGGGAACGCGCCGGCGGGTTCAAAGACTTGTGTACAGTAGGGACGACGAGTTTGTAAGACAAATTCGGGAACCCGCCGGCGGGTTCGAAGAAATGTGTACAGAACAGACGACGAATTTGTTAGATTAACTCGGGAACCCGCCGGCGGGTTCGAAGAAATGTGTACAAAACAGACGACGAGTTTGTTAGATTAACTCGGGAACCCGCCGGCGGGTTCGAAGAAATGTGTACAGAACAGACGACGAATTTGTTAGATTAACTCGGGAACCCGCCGGCGAGTTCGAAGAAATGTGTACAAAACAGACGACGAGTTTGTTAGACAAACTCGGGAACGCGCCGGCGGGTTCAAAGACTTGTGTACAGTAGAGACGACGAGTTTGTAAGACAAATTCGGGAACCCGCCGGCGGGTTCAAAGACTTGTGTACAGTAGAGACGACGAGTTTGTAAGACAAATTCGGGAACCCGCCGGCGGGTTCGAAGACATGTGTACAGAACAGACGACGAATTTGTTAGATTAACTCGGGAACCCGCCGGCGGGTTCGAAGAAATGTGTACAGAACAGACGACGAATTTGTTAGATTAACTCGGGAACCCGCCGGCGGGTTCGAAGAAATGTGTACAAAAGAGACGACGAGTTTGTTAGACAAACTCGGGAACCCGCCGGCGGGTTCAAAGACTTGTGTACAGTAGAGACGACGAGTTTGTAAGACAAATTCGGGAACCCGCCGGCGGGTTCGAAGACATGTTTACAGAACAGACGACGAGTTTATTTTAGACAAACTCGGGAACCCGCCGGCGGGTTAGAAGACATGTGTACAGAAGAGACGACGAATTTGTTAGACAAACTCGGGAACCCGCCGGCTGGTTAGAAGTCGTGTTTACAAAACAGACGACGAGTTTTTTTAGACAAACTCGGGAACCCGCCGGCGGGTTAGAAGACATGTTTACAGAACAGTCGACGAGTTTGTTAGACAAACTCGGGAACCCGCCGGCGGGTTAGAAGACATGTTTACAAAACAGACGACGAGTTTTTTTAGACAAACTTGAGAACCCGCCGGCGGGTTCAAAGACTTGTGTACAGTAGAGACGACGACTTTGTAAGACAAACCCGTTAACCCGCCGGCGGGTTCAAAGACTTGTGTACAGTAGAGACGATGAGTTTGTAGGACCAACTCGGGAACCCGCCGGCGGGTTCGAAGAAATGTGTACAAAACAGACGACGAGTTTGTTAGACAAACTCGGGAACCCGCCTGCGGGTTCAAAGACTTGTGTACAGTAGAGACGACGAGTTTGTAAGACAAATTCGGGAACCCGCCGGCGGGTTCGAAGACATGTGTACAGAACAGACGACGAATTTGTTAGATTAACTCGGGAACCCGCCGGCGGGTTCGAAGACATGTGTACAGAACAGACGACGAATTTGTTAGATTAACTCGGGAACCCGCCGGCGGGTTCGAAGAAATGTGTACAGAACAGACGACGAATTTGTTAGATTAACTCGGGAACCCGCCGGCGGGTTCGAAGAAATGTGTACAAAACAGACGACGAGTTTGTTAGACAAACTCGGGAACCCGCCGGCGGGTTCAAAGACTTGTGTACAGTAGAGACGACGAGTTTGTAAGACAAATTCGGGAACCCGGCGGCGGGTTCGAAGACATGTTTACAGAACAGACGACGAGTTTTTTTTAGACAAACTCGGGAACCCGCCGGCGGGTTAGAAGACATGTGTACAGAAGAGACGACGAATTTGTTAGACAAACTCGGGAACCCGCCGGCTGGTTAGAAGTCGTGTTTACAAAACAGACGACGAGTTTTTTTAGACAAACTCGGGAACCCGCCGGCGGATTAGAAGACATGTTTACAAAACAGACGACGAGTTTTTTTAGACAAACTTGAGAACCCGCCGGCGGGTTCAAAGACTTGTGTACAGTAGAGAGGACGACTTTGTAAGACAAACCCGTTAACCCGCCGGCGGGTTCAAAGACTTGTGTACAGTAGAGACGACGAGTTTGTAAGACAAATTCGGGAACCCGCCGGCGGGTTCGAAGACATGTGTACAGAACAGACGACGAATTTGTTAGATTAACTCGGGAACCCGCCGGCGGGTTCGAAGAAATGTGTACAGAACAGACGACGAATTTGTTAGATTAACTCGGGAACCCGCCGGCGGGTTCGAAGAAATGTGTACAAAACAGACGACGAGTTTGTTAGACAAACTCGGGAACCCGCCGGCGGGTTCAAAGACTTGTGTACAGTAGAGACGACGAGTTTGTAAGACAAATTCGGGAACCCGCCGGCGGGTTCGAAGACATGTTTACAAAACAGACGACGAGTTTTTTTAGACAAACTCGGGAACCCGCCGGCGGGTTAGAAGACATGTTTACAAAACAGACGACGAGTTTTTTTAGACAAACTTGAGAACCCGCAGGCGGGTTCAAAGACTTGTGTACAGTAGAGAGGACGACTTTGTAAGACAAACCCGTTAACCCGCCGGCGGGTTCAAAGACTTGTGTACAGTAGAGACGACGAGTTTGTAAGACAAATTCGGGAACCCGCCGGCGGGTTCGAAGACATGTGTACAGAACAGACGACGAATTTGTTAGATTAACTCGGGAACCCGCCGGCGGGTTCGAAGAAATGTGTACAGAACAGACGACGAATTTGTTAGATTAACTCGGGAACCCGCCGGCGGGTTCGAAGAAATGTGTACAAAACAGACGACGAGTTTGTTAGACAAACTCGGGAACCCGCCGGCGGGTTCAAAGACTTGTGTACAGTAGAGACGACGAGTTTGTAAGACAAATTCGGGAACCCGCCGGCGGGTTCGAAGACATGTTTACAGAACAGACGACGGGTTTATTTTAAACAAACTCGGGAACCCGCCGGCGGGTTAGAAGACATGTGTACAGAACAGAAGACGAATTTGTTAGACAAACTCGGGAACCCGCCGGCTGGTTAGAAGTCGTGTTTACAAAACAGAAGACGAGTTTTTTTAGACAAACTTGAGAACCCGCCGGCGGGTTAGAAGACATGTTTACAGAACAGTCGACGAGTTTGTTAGACCAACTCGGGAACCCGCCGGCGTGTTCAAAGACTTGTGTACAGTAGAGACGATGTGTTTGTAATACAAATTCGGGAACCCGCCGGCGGGTTCGAAGACATGTTTACAGAACAGTCGACGAGTTTATTTTAGACAAACTCGGGAACCCGCCGGCGGGTTAGAAGACATGTGTACAGAACAGACGACGAGTTTGTTAGACAAACACGGGAACCCGCCGGTGGGTTCAAAGACTTGTGTACAGTAGAGACGACGAGTTTGTAAGACAAATTCGGGAACCCGCCGGCGGGTTCGAAGACATGTTTACAGAACAGTCGACGAGTTTATTTTAGACAAACTCGGGAACCCGCAGGCTGGTTAGAAGACGTGTTTACAAAACAGACGACGAGTTTTTTTAGACAAACTCGGGAACCCGCCGGCGGGTTAGAAGACATGTTTACAGAACAGTCGACGAGTTTATTTTAGACAAACTCGGGAACCCGCCGGCGGGTTCGAAGAAATGTGTACAAAACAGACGACGGGTTTGTTAGACAAACACGGGAACCCGCCGGTGGGTTCAAAGACTTGTGTACAGTAGAGACGACGAGTTTGTAAGACAAATTCGGGAACCCGCCGGCGGGTTCGAAGACATGTTTGCAGAACAGTCGACGAGTTTATTTTAGACAAACTCGGGAACCCGCAGGCTGGTTAGAAGACGTGTTTACAAAACAGACGACGAGTTTTTTTAGACAAACTCGGGAACCCGCCGGCGGGTTAGAAGACATGTTCACAGAACAGACGACGAGTTTGTTAGACCAACTCGGGAACCCGCCGGCGTGTTCAAAGACTTGTGTACAGTAGAGACGATGAGTTTGTAAGACAAATTCGGGAACCCGCCGGCGGGTTCGAAGACATGTTTACAGAACAGTCGACGAGTTTATTTTAGACAAACTCGGGAACCCGCCGGCGGGTTAGAAGACATGTGTACAAAACAGACGACGAGTTTTTTTAGACAAACTAGGGAACCCGCCGGCGGGTTAGAAGACATGTTTACAGAACAGTCGACGAGTTTGTTAGACAAACTCGGGAACCCGCCGGCGGGTTTGAAGACTTGTGTACAGTAGAGACGACGAGTTTGTAAGACAAATTAGGGAACCCGCCGGCGGGTTCAAAGACTTGTGTACAGTAGAGACGACGAGTTTGTAAGACAAATTCGGGAACCCGCCGGCGGGTTCGAAGACATGTTTACAGAACAGACGACGAATTTGTTAGATTAACTCGGGAACCCGCCGGCGGGTTCGAAGAAATGTGTACAGAACAGACGACGAATTTGTTAGATTAACTCGGGAACCCGCCGGCGGGTTCGAAGAAATGTGTACAAAACAGACGACGAGTTTTTTTAGACAAACTAGGGAACCCGCCGGCGGGTTAGAAGACATGTTTACAGAACAGTCGACGAGTTTGTTAGACAAACTCGGGAACCCGCCGGCGGGTTTGAAGACTTGTGTACAGTAGAGACGACGAGTTTGTAAGACAAATTAGGGAACCCGCCGGCGGGTTCAAAGACTTGTGTACAGTAGAGACGACGAGTTTGTAAGACAAATTCGGGAACCCGCCGGCGGGTTCGAAGACATGTGTACAGAACAGACGACGAATTTGTTAGATTAACTCGGGAACCCGCCGGCGGGTTCGAAGAAATGTGTACAGAACAGACGACGAATTTGTTAGATTAACTCGGGAACCCGCCGGCGGGTTCGAAGAAATGTGTACAAAACAGACGACGAGTTTGTTAGACAAACTCGGGAACCCGCCGGCGGGTTCAAAGACTTGTGTACAGTAGAGACGACGAGTTTGTAAGACAAATTCGGGAACCCGCCGGCGGGTTCGAAGACTTGTGTACAGTAGAGACGACGAGTTTGTAAGACAAATTAGGGAACCCGCCGGCGGGTTCAAAGACTTGTGTACAGTAGAGACGACGAGTTTGTAAGACAAATTCGGGAACCCGCCGGCGGGTTCGAAGACATGTTTACAGAACAGACGACGAATTTGTTAGATTAACTCGGGAACCCGCCGGCGGGTTCGAAGAAATGTGTACAGAACAGACGACGAATTTGTTAGATTAACTCGGGAACCCGCCGGCGGGTTCGAAGAAATGTGTACAGAACAGACGACGAATTTGTTAGATTAACTCGGGAACCCGCCGGCGGGTTCGAAGAAATGTGTACAAAACAGACGACGAGTTTTTTTAGACAAACTAGGGAACCCGCCGGCGGGTTAGAAGACATGTTTACAGAACAGTCGACGAGTTTGTTAGACAAACTCGGGAACCCGCCGGCGGGTTTGAAGACTTGTGTACAGTAGAGACGACGAGTTTGTAAGACAAATTAGGGAACCCGCCGGCGGGTTCAAAGACTTGTGTACAGTAGAGACGACGAGTTTGTAAGACAAATTCGGGAACCCGCCGGCGGGTTCGAAGACATGTGTACAGAACAGACGACGAATTTGTTAGATTAACTCGGGAACCCGCCGGCGGGTTCGAAGAAATGTGTACAGAACAGACGACGAATTTGTTAGATTAACTCGGGAACCCGCCGGCGGGTTCGAAGAAATGTGTACAAAACAGACGACGAGTTTGTTAGACAAACTCGGGAACCCGCCGGCGGGTTCAAAGACTTGTGTACAGTAGAGACGACGAGTTTGTAAGACAAATTCGGGAACCCGCCGGCGGGTTCGAAGACATGTTTACAGAACAGACGACGAGTTTATTTTAGACAAACTCGGGAACCCGCCGGCGGGTTAGAAGACATGTGTACAGAAGAGACGACGAATTTGTTAGACAAACTCGGGAACCCGCCGGCTGGTTAGAAGTCGTGTTTACAAAACAGACGACGAGTTTTTTTAGACAAACTCGGGAACCCGCCGGCGGGTTAGAAGACATGTTTACAAAACAGACGACGAGTTTTTTTAGACAAACTTGAGAACCCGCAGGCGGGTTCAAAGACTTGTGTACAGTAGAGAGGACGACTTTGTAAGACAAACCCGTTAACCCGCCGGCGGGTTCAAAGACTTGTGTACAGTAGAGACGACGAGTTTGTAAGACAAATTCGGGAACCCGCCGGCGGGTTCGAAGACATGTGTACAGAACAGACGACGAATTTGTTAGATTAACTCGGGAACCCGCCGGCGGGTTCGAAGAAATGTGTACAGAACAGACGACGAATTTGTTAGATTAACTCGGGAACCCGCCGGCGGGTTCGAAGACTTGTGTACAGTAGAGACGACGAGTTTGTAAGACAAATTCGGGAACCCGCCGGCGGGTTCGAAGACATGTTTACAGAACAGACGACGAATTTGTTAGATTAACTCGGGAACCCGCCGGCGGGTTCGAAGAAATGTGTACAGAACAGACGACGAATTTGTTAGATTAACTCGGGAACCCGCCGGCGGGTTCGAAGAAATGTGTACAGAACAGACGACGAATTTGTTAGATTAACTCGGGAACCCGCCGGCGGGTTCGAAGAAATGTGTACAAAACAGACGACGAGTTTTTTTAGACAAACTAGGGAACCCGCCGGCGGGTTAGAAGACATGTTTACAGAACAGTCGACGAGTTTGTTAGACAAACTCGGGAACCCGCCGGCGGGTTTGAAGACTTGTGTACAGTAGAGACGACGAGTTTGTAAGACAAATTAGGGAACCCGCCGGCGGGTTCAAAGACTTGTGTACAGTAGAGACGACGAGTTTGTAAGACAAATTCGGGAACCCGCCGGCGGGTTCGAAGACATGTGTACAGAACAGACGACGAATTTGTTAGATTAACTCGGGAACCCGCCGGCGGGTTCGAAGAAATGTGTACAGAACAGACGACGAATTTGTTAGATTAACTCGGGAACCCGCCGGCGGGTTCGAAGAAATGTGTACAAAACAGACGACGAGTTTGTTAGACAAACTCGGGAACCCGCCGGCGGGTTCAAAGACTTGTGTACAGTAGAGACGACGAGTTTGTAAGACAAATTCGGGAACCCGCCGGCGGGTTCGAAGACATGTTTACAGAACAGACGACGAGTTTATTTTAGACAAACTCGGGAACCCGCCGGCGGGTTAGAAGACATGTGTACAGAAGAGACGACGAATTTGTTAGACAAACTCGGGAACCCGCCGGCTGGTTAGAAGTCGTGTTTACAAAACAGACGACGAGTTTTTTTAGACAAACTCGGGAACCCGCCGGCGGGTTAGAAGACATGTTTACAAAACAGACGACGAGTTTTTTTAGACAAACTTGAGAACCCGCAGGCGGGTTCAAAGACTTGTGTACAGTAGAGAGGACGACTTTGTAAGACAAACCCGTTAACCCGCCGGCGGGTTCAAAGACTTGTGTACAGTAGAGACGACGAGTTTGTAAGACAAATTCGGGAACCCGCCGGCGGGTTCGAAGACATGTGTACAGAACAGACGACGAATTTGTTAGATTAACTCGGGAACCCGCCGGCGGGTTCGAAGAAATGTGTACAGAACAGACGACGAATTTGTTAGATTAACTCGGGAACCCGCCGGCGGGTTCGAAGAAATGTGTACAAAACAGACGACGAGTTTGTTAGACAAACTCGGGAACCCGCCGGCGGGTTCAAAGACTTGTGTACAGTAGAGACGACAAGTTTGTAAGACAAATTCGGGAACCCGCCGGCGGGTTCGAAGACATGTTTACAGAACAGACGACGAGTTTGTTAGACAAACTCGGGAACCCGCCGGCGGGTTCGAAGAAATGGGTACAAAACAGACGACGAGTTTGTTAGACAAACTCGGGAACGCGCCGGCGGGTTCAAAGACTTGTGTACAGTAGGGACGACGAGTTTGTAAGACAAATTCGGGAACCCGCCGGCGGGTTCGAAGAAATGTGTACAGAACAGACGACGAATTTGTTAGATTAACTCGGGAACCCGCCGGCGGGTTCGAAGAAATGTGTACAAAACAGACGACGAGTTTGTTAGATTAACTCGGGAACCCGCCGGCGGGTTCGAAGAAATGTGTACAGAACAGACGACGAATTTGTTAGATTAACTCGGGAACCCGCCGGCGAGTTCGAAGACATGTTTACAGAACAGTCGACGAGTTTGTTAGTCAAACTGGGGAACCCGCCGGCGGGTTTGAAGACTTGTGTACAGTAGAGATGACGAGTTTGTAAGACAAATTCGGGAACCCATCGGCGGGTTCGAAGACATGTTTACAGAACAGACGACGGGTTTATTTTAGACAAACTCGGGAACCCGCCGGCGGGTTAGAAGACATGTGTACAGAACAGACGACGAATTTGTTAGACAAACTCGGGAACCCGCCGGCTGGTTAGAAGTCGTGTTTACAAAACAGAAGACGAGTTTTTTTAGACAAACTTGAGAACCCGCCGGCGGGTTAGAAGACATGTTTACAGAACAGTCGACGAGTTTGTTAGACCAACTCGGGAACCCGCCGGCGTGTTCAAAGACTTGTGTACAGTAGAGACGATGTGTTTGTAATACAAATTCGGGAACCCGCCGGCGGGTTCGAAGACATGTTTACAGAACAGTCGACGAGTTTATTTTAGACAAACTCGGGAACCCGCCGGCGGGTTAGAAGACATGTGTACAGAACAGACGACGAGTTTGTTAGACAAACACGGGAACCCGCCGGTGGGTTCAAAGACTTGTGTACAGTAGAGACGACGAGTTTGTAAGACAAATTCGGGAACCCGCCGGCGGGTTCGAAGACATGTTTACAGAACAGTCGACGAGTTTATTTTAGACAAACTCGGGAACCCGCAGGCTGGTTAGAAGACGTGTTTACAAAACAGACGACGAGTTTTTTTAGACAAACTCGGGAACCCGCCGGCGGGTTAGAAGACATGTTTACAGAACAGTCGACGAGTTTATTTTAGACAAACTCGGGAACCCGCCGGCGGGTTCGAAGAAATGTGTACAAAACAGACGACGGGTTTGTTAGACAAACACGGGAACCCGCCGGTGGGTTCAAAGACTTGTGTACAGTAGAGACGACGAGTTTGTAAGACAAATTCGGGAACCCGCCGGCGGGTTCGAAGACATGTTTACAGAACAGTCGACGAGTTTATTTTAGACAAACTCGGGAACCCGCAGGCTGGTTAGAAGACGTGTTTACAAAACAGACGACGAGTTTTTTTAGACAAACTCGGGAACCCGCCGGCGGGTTAGAAGACATGTTCACAGAACAGACGACGAGTTTGTTAGACCAACTCGGGAACCCGCCGGCGTGTTCAAAGACTTGTGTACAGTAGAGACGATGAGTTTGTAAGACAAATTCGTGAACCCGCCGGCGGGTTCGAAGACATGTTTACAGAACAGTCGACGAGTTTATTTTAGACAAACTCGGGAACCCGCCAGCGGGTTAGAAGACATGTGTACAAAACAGACGACGAGTTTTTTTAGACAAACTAGGGAACCCGCCGGCGGGTTAGAAGACATGTTTACAGAACAGTCGACGAGTTTGTTAGACAAACTCGGGAACCCGCCGGCGGGTTTGAAGACTTGTGTACAGTAGAGACGACGAGTTTGTAAGACAAATTAGGGAACCCGCCGGCGGGTTCAAAGACTTGTGTACAGTAGAGACGACGAGTTTGTAAGACAAATTCGGGAACCCGCCGCCGGGTTCGAAGACATGTTTACAGAACAGTCGACGAGTTTATTTTAGACAAACTCGGGAACCCGCCGGCGGGTTAGAAAGCATGTGTACAAAACAGACGACGAGTTTTTTTAGACAAACTCGGGAACCCGCCGGCGGGTTAGAAGACATGTTTACAGAACAGTCGACGAGTTTGTTAGACCAACTCGGGAACCCGCCGGCGTGTTCAAAGACTTGTGTACAGTAGAGACGATGAGTTTGTAAGACAAATTCGGGAACCCGCCGGCGGGTTCGAAGACATGTTTACAGAACAGTCGACGAGTTTATTTTAGACAAACTCGGGAACCCGCCGGCGGGTTAGAAGACATGTTTACAAAACAGACGACGAGTTTTTTTAGACAAACTCGGGAACCCGCCGGCGGGTTCCCGAGACATGTTTACAGAACAGTCGACGAGTTTATTTTAGACAAACTCGGGAACCCGCAGGCTGGTTAGAAGACGTGTTTACAAAACAGACGACGAGTTTTTTTAGACAAACTCGGGAACCCGCCGGCGGGTTAGAAGACATGTTCACAGAACAGACGACGAGTTTGTTAGACCAACTCGGGAACCCGCCGGCGTGTTCAAAGACTTGTGTACAGTAGAGACGATGAGTTTGTAAGACAAATTCGTGAACCCGCCGGCGGGTTCGAAGACATGTTTACAGAACAGTCGACGAGTTTATTTTAGACAAACTCGGGAACCCGCCAGCGGGTTAGAAGACATGTGTACAAAACAGACGACGAGTTTTTTTAGACAAACTAGGGAACCCGCCGGCGGGTTAGAAGACATGTTTACAGAACAGTCGACGAGTTTGTTAGACAAACTCGGGAACCCGCCGGCGGGTTTGAAGACTTGTGTACAGTAGAGACGACGAGTTTGTAAGACAAATTAGGGAACCCGCCGGCGGGTTCAAAGACTTGTGTACAGTAGAGACGACGAGTTTGTAAGACAAATTCGGGAACCCGCCGCCGGGTTCGAAGACATGTTTACAGAACAGTCGACGAGTTTATTTTAGACAAACTCGGGAACCCGCCGGCGGGTTAGAAAGCATGTGTACAAAACAGACGACGAGTTTTTTTAGACAAACTCGGGAACCCGCCGGCGGGTTAGAAGACATGTTTACAGAACAGTCGACGAGTTTGTTAGACCAACTCGGGAACCCGCCGGCGTGTTCAAAGACTTGTGTACAGTAGAGACGATGAGTTTGTAAGACAAATTCGGGAACCCGCCGGCGGGTTCGAAGACATGTTTACAGAACAGTCGACGAGTTTATTTTAGACAAACTCGGGAACCCGCCGGCGGGTTAGAAGACATGTTTACAAAACAGACGACGAGTTTTTTTAGACAAACTCGGGAACCCGCCGGCGGGTTAGAAGACATGTTTACAGAACAGTCGAGGAGTTTGTTAAACAAACTCGGGAACCCGCCGGCGGGTTTGAAGACTTGTGTACAGTAGAGACGACGAGTTTGTAAGACAAATTCGGGAACCCGCCGGCGGGTTCGAAGACATGTTTACAGAACAGACGACGAGTTTATTTTAGACAAACTCGGGAACCCGCCGGCGGGTTAGAAGACATGTGTACAAAACAGACGACGAGTTTTTTTAGACAAACTCGGGAACCCGCCGGCGGGTTAGAAGACATGTTTACAGAACAGTCGACGAGTTTGTTAGACCAACTCGGGAACCCGCCGGCGTGTTCAAAGACTTGTGTACAGTAGAGACGATGAGTTTGTAAGACAAATTCGGGAACCCGCCGGCGGGTTCGAAGACATGTTTACAGAACAGACGACGACTTTATTTTACACAAACTCGGGAACCCGCCGGCGGGTTAGAAGACATGTTTACAGAACAGTCGACGAGTTTATTTTAGACAAACTCGGGAACCCGCCGGCGGGTTAGAAGACATGTGTACAAAACAGACGACGAGTTTTTTTAGACAAACTAGGGAACCCGCCGGCGGGTTAGAAGACATGTTTACAGAACAGTCGACGAGTTTGTTAGACAAACTCGGGAACCCGCCGGCGGGTTTGAAGACTTGTGTACAGTAGAGACGACGAGTTTGTAAGACAAATTCGGGAACCCGCCGGCGGGTTCGAAGACATGTTTACAGAACAGACGACGACTTTATTTTACACAAACTCGGGAACCCGCCGGCGGGTTAGAAGACATGTTTACAGAACAGTCGACGAGTTTATTTTAGACAAACTCGGGAACCCGCCGGCGGGTTAGAAGACATGTGTACAAAACAGACGACGAGTTTTTTTAGACAAACTAGGGAACCCGCCGGCGGGTTAGAAGACATGTTTACAGAACAGTCGACGAGTTTGTTAGACAAACTCGGGAACCCGCCGGCGGGTTTGAAGACTTGTGTACAGTAGAGACGACGAGTTTGTAAGACAAATTCGGGAACCCGCCGGCGGGTTCAAAGACTTGTGTACAGTAGAGACAACGAGTTTGTAAGACAAATTCGGGAACCCGCCGGCGGGTTCGTAGACATGTTTACAGAACAGTCGACGAGTTTATTGTAGACAAACTCGGGAACCCGCCGGCGGGTTAGAAGGCATGTGTACAAAACAGACGACGAGTTTTTTTAGACAAACTCGGGAACCCGCCGGCGGGTTAGAAGACATGTTTACAGAACAGTCGACGAGTTTGTTAGACAAACTCGGGAACCCGCCGGCGGCTTTGAAGACTTGTGTACAGTAGAGACGACCACTTTGTAAGACAAAACCGGGAACCCGCCGGCGGGTTCAAAGACTTGTGTACAGTAGAGAAGACGAGTTTGTAAGACAAATTCGGGAACCCGCCGGCGGGTTCGAAGACATGTGTACAGAACAGACGACGAATTTGTTAGATTAACTCGGGAACCCGCCGGCGGGTTCGAAGAAATGTGTACAGAACAGACGACGAATTTGTTAGATTAACTCGGGAACCCGCCGGCGGGTTCGAAGAAATGTGTACAAAACAGACGACGAGTTTGTTAGACAAACTCGGGAACCCGCCGGCGGGTTCAAAGACTTGTGTACAGTAGAGACGACGAGTTTGTAAGACAAATTCGGGAACCCGCCGGCGGGTTCGAAGACATGTTTACAGAACAGACGGCGAGTTTGTTAGACAAACTCGGGAACCCGCCGGCTGGTTAGATGACATGGTTACAAAACAGACGACGAGTTTTTTTAGAAAAACTCGGGAACCCGCCTGCGGGTTAGAAGACATGTTTACGACAAACTCGGGAACCCGCCGGCTGGTTAGAAGACGTGTTTACAAAACACACGACGATTTTTTTTAGACAAACTCGGGAACCCGCAAGCGGGTTAGAAGACATGTTTACAAAACAGACGACGAGTTTTTTTAGACAAACTTCAGAACCCGCCGGCGGGTTCGAAGAAATGTGTACAAAACAAACGACGAGTTTGTTAGACAAACTCGGGAACCCGCCGGCGGGTTCAAAGACTTGTGTACAATAGAGACGACGAGTTTGTAAGACAAACCCGGGAACCCGCCGGCGGGTTCAAAGACTTGTGTACAGTAGAGACGACGAGTTTGTAAGACAAATTCGGGAACCCGCCGGCGGGTTCGAAGACATGTTTACAGAACAGACGACGAGCTTGTTAGACAAACTCGGGAACCCGCCGGCTGGTTAAATGACATGTTTACAGAACAGTCGACGAGTTTGTTAGACAAACTCGGGAACCCGCCGGCGGGTTTGAAGACTTGTGTACAGTAGAGACGACGAGTTTGTAAGACAAATTCGGGAACCCGGCGGCGGGTTCGAAGACATGTTTACAGAACAGACGACGAGTTTATTTTAGACAAACTCGGGAACCCGCCGGCGGGTTAGAAGACATGTGTACAGAACAGACGACGAATTTGTTAGACAAACTCGGGAACCTGCCGGCTGGTTAGAAGTCGTGTTTACAAAACAGACGACGAGGTTTTTTAGACAAACTTGAGTACCCGCCGGCGGGTTCAAAGACTTGTGTACAGTAGAGACGACGACTTTGTAAGACAAACCAGGGAACCCGCCGGCGGGTTCAAAGACTTGTGTACAGAACAGACGACGAATTTGTTAGACAAACTCGGGAACCCGCCGGCTGGTTAGATGACATGTTTGCAAAACAGACGACGAGTTTTTTTAGACAAACTCGGGACCCGCCGGCGGGTTAGAACACATGTTTACAGAACAGTCGACGAGTTTCTTAGACAAACTCGGCAACCCGCCGGCGGGTTCGAAGAAATGTGTACAAAACAGACGACGAGTTTGTTAGACAAACTCGGGAACCCGCCGGCGGGTTCGAAGACACGTTTACAGAACAGACGACGAGTTTGTTAGACCAACTCGGGAACCCGCCGGCGTGTTCAAAGACTTGTGTACAGTAGAGACGATGAGTTTGTAAGACAAATTCGGGAACCCGCCGGCGGGTTCGAAGACATGTTTACAGAACAGTCGACGAGTTTATTTTAGACAAACTCGGGAACCCGCCGGCGGGTTAGAAGACATGTGTACAAAACAGACGACGAGTTTTTTTAGACAAACTCGGGAACCCGCCGGCGGGTTAGAAGACATGTTTACAGAACAGTCGACGAGTTTGTTAGACAAACTCGGGAACCCGCCGGCGGGTTTGAAGACTTGTGTACAGTAGAGACGACGAGTTTGTAAGACAAATTCGGGAACCCGCCGGCGGGTTCGAAGACATGTTTACAGAACAGACGACGACTTTATTTTACACAAACTCGGGAACCCGCCGGCGGGTTAGAAGACATGTGTACAGAAGAGACGACGAATTTGTTAGACAAACTCGGGAACCCGCCGGCGGGTTCGAAGAAATGTGTACAAAACAGACGACGGCTTTGTTAGACAAACACGGGAACCCGCCGGTGGGTTCAAAGACTTGTGTACAGTAGAGACGACGAGTTTGTAAGACAAATTCGGGAACCCGCCGGCGGGTTCGAAGACATGTTTACAGAACAGTCGACGAGTTTATTTTAGACAAACTCGGGAACCCGCCGGCTGGTTAGAAGACGTGTTTACAAAACAGACGACGAGTTTTTTTTAGACAAACTCGGGAACCCGCCGGCGGGTTAGAAGACATGTTCACAGAACAGACGACGAGTTTGTTAGACCAACTCGGGAACCGGCCGGCGTGTTCAAAGACTTGTGTACAGTAGAGACGATGAGTTTGTAAGACAAATTCGGGAACCCGCCGGCGGGTTCGAAGACATGTTTACAGAACAGTCGACGAGTTTATTTTAGACAAACTCGGGAACCCACCGGCGGGTTAGAAGACATGTGTACAGAACAGACGACGAATTTGTTAGATTAACTCGGGAACCCGCCGGCTGGTTAGATGACATGTTTACAAAACAGACGACGAGTTTTTTTAGAAAAACTCGGGAACCCGCCGGCGGGTTAGAAGACATGTTTACAGAACAGACGACGAGTTTGTTAGATTAACTCGGGAACCCGCCGGCGGGTTCGAAGAAATATGTACAAAACAAACGACGAGTTTGTTAGACAAACTCGGGAACCCGCCGGCGGGTTCAAAGACTTGTGTACAGTAGAGACGACGACATTGTAAGACAAACCCGGGAACCCGCCGGCGGGTTCAAAGACTTGTGTACAGTAGAGACGACGAGTTTGTAAGACAAATTCGGGAACCCGCCGGCGGGTTCGAAGACATGTTTACAGAACAGACGACGAGTTTGTTAGACAAACTCGGGAACCCGCCGGCTGGTTAGATGACATGGTTACAAAACAGACGACGAGTTTTTTTAGAAAAACTCGGGAACCCGCCTGCGGGTTAGAAGACATGTTTACGACAAACTCGGGAACCCGCCGGCTGGTTAGAAGACGTGTTTACAAAACACACGACGATTTTTTTTAGACAAACTCGGGAACCCGCAAGCGGGTTAGAAGACATGTTTACAAAACAGACGACGAGTTTTTTTAGACAAACTTCAGAACCCGCCGGCGGGTTCGAAGAAATGTGTACAAAACAAACGACGAGTTTGTTAGACAAACTCGGGAACCCGCCGGCGGGTTCAAAGACTTGTGTACAATAGAGACGACGAGTTTGTAAGACAAACCCGGGAACCCGCCGGCGGGTTCAAAGACTTGTGTACAGTAGAGACGACGAGTTTGTAAGACAAATTCGGGAACCCGCCGGCGGGTTCGAAGACATGTTTACAGAACAGACGACGAGCTTGTTAGACAAACTCGGGAACCCGCCGGCTGGTTAAATGACATGTTTACAGAACAGTCGACGAGTTTGTTAGACAAACTCGGGAACCCGCCGGCGGGTTTGAAGACTTGTGTACAGTAGAGACGACGAGTTTGTAAGACAAATTCGGGAACCCGGCGGCGGGTTCGAAGACATGTTTACAGAACAGACGACGAGTTTATTTTAGACAAACTCGGGAACCCGCCGGCGGGTTAGAAGACATGTGTACAGAACAGACGACGAATTTGTTAGACAAACTCGGGAACCTGCCGGCTGGTTAGAAGTCGTGTTTACAAAACAGACGACGAGGTTTTTTAGACAAACTTGAGTACCCGCCGGCGGGTTCAAAGACTTGTGTACAGTAGAGACGACGACTTTGTAAGACAAACCAGGGAACCCGCCGGCGGGTTCAAAGACTTGTGTACAGAACAGACGACGAATTTGTTAGACAAACTCGGGAACCCGCCGGCTGGTTAGATGACATGTTTGCAAAACAGACGACGAGTTTTTTTAGACAAACTCGGGACCCGCCGGCGGGTTAGAACACATGTTTACAGAACAGTCGACGAGTTTCTTAGACAAACTCGGCAACCCGCCGGCGGGTTCGAAGAAATGTGTACAAAACAGACGACGAGTTTGTTAGACAAACTCGGGAACCCGCCGGCGGGTTCGAAGACACGTTTACAGAACAGACGACGAGTTTGTTAGACCAACTCGGGAACCCGCCGGCGTGTTCAAAGACTTGTGTACAGTAGAGACGATGAGTTTGTAAGACAAATTCGGGAACCCGCCGGCGGGTTCGAAGACATGTTTACAGAACAGTCGACGAGTTTATTTTAGACAAACTCGGGAACCCGCCGGCGGGTTAGAAGACATGTGTACAAAACAGACGACGAGTTTTTTTAGACAAACTCGGGAACCCGCCGGCGGGTTAGAAGACATGTTTACAGAACAGTCGACGAGTTTGTTAGACAAACTCGGGAACCCGCCGGCGGGTTTGAAGACTTGTGTACAGTAGAGACGACGAGTTTGTAAGACAAATTCGGGAACCCGCCGGCGGGTTCGAAGACATGTTTACAGAACAGACGACGACTTTATTTTACACAAACTCGGGAACCCGCCGGCGGGTTAGAAGACATGTGTACAGAAGAGACGACGAATTTGTTAGACAAACTCGGGAACCCGCCGGCGGGTTCGAAGAAATGTGTACAAAACAGACGACGGCTTTGTTAGACAAACACGGGAACCCGCCGGTGGGTTCAAAGACTTGTGTACAGTAGAGACGACGAGTTTGTAAGACAAATTCGGGAACCCGCCGGCGGGTTCGAAGACATGTTTACAGAACAGTCGACGAGTTTATTTTAGACAAACTCGGGAACCCGCCGGCTGGTTAGAAGACGTGTTTACAAAACAGACGACGAGTTTTTTTTAGACAAACTCGGGAACCCGCCGGCGGGTTAGAAGACATGTTCACAGAACAGACGACGAATTTGTTAGATTAACTCGGGAACCCGCCGGCTGGTTAGATGACATGTTTACAAAACAGACGACGAGTTTTTTTAGAAAAACTCGGGAACCCGCCGGCGGGTTAGAAGACATGTTTACAGAACAGACGACGAGTTTGTTAGATTAACTCGGGAACCCGCCGGCGGGTTCGAAGAAATATGTACAAAACAAACGACGAGTTTGTTAGACCAACTCGGGAACCGGCCGGCGTGTTCAAAGACTTGTGTACAGTAGAGACGATGAGTTTGTAAGACAAATTCGGGAACCCGCCGGCGGGTTCGAAGACATGTTTACAGAACAGTCGACGAGTTTATTTTAGACAAACTCGGGAACCCACCGGCGGGTTAGAAGACATGTGTACAGAACAGACGACGAATTTGTTAGATTAACTCGGGAACCCGCCGGCTGGTTAGATGACATGTTTACAAAACAGACGACGAGTTTTTTTAGAAAAACTCGGGAACCCGCCGGCGGGTTAGAAGACATGTTTACAGAACAGACGACGAGTTTGTTAGATTAACTCGGGAACCCGCCGGCGGGTTCGAAGAAATATGTACAAAACAAACGACGAGTTTGTTAGACAAACTCGGGAACCCGCCGGCGGGTTCAAAGACTTGTGTACAGTAGAGACGACGACATTGTAAGACAAACCCGGGAACCCGCCGGCGTGTTCAAAGACTTGTGTACAGTAGAGACGATGAGTTTGTAAGACAAATTCGGGAACCCGCCGGCGGGTTCGAAGACATGTTTACAGAACAGTCGACGAGTTTATTTTAGACAAACTCGGGAACCCGCCGGCGGGTTAGAAGACATGTTTACAAAACAGACGACGAGTTTTTTTAGACAAACTCGGGAACCCGCCGGCGGGTTAGAAGACATGTTTACAGAACAGTCGAGGAGTTTGTTAAACAAACTCGGGAACCCGCCGGCGGGTTTGAAGACTTGTGTACAGTAGAGACGACGAGTTTGTAAGACAAATTCGGGAACCCGCCGGCGGGTTCGAAGACATGTTTACAGAACAGACGACGAGTTTATTTTAGACAAACTCGGGAACCCGCCGGCGGGTTAGAAGACATGTGTACAAAACAGACGACGAGTTTTTTTAGACAAACTCGGGAACCCGCCGGCGGGTTAGAAGACATGTTTACAGAACAGTCGACGAGTTTGTTAGACCAACTCGGGAACCCGCCGGCGTGTTCAAAGACTTGTGTACAGTAGAGACGATGAGTTTGTAAGACAAATTCGGGAACCCGCCGGCGGGTTCGAAGACATGTTTACAGAACAGTCGACGAGTTTATTTTAGACAAACTCGGGAACCCGCCGGCGGGTTAGAAGACATGTGTACAAAACAGACGACGAGTTTTTTTAGACAAACTCGGGAACCCGCCGGCGGGTTAAAAGACATGTTTACAGAACAGTCGACGAGTTTGTTAGACAAACTCGGGAACCCGCCGGCGGGTTTGAAGACTTGTGTACAGTAGAGACGACGAGTTTGTAAGACAAATTCGGGAACCCGCCGGCGGGTTCGAAGACATGTTTACAGAACAGACGACGACTTTATTTTACACAAACTCGGGAACCCGCCGGCGGGTTAGAAGACATGTTTACAGAACAGTCGACGAGTTTATTTTAGACAAACTCGGGAACCCGCCGGCGGGTTAGAAGACATGTGTACAAAACAGACGACGAGTTTTTTTAGACAAACTAGGGAACCCGCCGGCGGGTTAGAAGACATGTTTACAGAACAGTCGACGAGTTTGTTAGACAAACTCGGGAACCCGCCGGCGGGTTTGAAGACTTGTGTACAGTAGAGACGACGAGTTTGTAAGACAAATTCGGGAACCCGCCGGCGGGTTCAAAGACTTGTGTACAGTAGAGACAACGAGTTTGTAAGACAAATTCGGGAACCCGCCGGCGGGTTCGAAGACATGTTTACAGAACAGTCGACGAGTTTATTGTAGACAAACTCGGGAACCCGCCGGCGGGTTAGAAGGCATGTGTACAAAACAGACGACGAGTTTTTTTAGACAAACTCGGGAACCCGCCGGCGGGTTAGAAGACATGTTTACAGAACAGTCGACGAGTTTGTTAGACAAACTCGGGAACCCGCCGGCGGCTTTGAAGACTTGTGTACAGTAGAGACGACCACTTTGTAAGACAAAACCGGGAACCCGCCGGCGGGTTCAAAGACTTGTGTACAGTAGAGAAGACGAGTTTGTAAGACAAATTCGGGAACCCGCCGGCGGGTTCGAAGACATGTGTACAGAACAGACGACGAATTTGTTAGATTAACTCGGGAACCCGCCGGCGGGTTCGAAGAAATGTGTACAGAACAGACGACGAATTTGTTAAATTAACTCGGGAACCCGCCGGCGGGTTCGAAGAAATGTGTACAAAACAGACGACGAGTTTGTTAGACAAACTCGGGAACCCGCCGGCGGGTTCAAAGACTTGTGTACAGTAGAGACGACGAGTTTGTAAGACAAATTCGGGAACCCGCCGGCGGGTTCGAAGACATGTTTACAGAACAGACGGCGAGTTTGTTAGACAAACTCGGGAACCCGCCGGCTGGTTAGATGACATGGTTACAAAACAGACGACGAGTTTTTTTAGAAAAACTCGGGAACCCGCCTGCGGGTTAGAAGACATGTTTACGACAAACTCGGGAACCCGCCGGCTGGTTAGAAGACGTGTTTACAAAACACACGACGATTTTTTTTAGACAAACTCGGGAACCCGCAAGCGGGTTAGAAGACATGTTTACAAAACAGACGACGAGTTTTTTTAGACAAACTTCAGAACCCGCCGGCGGGTTCGAAGAAATGTGTACAAAACAAACGACGAGTTTGTTAGACAAACTCGGGAACCCGCCGGCGGGTTCAAAGACTTGTGTACAATAGAGACGACGAGTTTGTAAGACAAACCCGGGAACCCGCCGGCGGGTTCAAAGACTTGTGTACAGTAGAGACGACGAGTTTGTAAGACAAATTCGGGAACCCGCCGGCGGGTTCGAAGACATGTTTACAGAACAGACGACGAGCTTGTTAGACAAACTCGGGAACCCGCCGGCTGGTTAAATGACATGTTTACAGAACAGTCGACGAGTTTGTTAGACAAACTCGGGAACCCGCCGGCGGGTTTGAAGACTTGTGTACAGTAGAGACGACGAGTTTGTAAGACAAATTCGGGAACCCGGCGGCGGGTTCGAAGACATGTTTACAGAACAGACGACGAGTTTATTTTAGACAAACTCGGGAACCCGCCGGCGGGTTAGAAGACATGTGTACAGAACAGACGACGAATTTGTTAGACAAACTCGGGAACCTGCCGGCTGGTTAGAAGTCGTGTTTACAAAACAGACGACGAGGTTTTTTAGACAAACTTGAGTACCCGCCGGCGGGTTCAAAGACGTGTGTACAGTAGAGACGACGACTTTGTAAGACAAACCAGGGAACCCGCCGGCGGGTTCAAAGACTTGTGTACAGAACAGACGACGAATTTGTTAGACAAACTCGGGAACCCGCCGGCTGGTTAGATGACATGTTTGCAAAACAGACGACGAGTTTTTTTAGACAAACTCGGGACCCGCCGGCGGGTTAGAACACATGTTTACAGAACAGTCGACGAGTTTCTTAGACAAACTCGGCAACCCGCCGGCGGGTTCGAAGAAATGTGTACAAAACAGACGACGAGTTTGTTAGACAAACTCGGGAACCCGCCGGCGGGTTCGAAGACATGTTTACAGAACAGACGACGACTTTATTTTACACAAACTCGGGAACCCGCCGGCGGGTTCAAAGACTTGTGTACAGTAGAGACGACGAGTTTGTAAGACAAATTCGGGAACCCGCCGGCGGGTTCGAAGACATGTGTACAGAAGAGACGACGAATTTGTTAGACAAACTCGGGAACCCGCCGGTGGGTTCGAAGAAATGTGTACAAAACAGACGACGGCTTTGTTAGACAAACACGGGAACCCGCCGGTGGGTTCAAAGACTTGTGTACAGTAGAGACGACGAGTTTGTAAGACAAATTCGGGAACCCGCCGGCGGGTTCGAAGACATGTTTACAGAACAGTCGACGAGTTTATTTTAGACAAACTCGGGAACCCGCCGGCTGGTTAGAAGACGTGTTTACAAAACAGACGACGAGTTTTTTTTAGACAAACTCGGGAACCCGCCGGCGGGTTAGAAGACATGTTCACAGAACAGACGACGAGTTTGTTAGACCAACTCGGGAACCGGCCGGCGTGTTCAAAGACTTGTGTACAGTAGAGACGATGAGTTTGTAAGACAAATTCGGGAACCCGCCGGCGGGTTCGAAGACATGTTTACAGAACAGTCGACGAGTTTATTTTAGACAAACTCGGGAACCCACCGGCGGGTTAGAAGACATGTGTACAGAACAGACGACGAATTTGTTAGATTAACTCGGGAACCCGCCGGCTGGTTAGATGACATGTTTACAAAACAGACGACGAGTTTTTTTAGAAAAACTCGGGAACCCGCCGGCGGGTTAGAAGACATGTTTACAGAACAGACGACGAGTTTGTTAGATTAACTCGGGAACCCGCCGGCGGGTTCGAAGAAATATGTACAAAACAAACGACGAGTTTGTTAGACAAACTCGGGAACCCGCCGGCGGGTTCAAAGACTTGTGTACAGTAGAGACGACGACATTGTAAGACAAACCCGGGAACCCGCCGGCGGGTTCAAAGACTTGTGTACAGTAGAGACGACGAGTTTGTAAGACAAATTCGGGAACCCGCCGGCGGGTTCGAAGACATGTTTACAGAACAGACGACGAGTTTGTTAGACAAACTCGGGAACCCGCCGGCTGGTTAGATGACATGGTTACAAAACAGACGACGAGTTTTTTTAGAAAAACTCGGGAACCCGCCTGCGGGTTAGAAGACATGTTTACGACAAACTCGGGAACCCGCCGGCTGGTTAGAAGACGTGTTTACAAAACACACGACGATTTTTTTTAGACAAACTCGGGAACCCGCAAGCGGGTTAGAAGACATGTTTACAAAACAGACGACGAGTTTTTTTAGACAAACTTCAGAACCCGCCGGCGGGTTCGAAGAAATGTGTACAAAACAAACGACGAGTTTGTTAGACAAACTCGGGAACCCGCCGGCGGGTTCAAAGACTTGTGTACAATAGAGACGACGAGTTTGTAAGACAAACCCGGGAACCCGCCGGCGGGTTCAAAGACTTGTGTACAGTAGAGACGACGAGTTTGTAAGACAAATTCGGGAACCCGCCGGCGGGTTCGAAGACATGTTTACAGAACAGACGACGTGCTTGTTAGACAAACTCGGGAACCCGCCGGCTGGTTAAATGACATGTTTACAGAACAGTCGACGAGTTTGTTAGACAAACTCGGGAACCCGCCGGCGGGTTTGAAGACTTGTGTACAGTAGAGACGACGAGTTTGTAAGACAAATTCGGGAACCCGGCGGCGGGTTCGAAGACATGTTTACAGAACAGACGACGAGTTTATTTTAGACAAACTCGGGAACCCGCCGGCGGGTTAGAAGACATGTGTACAGAACAGACGACGAATTTGTTAGACAAACTCGGGAACCTGCCGGCTGGTTAGAAGTCGTGTTTACAAAACAGACGACGAGGTTTTTTAGACAAACTTGAGTACCCGCCGGCGGGTTCAAAGACTTGTGTACAGTAGAGACGACGACTTTGTAAGACAAACCAGGGAACCCGCCGGCGGGTTCAAAGACTTGTGTACAGAACAGACGACGAATTTGTTAGACAAACTCGAGAACCCGCCGGCTGGTTAGATGACATGTTTGCAAAACAGACGACGAGTTTTTTTAGACAAACTCGGGACCCGCCGGCGGGTTAGAACACATGTTTACAGAACAGTCGACGAGTTTCTTAGACAAACTCGGCAACCCGCCGGCGGGTTCGAAGAAATGTGTACAAAACAGACGACGAGTTTGTTAGACAAACTCGGGAACCCGCCGGCGGGTTCGAAGACACGTTTACAGAACAGACGACGAGTTTGTTAGACCAACTCGGGAACCCGCCGGCGTGTTCAAAGACTTGTGTACAGTAGAGACGATGAGTTTGTAAGACAAATTCGGGAACCCGCCGGCGGGTTCGAAGACATGTTTACAGAACAGTCGACGAGTTTATTTTAGACAAACTCGGGAACCCGCCGGCGGGTTAGAAGACATGTGTACAAAACAGACGACGAGTTTTTTTAGACAAACTCGGGAACCCGCCGGCGGGTTAGAAGACATGTTTACAGAACAGTCGACGAGTTTGTTAGACAAACTCGGGAACCCGCCGGCGGGTTTGAAGACTTGTGTACAGTAGAGACGACGAGTTTGTAAGACAAATTCGGGAACCCGCCGGCGGGTTCGAAGACATGTTTACAGAACAGACGACGACTTTATTTTACACAAACTCGGGAACCCGCCGGCGGGTTAGAAGACATGTGTACAGAAGAGACGACGAATTTGTTAGACAAACTCGGGAACCCGCCGGCGGGTTCGAAGAAATGTGTACAAAACAGACGACGGCTTTGTTAGACAAACACGGGAACCCGCCGGTGGGTTCAAAGACTTGTGTACAGTAGAGACGACGAGTTTGTAAGACAAATTCGGGAACCCGCCGGCGGGTTCGAAGACATGTTTACAGAACAGTCGACGAGTTTATTTTAGACAAACTCGGGAACCCGCCGGCGGGTTAGAAGACATGTGTACAGAACAGACGACGAATTTGTTAGACAAACTCGGGAACCTGCCGGCTGGTTAGAAGTCGTGTTTACAAAACAGACGACGAGGTTTTTTAGACAAACTTGAGTACCCGCCGGCGGGTTCAAAGACTTGTGTACAGTAGAGACGACGACTTTGTAAGACAAACCAGGGAACCCGCCGGCGGGTTCAAAGACTTGTGTACAGAACAGACGACGAATTTGTTAGACAAACTCGGGAACCCGCCGGCTGGTTAGATGACATGTTTGCAAAACAGACGACGAGTTTTTTTAGACAAACTCGGGACCCGCCGGCGGGTTAGAACACATGTTTACAGAACAGTCGACGAGTTTCTTAGACAAACTCGGCAACCCGCCGGCGGGTTCGAAGAAATGTGTACAAAACAGACGACGAGTTTGTTAGACAAACTCGGGAACCCGCCGGCGGGTTCGAAGACACGTTTACAGAACAGACGACGAGTTTGTTAGACCAACTCGGGAACCCGCCGGCGTGTTCAAAGACTTGTGTACAGTAGAGACGATGAGTTTGTAAGACAAATTCGGGAACCCGCCGGCGGGTTCGAAGACATGTTTACAGAACAGTCGACGAGTTTATTTTAGACAAACTCGGGAACCCGCCGGCGGGTTAGAAGACATGTGTACAAAACAGACGACGAGTTTTTTTAGACAAACTCGGGAACCCGCCGGCGGGTTAGAAGACATGTTTACAGAACAGTCGACGAGTTTGTTAGACAAACTCGGGAACCCGCCGGCGGGTTTGAAGACTTGTGTACAGTAGAGACGACGAGTTTGTAAGACAAATTCGGGAACCCGCCGGCGGGTTCGAAGACATGTTTACAGAACAGACGACGACTTTATTTTACACAAACTCGGGAACCCGCCGGCGGGTTAGAAGACATGTGTACAGAAGAGACGACGAATTTGTTAGACAAACTCGGGAACCCGCCGGCGGGTTCGAAGAAATGTGTACAAAACAGACGACGGCTTTGTTAGACAAACACGGGAACCCGCCGGTGGGTTCAAAGACTTGTGTACAGTAGAGACGACGAGTTTGTAAGACAAATTCGGGAACCCGCCGGCGGGTTCGAAGACATGTTTACAGAACTGTCGACGAGTTTATTTTAGACAAACTCGGGAACCCGCCGGCTGGTTAGAAGACGTGTTTACAAAACAGACGACGAGTTTTTTTTAGACAAACTCGGGAACCCGCCGGCGGGTTAGAAGACATGTTCACAGAACAGACGACGAGTTTGTTAGACCAACTCGGGAACCCGCCGGCGTGTTCAAAGACTTGTGTACAGTAGAGACGATGAGTTTGTAAGACAAATTCGGGAACCCGCCGGCGGGTTCGAAGACATGTTTACAGAACAGTCGACGAGTTTATTTTAGACAAACTCGGGAACCCGCCGGCGGGTTAGAAGACATGTGTACAGAACAGACGACGAATTTGTTAGATTAACTCGGGAACCCGCCGGCTGGTTAGATGACATGTTTACAAAACAGACGACGAGTTTTTTTAGAAAAACTCGGGAACCCGCCGGCGGGTTAGAAGACATGTTTACAGAACAGACGACGAGTTTGTTAGATTAACTCGGGAACCCGCCGGCGGGTTCGAAGAAATATGTACAAAACAAACGACGAGTTTGTTAGACAAACTCGGGAACCCGCCGGCGGGTTCAAAGACTTGTGTACAGTAGAGACGACGACATTGTAAGACAAACCCGGGAACCCGCCGGCGGGTTCAAAGACTTGTGTACAGTAGAGACGACGAGTTTGTAAGACAAATTCGGGAACCCGCCGGCGGGTTCGAAGACATGTTTACAGAACAGACGACGAGTTTGTTAGACAAACTCGGGAACCCGCCGGCTGGTTAGATGACATGTTTACAAAACAGACGACGAGTTTTTTTAGACAAACTCGGGAACCCGCCGGCGGGTTAGAAGACATGTTTACAGAACAGTCGACGAGTTTGTTAGACAAACTCGGGAACCCGCCGGCGGGTTTGAAGACTTGTGTACAGTAGAGACGACGAGTTTGTAAGACAAATGCGGGAACCCGCCAACGGGTTCGAAGACATGTTTACAGAACAGACGACGAGTTTATTTTAAACAAACTCGGGAACCCGCCGGCGGGTTAGAAGACATGTGTACAGAACAGACGACGAATTTGTTAGACAAATTCGGGAACCCGCCGGCTGGTTAGAAGACGTGTTTACAAAACAGACGACGAGTTTTTTTAGACAAACTCGGGAACCCGCCGGCGGGTTAGAAGACATGTTTACAAGACAGACGACGAGTTTTTTTAGGCAAACTTGAGAACCCCCCGGCGGGTTCAAAGACTTGTGTACAGTAGAGACGACGACTTTGTAAGACAAATTCGGGAACCCGCCGGCGGGTTCGAAGACATGTGTACAGAACAGACTACGAATTTGTTAGACAAACACGGGAACCCGCCGGCTGGTTAGATGACATGTTTGCAAAACAGACGACGAGTTTTTTTGGACAAACTCGGGACCCGCCGGCGGGTTAGAAGAAATGTTTACAGAACAGTCGACGAGTTTGTTAGACAAACTCGGGAACCCGCCGGCGGGTTCGAAGAAATGTGTACAGAACAGACGACGAGTTTGTTAGACAAACTCGGGAACCCGCCGGCTGGTTAGAAGACGTGTTTACAAAACAGACGACGAGTTTTTTTAGACAAACTCGGGAACCCGCCGGCGGGTTAGAAGACATGTTTACAGAACAGTCGACGAGTTTGTTAGACAAACTCGGGAACCCGCCGGCGGGTTTGAAGACTTGTGTACAGTAGAGACGACGAGTTTGTAAGACAAATGCGGGAACCCGCCAACGGGTTCGAAGACATGTTTACAGAACAGACGACGAGTTTATTTTAGACAAACTCGGGAACCCGCCGGCGGGTTAGAAGACATGTGTACAGAACAGACGACGAATTTGTTAGACAAATTCGGGAACCCGCCGGCGGGTTCGAAGAAATGTGTACAAAACAGACGACGAGTTTGTTAGACAAACTCGGGAACCCACCGGATGGTTAGATGACATGTTTACAAAACAGACGACGAGTTTTTTTAGACAAACTCGGGAACCCGCCGGCGGGTTAGAAGACATGTTTACAGAACAGTCGACGAGTTTGTTAGACAAACTCGGGAACCCGCCGGCGGGTTCGAAGACACGTTTACAGAACAGACGACGAGTTTGTTAGACAAATTCGGGAACCAGCCGAATGGTTAGATGACATGTTTACAGAACAGACGACGAGTTTATTTTAGACGAACTCGGGAACCCGCCGGCGGGTTCAAAGACATGTTTACAGAACAGTCGACGAGTTTGTTAGACAAACTCGGGAACCCGCCGGCGGGTTCGAAGAAATGTGTACAAAACAGACGACGAGTTTGTTAGACAAACTCGGGAACCCGCCGGCGGGTTCGAAGACACGTTTACAGAACAGACGACGAGTTTGTTAGACAAATTCGGGAACCAGCCGGCGGGTTCGAAGACATGTTTACAGAACAGAGGACGAGTTTGTTAGACAAACGGTAGAACCCGCGGGCGGGTTCAAAGACTTGTGTACAGAAGAGACGACGAGTTTGTAAGACAAATTCAGGAACCCGCTGGCGAGTTCGAAGACATGTTCACAGAACAGACGACGAGTTTGTTAGACCAACTCGGGAACCCGCCGGCGTGTTCAAAGACTTGTGTACAGTAGAGACGATGAGTTGGTAAGACAAATTCGGGAACCCGCCGGCGGGTTCGAAGACATGTTTACAGAACAGTCGACGAGTTTATTTTAGACAAACTCGGGAACCCGCCGGCGGGTTAGAAGACATGTGTACAGAACAGATGACGAATTTGTTAGACTAACTCGGGAACCCGCCGGCGGGTTCGAAGAAATGTGTACAAAACAGACGACGAGTTTGTTAGACAAACTCGGGAACCCGCCGGATGGTTAGATGACATGTTTACAAAACAGACGACGAGTTTTTTTAGACAAACTCGGGAACCCGCCGGCGGGTTCGAAGAAATGTGTACAAAACAGACGACGAGTATGTTAGACAAACTCGGGAACCCGCCGGCGGGTTCGAAGACACGTTTACAGAACAGACGACGAGTTTGTTAGACAAATTCGGGAACCCGCCGGCGGGTTCGAAGACATGTTTACAGAACAGAGGACGAGTTTGTTAGACAAACGGTAGAACCCGCCGGCGAGTTCAAAGACTTGTGTACAGAAGAGACGACGAGTTTGTAAGACAAATTCAGGAACCCGCTGGCGAGTTCGAAGACATGTTTACAGAACAGACGACGAGTTTGTTAGAAAAATTCGGGAACCCGCCGGCGGGTTCGAAGACATGTTTACAGAACAGAGGACGAGTTTGTTAGACAAACGGTAGAACCCGCCGGCGAGTTCAAAGACTTGTGTACAGAAGAGACGACGAGTTTGTAAGACAAATTCAAGAACCCGTTGGCGAGTTCGAAGACATGTTTACAGAACAGTCGACGAGTTTATTTTAGACAAACTCGGGAACCCGCCGGCGGGTTCGAAGAAATGTGTACAAAACAGACGACGAGTTTGTTAGACAAACTCGGGAACCCGCCGGCGGGTTCGAAGACACGTTTACAGAACAGACGACGAGTTTGTTAGACAAATTCGGGAACCCGGCGGCGGGTTCGAAGACATGTTTACAGAACAGAGGACGAGTTTGTTAGACAAACGGTAGAACCCGCCGGCGAGTTCAAAGACTTGTGTACAGAAGAGACGACGAGTTTGTAAGACAAATTCAGGAACCCGCTGGCGAGTTCGAAGACATGTTTACAAAACAGTCGACGAGTTTATTTTAGACAAACTCGGGAACCCGCCGGCGGGTTCGAAGACATGTTTACAGAACAGTCGACGAGTTTATTTTAGACAAACTCGGGAACCCGCCGGCGGGTTAGAAGACATGTGTACAGAACAGTCGACGAGTTTATTTTAAACAAACTCGGGAACCCGCCGGCGGGTTAGAAGACATGTGTACAGAACAGACGACGAATTTGTTAGACTAACTCGGGAACCCGCCGGCGGGTTCGAAGAAATGTGTTCAAAACAGACGACGAGTTTGTTAGACAAACTCGGGAACCGGCCGGCGGGTTCAAAGACTTGTGTACAGTAGAGACGACGAGTTTGTAAGACAAATGCGGGAACCCGCCGGCGGGTTCGAAGACATGTTTACAGAACAGTCGACGAGTTTGTTAGACAAACTCGGGAACCCGCCGGCGGATTAGAAGACATGTGTACAGAACAGACAACGAATTTGGTAGACTAACTCGGGAACCCGCCGGCGGGTTCGAAGAAATGTGTACAAAACAGACGACGAGTTTGTTAGACAAACTCGGGAACCCGCCGGATGGTTAGATGACATGTTTACAGAACAGACGACGAGTTTATTTTAGACAAACTCGGGAACCCGCCGGCGGGTTCAAAGACATGTTTACAGAACAGACGACGAGTTTGTTAGACAAACTCGGGAACCCGCCGGATGGTTAGATGACATGTTTACAGAACAGTCGAAGAGTTTGTTAGACAAACTCGGGAACCCGCCGGCGGGTTCGAAGCAATGTTTACAAAACAGACGACGAGTTTTTTTTAGACAAACTCGGGAACCCGCCGGCGGGTTAGAAGACATGTGTACAAAACAGACGACGAGTTTGTTAGACAAACTCGGGAACCCGCCGGATGGTTAGATGACATGTTTACAAAACAGACGACGAGTTTTTTTAGACAAACTCGGGAACCCGCCGGCGGGTTAGAAGACATGTTTACAGAACTGACGACGAGTTTGTTAGACAAATTCGGGAACCCGCCGGCGGGTTCGAAGACATGTTTACAGAACAGAGGACGATTTTGTTAGACAAACGGTAGAACCCGCCGGCGGGTTCGAGAAAATGTGTACAAAACAGACGACGAGTTTGTTAGACAAACTCGGGAACCCGCCGGCGGGTTCGAAGACACGTTTACAGAACTGACGACGAGTTTGTTAGACAAATTCGGGAACCCGCCGGCGGGTTCGAAGACATGTTTACAGAACAGAGGACGATTTTGTTAGACAAACGGTAGAACCCGCCGGCGGGTTCAAAGACTTGTGTACAGAAGAGACGACGAGTTTGTAAGACAAATTCAGGAACCCGCTGGCGAGTTCGAAGACATGTTCACAGAACAGACGACGAGTTTGTTAGACCAACTCGGGAACCCGCCGGCGTGTTCAAAGACTTGTGTACAGTAGAGACGATGAGTTTGTAAGACAAACTCGGGAACCCGCCGGCGGGTTCGAAGACATGTGTACAGAACAGACGACGAATTTGTTAGACTAACTCGGGAACCCGCCGGCGGGTTCGAAGAAATGTGTACAAAACAGACGACGAGTTTGTTTGACAAACTCGGGAACCCGCCGGATGGTTAGATGACATGTTTACAAAACAGTCGACGAGTTTTTTTAGACAAACTCGGGAACCCGCCGGCGGGTTAGAAGACATGTGTACAGAACAGACGACGAATTTGTTAGACTAACTCGGGAACCCGCCGGCGGGTTCGAAGAAATGTGTACAAAACAGACGACGAGTTTGTTTGACAAACTCGGGAACCCGCCGGATGGTTAGATGACATGTTTACAAAACAGTCGACGAGTTTTTTTAGACAAACTCGGGAACCCGCCGGCGGGTTAGAAGACATGTGTACAGAACAGACGACGAATTTGTTAGACTAACTCGGGAACCCGCCGGCGGGTTCGAAGAAATGTGTACAAAACAGACGACGAGTTTGTTAGACAAACTCGGGAACCCGCCGGATGGTTAGATGACATGTTTACAAAACAGACGACGAGTTTTTTTAGACAAACTCGGGAACCCGCCGGCGGGTTAGAAGACATGTTTACAGAACAGTCGACGAGTTTGTTAGACAAACTCGGGAACCCGCCGGCGGGTTCGAAGAAATGTGTACAAAACAGACGACGAGTTTGTTAGACAAACTCGGGAACCCGCCGGCGGGTTCGAAGACACGTTTACAGAACAGACGACGAGTTTGTTAGACAAATTCGGGAACCAGCCGAATGGTTAGATGACATGTTTACAGAACAGACGACGAGTTTATTCTAGACGAACTCGGGAACCCGCCGGCGGGTTCAAAGACATGTTTACAGAACAGACGACGAGTTTGTTAGACAAACTCGGGAACCCGCCGGATGGTTAGATGACATGTTTACAGAACAGTCGAAGAGTTTGTTAGACAAACTCGGGAACCCGCCGGCGGGTTAGAAGACATGTGTACAGAACAGACGACGAATTTGTTAGACTAACTCGGGAACCCGCCGGCGGGTTCGAAGAAATGTGTACAAAACAGACGACGAGTTTGTTAGACAAACTCGGGAACCCGCCGGATGGTTAGATGACGTGTTTACAAAACAGACGACGAGTTTTTTTAGACAAACTCGGGAACCCGCCGGCGGGTTAGAAGACATGTTTACAGAACAGTCGACGAGTTTGTTAGACAAACTCGGGAACCCGCCGGCGGGTTCGAAGAAATGTGTACAAAACAGACGACGAGTTTGTTAGACAAACTCGGGAACCCGCCGGCGGGTTCGAAGACACGTTTACAGAACAGACGACGAGTTTGTTAGACAAATTCGGGAACCCGCCGGCGGGTTCGAAGAAATGTGTACAAAACAGACGACGAGTTTGTTAGACAAACTCGGGAACCCACCGGATGGTTAGATGACATGTTTACAAAACAGACGACGAGTTTTTTTAGACAAACTCGGGAACCCGCCGGCGGGTTAGAAGACATGTTTACAGAACAGTCGACGAGTTTGTTAGACAAACTCGGGAACCCGCCGGCGGGTTCGAAGACACGTTTACAGAACAGACGACGAGTTTGTTAGACAAATTCGGGAACCAGCCGAATGGTTAGATGACATGTTTACAGAACAGACGACGAGTTTATTTTAGACGAACTCGGGAACCCGCCGGCGGGTTCAAAGACATGTTTACAGAACAGTCGACGAGTTTGTTAGACAAACTCGGGAACCCGCCGGCGGGTTCGAAGAAATGTGTACAAAACAGACGACGAGTTTGTTAGACAAACTCGGGAACCCGCCGGCGGGTTCGAAGACACGTTTACAGAACAGACGACGAGTTTGTTAGACAAATTCGGGAACCAGCCGGCGGGTTCGAAGACATGTTTACAGAACAGAGGACGAGTTTGTTAGACAAACGGTAGAACCCGCGGGCGGGTTCAAAGACTTGTGTACAGAAGAGACGACGAGTTTGTAAGACAAATTCAGGAACCCGCTGGCGAGTTCGAAGACATGTTCACAGAACAGACGACGAGTTTGTTAGACCAACTCGGGAACCCGCCGGCGTGTTCAAAGACTTGTGTACAGTAGAGACGATGAGTTGGTAAGACAAATTCGGGAACCCGCCGGCGGGTTCGAAGACATGTTTACAGAACAGTCGACGAGTTTATTTTAGACAAACTCGGGAACCCGCCGGCGGGTTAGAAGACATGTGTACAGAACAGATGACGAATTTGTTAGACTAACTCGGGAACCCGCCGGCGGGTTCGAAGAAATGTGTACAAAACAGACGACGAGTTTGTTAGACAAACTCGGGAACCCGCCGGATGGTTAGATGACATGTTTACAAAACAGACGACGAGTTTTTTTAGACAAACTCGGGAACCCGCCGGCGGGTTCGAAGAAATGTGTACAAAACAGACGACGAGTATGTTAGACAAACTCGGGAACCCGCCGGCGGGTTCGAAGACACGTTTACAGAACAGACGACGAGTTTGTTAGACAAATTCGGGAACCCGCCGGCGGGTTCGAAGACATGTTTACAGAACAGAGGACGAGTTTGTTAGACAAACGGTAGAACCCGCCGGCGAGTTCAAAGACTTGTGTACAGAAGAGACGACGAGTTTGTAAGACAAATTCAGGAACCCGCTGGCGAGTTCGAAGACATGTTTACAGAACAGACGACGAGTTTGTTAGAAAAATTCGGGAACCCGCCGGCGGGTTCGAAGACATGTTTACAGAACAGAGGACGAGTTTGTTAGACAAACGGTAGAACCCGCCGGCGAGTTCAAAGACTTGTGTACAGAAGAGACGACGAGTTTGTAAGACAAATTCAAGAACCCGTTGGCGAGTTCGAAGACATGTTTACAGAACAGTCGACGAGTTTATTTTAGACAAACTCGGGAACCCGCCGGCGGGTTCGAAGAAATGTGTACAAAACAGACGACGAGTTTGTTAGACAAACTCGGGAACCCGCCGGCGGGTTCGAAGACACGTTTACAGAACAGACGACGAGTTTGTTAGACAAATTCGGGAACCCGGCGGCGGGTTCGAAGACATGTTTACAGAACAGAGGACGAGTTTGTTAGACAAACGGTAGAACCCGCCGGCGAGTTCAAAGACTTGTGTACAGAAGAGACGACGAGTTTGTAAGACAAATTCAGGAACCCGCTGGCGAGTTCGAAGACATGTTTACAAAACAGTCGACGAGTTTATTTTAGACAAACTCGGGAACCCGCCGGCGGGTTCGAAGACATGTTTACAGAACAGTCGACGAGTTTATTTTAGACAAACTCGGGAACCCGCCGGCGGGTTAGAAGACATGTGTACAGAACAGTCGACGAGTTTATTTTAAACAAACTCGGGAACCCGCCGGCGGGTTAGAAGACATGTGTACAGAACAGACGACGAATTTGTTAGACTAACTCGGGAACCCGCCGGCGGGTTCGAAGAAATGTGTTCAAAACAGACGACGAGTTTGTTAGACAAACTCGGGAACCGGCCGGCGGGTTCAAAGACTTGTGTACAGTAGAGACGACGAGTTTGTAAGACAAATGCGGGAACCCGCCGGCGGGTTCGAAGACATGTTTACAGAACAGTCGACGAGTTTGTTAGACAAACTCGGGAACCCGCCGGCGGATTAGAAGACATGTGTACAGAACAGACAACGAATTTGGTAGACTAACTCGGGAACCCGCCGGCGGGTTCGAAGAAATGTGTACAAAACAGACGACGAGTTTGTTAGACAAACTCGGGAACCCGCCGGATGGTTAGATGACATGTTTACAGAACAGACGACGAGTTTATTTTAGACAAACTCGGGAACCCGCCGGCGGGTTCAAAGACATGTTTACAGAACAGACGACGAGTTTGTTAGACAAACTCGGGAACCCGCCGGATGGTTAGATGACATGTTTACAGAACAGTCGAAGAGTTTGTTAGACAAACTCGGGAACCCGCCGGCGGGTTCGAAGCAATGTTTACAAAACAGACGACGAGTTTTTTTTAGACAAACTCGGGAACCCGCCGGCGGGTTAGAAGACATGTGTACAAAACAGACGACGAGTTTGTTAGACAAACTCGGGAACCCGCCGGATGGTTAGATGACATGTTTACAAAACAGACGACGAGTTTTTTTAGACAAACTCGGGAACCCGCCGGCGGGTTAGAAGACATGTTTACAGAACTGACGACGAGTTTGTTAGACAAATTCGGGAACCCGCCGGCGGGTTCGAAGACATGTTTACAGAACAGAGGACGATTTTGTTAGACAAACGGTAGAACCCGCCGGCGGGTTCGAGAAAATGTGTACAAAACAGACGACGAGTTTGTTAGACAAACTCGGGAACCCGCCGGCGGGTTCGAAGACACGTTTACAGAACTGACGACGAGTTTGTTAGACAAATTCGGGAACCCGCCGGCGGGTTCGAAGACATGTTTACAGAACAGAGGACGATTTTGTTAGACAAACGGTAGAACCCGCCGGCGGGTTCAAAGACTTGTGTACAGAAGAGACGACGAGTTTGTAAGACAAATTCAGGAACCCGCTGGCGAGTTCGAAGACATGTTCACAGAACAGACGACGAGTTTGTTAGACCAACTCGGGAACCCGCCGGCGTGTTCAAAGACTTGTGTACAGTAGAGACGATGAGTTTGTAAGACAAACTCGGGAACCCGCCGGCGGGTTCGAAGACATGTGTACAGAACAGACGACGAATTTGTTAGACTAACTCGGGAACCCGCCGGCGGGTTCGAAGAAATGTGTACAAAACAGACGACGAGTTTGTTTGACAAACTCGGGAACCCGCCGGATGGTTAGATGACATGTTTACAAAACAGTCGACGAGTTTTTTTAGACAAACTCGGGAACCCGCCGGCGGGTTAGAAGACATGTGTACAGAACAGACGACGAATTTGTTAGACTAACTCGGGAACCCGCCGGCGGGTTCGAAGAAATGTGTACAAAACAGACGACGAGTTTGTTTGACAAACTCGGGAACCCGCCGGATGGTTAGATGACATGTTTACAAAACAGTCGACGAGTTTTTTTAGACAAACTCGGGAACCCGCCGGCGGGTTAGAAGACATGTGTACAGAACAGACGACGAATTTGTTAGACTAACTCGGGAACCCGCCGGCGGGTTCGAAGAAATGTGTACAAAACAGACGACGAGTTTGTTAGACAAACTCGGGAACCCGCCGGATGGTTAGATGACATGTTTACAAAACAGACGACGAGTTTTTTTAGACAAACTCGGGAACCCGCCGGCGGGTTAGAAGACATGTTTACAGAACAGTCGACGAGTTTGTTAGACAAACTCGGGAACCCGCCGGCGGGTTCGAAGAAATGTGTACAAAACAGACGACGAGTTTGTTAGACAAACTCGGGAACCCGCCGGCGGGTTCGAAGACACGTTTACAGAACAGACGACGAGTTTGTTAGACAAATTCGGGAACCAGCCGAATGGTTAGATGACATGTTTACAGAACAGACGACGAGTTTATTCTAGACGAACTCGGGAACCCGCCGGCGGGTTCAAAGACATGTTTACAGAACAGACGACGAGTTTGTTAGACAAACTCGGGAACCCGCCGGATGGTTAGATGACATGTTTACAGAACAGTCGAAGAGTTTGTTAGACAAACTCGGGAACCCGCCGGCGGGTTAGAAGACATGTGTACAGAACAGACGACGAATTTGTTAGACTAACTCGGGAACCCGCCGGCGGGTTCGAAGAAATGTGTACAAAACAGACGACGAGTTTGTTAGACAAACTCGGGAACCCGCCGGATGGTTAGATGACGTGTTTACAAAACAGACGACGAGTTTTTTTAGACAAACTCGGGAACCCGCCGGCGGGTTAGAAGACATGTTTACAGAACAGTCGACGAGTTTGTTAGACAAACTCGGGAACCCGCCGGCGGGTTCGAAGAAATGTGTACAAAACAGACGACGAGTTTGTTAGACAAACTCGGGAACCCGCCGGCGGGTTCGAAGACACGTTTACAGAACAGACGACGAGTTTGTTAGACAAATTCGGGAACCAGCCGGCGGGTTCGAAGACATGTTTACAGAACAGAGGACGAGTTTGTTAGACAAACGGTAGAACCCGCCGACGGGTTCAAAGACTTGTGTACAGAAGAGACGACGAGTTTGTAAGACAAATTCAGGAACCCGCTGGCGAGTTCGAAGACATGTTCACAGAACAGACGACGAGTTTGTTAGACCAACTCGGGAACCCGCCGGCGTGTTCAAAGACTTGTGTACAGTAGAGACGATGAGTTGGTAAGACAAATTCGGGAACCCGCCGGCGGGTTCGAAGACATGTTTACAGAACAGTCGACGAGTTTATTTTAGACAAACTCGGGAACCCGCCGGCGGGTTAGAAGACATGTGTACAGAACAGATGACGAATTTGTTAGACTAACTCGGGAACCCGCCGGCGGGTTCGAAGAAATGTGTACAAAACAGACGACGAGTTTGTTAGACAAACTCGGGAACCCGCCGGATGGTTAGATGACATGTTTACAGAACAGTCGACGAGTTTATTTTAGACAAACTCGGGAACCCGCCGGCGGGTTCGAAGAAATGTGTACAAAACAGACGACGAGTTTGTTAGACAAACTCGGGAACCCGCCGGCGGGTTCGAAGACACGTTTACAGAACAGTCGACGAGTTTGTTAGACAAATTCGGGAACCCGCCGGCGGGTTCGAAGAAATGTGTACAAAACAGACGACGAGTTTGTTAGACAAACGGTAGAACCCGCCGGCGAGTTCAAAGACTTGTGTACAGAAGAGACGACGAGTTTGTAAGACAAATTCAGGAACCCGCTGGCGAGTTCGAAGACATGTTTACAGAACAGACGACGAGTTTGTTAGAAAAATTCGGGAACCCGCCGGCGGGTTCGAAGACATGTTTACAGAACAGAGGACGAGTTTGTTAGACAAACGGTAGAACCCGCCGGCGAGTTCAAAGACTTGTGTACAGAAGAGACGACGAGTTTGTAAGACAAATTCAAGAACCCGTTGGCGAGTTCGAAGACATGTTTACAGAACAGTCGACGAGTTTATTTTAGACAAACTCGGGAACCCGCCGGCGGGTTCGAAGAAATGTGTACAAAACAGACGACGAGTTTGTTAGACAAACTCGGGAACCCGCCGGCGGGTTCGAAGACACGTTTACAGAACAGACGACGAGTTTGTTAGACAAATTCGGGAACCCGCCAGCGGGTTCGAAGACATGTTTACAGAACAGAGGACGAGTTTGTTAGACAAACGGTAGAACCCGCCGGCGAGTTCAAAGACTTGTGTACAGAAGAGACGACGAGTTTGTAAGACAAATTCAGGAACCCGCTGGCGAGTTCGAAGACATGTTTACAGAACAGTCGACGAGTTTATTTTAGACAAACTCGGGAACCCGCCGGCGGGTTCGAAGACATGTTTACAGAACAGTCGACGAGTTTATTTTAGACAAACTCGGGAACCCGCCGGCGGGTTAGAAGACATGTGTACAGAACAGTCGACGAGTTTATTTTAAACAAACTCGGGAACCCGCCGGCGGGTTAGAAGACATGTGTACAGAACAGACGACGAATTTGTTAGACTAACTCGGGAACCCGCCGGCGGGTTCGAAGAAATGTGTTCAAAACAGACGACGAGTTTGTTAGACAAACTCGGGAACCGGCCGGCGGGTTCAAAGACTTGTGTACAGTAGAGACGACGAGTTTGTAAGACAAATGCGGGAACCCGCCGGCGGGTTCGAAGACATGTTTACAGAACAGTCGACGAGTTTGTTAGACAAACTCGGGAACCCGCCGGCGGATTAGAAGACATGTGTACAGAACAGACAACGAATTTGGTAGACTAACTCGGGAACCCGCCGGCGGGTTCGAAGAAATGTGTACAAAACAGACGACGAGTTTGTTAGACAAACTCGGGAACCCGCCGGATGGTTAGATGACATGTTTACAAAACAGACGACGAGTTTTTTTAGACAAACTCGGGAACCCGCCGGCGGGTTAGAAGACATGTTTACAGAACAGTCGACGAGTTTGTTAAACAAACTCGGGAACCCGCCGGCGGGTTCGAAGAAATGTGTACAAAACAGACGACTAGTTTGTTAGACAAACTCGGGAACCCGCCGGCGGGTTCGAAGACACGTTTACAGAACAGAGGACGAGTTTGTTAGACAAACGGTAGAACCCGCCGGCGGGTTCAAAGACTTGTGTACAGAAGAGACGACGAGTTTGTAAGACAAATTCGGGAACCCGCCGGCGGGTTCGAAGACATGTTTACAGAACAGTCGACGAGTTTATTTTAGACAAACTCGGGAACCCGCCGGCGGGTTAGAAGACATGTGTACAGAACAGACGACGAATTTGTTAGACTAACTCGGGAACCCGCCGGCGGGTTCGAAGAAATGTGTACAAAACAGACGACGAGTTTGTTAGACAAACTCGGGAACCCGCCGGATGGTTAGATGACATGTTTACAAAACAGACGACGAGTTTTTTTAGACAAACTCGGGAACCCGCCGGCGGGTTAGAAGACATGTTTACAGAACAGTCGACGAGTTTGTTAGACAAACTCGGGAACCCGCCGGCGGGTTCGAAGAAATGTGTACAAAACAGACGACGAGTTTGTTAGACAAACTTGGGAACCCGCCGGATGGTTAGATGACATGTTTACAAAACAGACGACGAGTTTTTTTAGACAAACTCGGGAACCCGCCGGCGGGTTAGAAGACATGTTTACAGAACAGTCGACGAGTTTGTTAGACAAACTCGGGAACCCGCCGGCGGGTTCGAAGACACGTTTACAGAACAGACGACGAGTTTGTTAGACAAATTCGGGAACCCGCCGGCGGGTTCGAAGACATGTTTACAGAACAGAGGACGAGTTTGTTAGACAAACGGTAGAACCCGCCGGCGAGTTCAAAGACTTGTGTACAGAAGAGACGACGAGTTTGTAAGACAAATTCAGGAACCCGCTGGCGAGTTCGAAGACATGTTTACAGAACAGACGACGAGTTTGTTAGACAAATTCGGGAACCCGCCGGCGGGTTCGAAGACATGTGTACAGAACAGAGGACGAGTTTGTTAGACAAACGGTAGAACCCGCCGGCGAGTTCAAAGACTTGTGTACAGAAGAGACGACGAGTTTGTAAGACAAATTCAGGAACCCGCTGGCGAGTTCGAAGACATGTTTACAGAACAGTCGACGAGTTTATTTTAGACAAACTCGGGAACCCGCCGTCGGGTTCGAAGAAATGTGTACAAAACAGACGACGAGTTTGTTAGACAAACTCGGGAACCCGCCGGCGGGTTCGAAGACATGTTTACAGAACAGAGGACGAGTTTGTTAGACAAACTCGGGAACCCGCCGGCGGATTAGAAGACATGTGTACAGAACAGACAACGAATTTGGTAGACTAACTCGGGAACCCGCCGGCGGGTTCGAAGAAATGTGTACAAAACAGACGACGAGTTTGTTAGACAAACTCGGGAACCCGCCGGATGGTTAGATGACATGTTTACAAAACAGACGACGAGTTTTTTTAGACAAACTCGGGAACCCGCCGGCGGGTTAGAAGACATGTTTACAGAACAGTCGACGAGTTTGTTAGACAAACTCGGGAACCCGCCGGCGGGTTCGAAGAAATGTGTACAAAACAGACGACTAGTTTGTTAGACAAACTCGGGAACCCGCCGGCGGGTTCGAAGACATGTGTACAGAACAGTCGACGAGTTTATTTTAAACAAACTCGGGAACCCGCCGGCGGGTTAGAAGACATGTGTACAGAACAGACGACGAATTTGTTAGACTAACTCGGGAACCCGCCGGCGGGTTCGAAGAAATGTGTACAAAACAGACGACTAGTTTGTTAGACAAACTCGGGAACCCGCCGGCGGGTTAGAAGACATGTGTACAGAACAGACGACGAATTTGTTAGACTAACTCGGGAACCCGCCGGCGGGTTCGAAGAAATGTGTTCAAAACAGACGACGAGTTTGTTAGACAAACTCGGGAACCGGCCGGCGGGTTCAAAGACTTGTGTACAGTAGAGACGACGAGTTTGTAAGACAAATGCGGGAACCCGCCGGCGGGTTCGAAGACATGTTTACAGAACAGTCGACGAGTTTGTTAGACAAACTCGGGAACCCGCCGGCGGATTAGAAGACATGTGTACAGAACAGACAACGAATTTGGTAGACTAACTCGGGAACCCGCCGGCGGGTTCGAAGACATGTTTACAGAACAGAGGACGAGTTTGTTAGACAAACTCGGGAACCCGCCGGCGGATTAGAAGACATGTGTACAGAACAGACAACGAATTTGGTAGACTAACTCGGGAACCCGCCGGCGGGTTCGAAGAAATGTGTACAAAACAGACGACGAGTTTGTTAGACAAACTCGGGAACCCGCCGGATGGTTAGATGACATGTTTACAAAACAGACGACGAGTTTTTTTAGACAAACTCGGGAACCCGCCGGCGGGTTAGAAGACATGTTTACAGAACAGTCGACGAGTTTGTTAGACAAACTCGGGAACCCGCCGGCGGGTTCGAAGAAATGTGTACAAAACAGACGACTAGTTTGTTAGACAAACTCGGGAACCCGCCGGCGGGTTCGAAGACATGTGTACAGAACAGTCGACGAGTTTATTTTAAACAAACTCGGGAACCCGCCGGCGGGTTAGAAGACATGTGTACAGAACAGACGACGAATTTGTTAGACTAACTCGGGAACCCGCCGGCGGGTTCGAAGAAATGTGTACAAAACAGACGACTAGTTTGTTAGACAAACTCGGGAACCCGCCGGCGGGTTAGAAGACATGTGTACAGAACAGACGACGAATTTGTTAGACTAACTCGGGAACCCGCCGGCGGGTTCGAAGAAATGTGTTCAAAACAGACGACGAGTTTGTTAGACAAACTCGGGAACCGGCCGGCGGGTTCAAAGACTTGTGTACAGTAGAGACGACGAGTTTGTAAGACAAATGCGGGAACCCGCCGGCGGGTTCGAAGACATGTTTACAGAACAGTCGACGAGTTTGTTAGACAAACTCGGGAACCCGCCGGCGGATTAGAAGACATGTGTACAGAACAGACAACGAATTTGGTAGACTAACTCGGGAACCCGCCGGCGGGTTCGAAGAAATGTGTACAAAACAGACGACGAGTTTGTTAGACAAACTCGGGAACCCGCCGGATGGTTAGATGACATGTTTACAAAACAGACGACGAGTTTTTTAAGACAAACTCGGGAACCCGCCGGCGGGTTAGAAGACATGTTTACAGAACAGTCGACGAGTTTGTTAGACAAACTCGGGAACCCGCCGGCGGGTTCGAAGAAATGTGTACAAAACAGACGACTAGTTTGTTAGACAAACTCGGGAACCCGCCGGCGGGTTCGAAGACACGTTTACAGAACAGACGACGAGTTTGTTAGACAAATTCGGGAACCCGCCGGCGGGTTCGAAGACATGTTTACAGAACAGAGGACGAGTTTGTTAGACAAACGGTAGAACCCGCCGGCGGGTTCAAAGACTTGTGTACAGAAGAGACGACGAGTTTGTAAGACAAATTCAGGAACCCGCTGGCGAGTTCGAAGACATGTTCACAGAACAGACGACGAGTTTGTTAGACCAACTCGGGAACCCGCCGGCGGGTTCAAAGACTTGTGTACAGAAGAGACGACGAGTTTGTAAGACAAATTCGGGAACCCGCCGGCGGGTTCGAAGACATGTTTACAGAACAGTCGACGAGTTTATTTTAGACAAACTCGGGAACCCGCCGGCGGGTTAGAAGACATGTGTACAGAACAGACGACGAGTTTGTTAGACAAACTCGGGAACCCGCCGGCGGGTTCGAAGAAATGTGTACAAAACAGACGACGAGTTTATTTTAGACAAACTCGGGAACCCGCCGGCGGGTTAGAAGACATGTGTACAGAACAGACGACGAATTTGTTAGACTAACTCGGGAACCCGCCGGCGGGTTCGAAGAAATGTGTACAAAACAGACGACGAGTTTGTTAGACAAACTCGGGAACCCGCCGGATGGTTAGATGACATGTTTACAAAACAGACGACGAGTTTTTTTAGACAAACTCGGGAACCCGCCGGCGGGTTAGAAGACATGTTTACAGAACAGTCGACGAGTTTGTTAGACAAACTCGGGAACCCGCCGGCGGGTTCGAAGAAATGTGTACAAAACAGACGACGAGTTTGTTAGACAAACTTGGGAACCCGCCGGATGGTTAGATGACATGTTTACAAAACAGACGACGAGTTTTTTTAGACAAACTCGGGAACCCGCCGGCGGGTTAGAAGACATGTTTACAGAACAGTCGACGAGTTTGTTAGACAAACTCGGGAACCCGCCGGCGGGTTCGAAGACACGTTTACAGAACAGACGACGAGTTTGTTAGACAAATTCGGGAACCCGCCGGCGGGTTCGAAGACATGTTTACAGAACAGAGGACGAGTTTGTTAGACAAACGGTAGAACCCGCCGGCGAGTTCAAAGACTTGTGTACAGAAGAGACGACGAGTTTGTAAGACAAATTCAGGAACCCGCTAGCGAGTTCGAAGACATGTTTACAGAACAGACGACGAGTTTGTTAGACAAATTCGGGAACCCGCCGGCGGGTTCGAAGACATGTTTACAGAACAGAGGACGAGTTTGTTAGACAAACGGTAGAACCCGCCGGCGAGTTCAAAGACTTTTGTACAGAAGAGACGACGAGTTTGTAAGACAAATTCAGGAACCCGCTGGCGAGTTCGAAGACATGTTTACAGAACAGTCGACGAGTTTATTTTAGACAAACTCGGGAACCCGCCGTCGGGTTCGAAGAAATGTGTACAAAACAGACGACGAGTTTGTTAGACAAACTCGGGAACCCGCCGGCGGGTTCGAAGACATGTTTACAGAACAGAGGACGAGTTTGTTAGACAAACTCGGGAACCCGCCGGCGGATTAGAAGACATGTGTACAGAACAGACAACGAATTTGGTAGACTAACTCGGGAACCCGCCGGCGGGTTCGAAGAAATGTGTACAAAACAGACGACGAGTTTGTTAGACAAACTCGGGAACCCGCCGGATGGTTAGATGACATGTTTACAAAACAGACGACGAGTTTTTTTAGACAAACTCGGGAACCCGCCGGCGGGTTAGAAGACATGTTTACAGAACAGTCGACGAGTTTGTTAGACAAACTCGGGAACCCGCCGGCGGGTTCGAAGAAATGTGTACAAAACAGACGACTAGTTTGTTAGACAAACTCGGGAACCCGCCGGCGGGTTCGAAGAAATGTGTACAGAACAGTCGACGAGTTTATTTTAAACAAACTCGGGAACCCGCCGGCGGGTTAGAAGACATGTGTACAGAACAGACGACGAATTTGTTAGACTAACTCGGGAACCCGCCGGCGGGTTCGAAGAAATGTGTACAAAACAGACGACTAGTTTGTTAGACAAACTCGGGAACCCGCCGGCGGGTTAGAAGACATGTGTACAGAACAGACGACGAATTTGTTAGACTAACTCGGGAACCCGCCGGCGGGTTCGAAGAAATGTGTTCAAAACAGACGACGAGTTTGTTAGACAAACTCGGGAACCGGCCGGCGGGTTCAAAGACTTGTGTACAGTAGAGACGACGAGTTTGTAAGACAAATGCGGGAACCCGCCGGCGGGTTCGAAGACATGTTTACAGAACAGTCGACGAGTTTGTTAGACAAACTCGGGAACCCGCCGGCGGGTTAGAAGACATGTTTACAGAACAGTCGACGAGTTTGTTAGACAAACTCGGGAACCCGCCGGCGGGTTCGAAGAAATGTGTACAAAACAGACGACTAGTTTGTTAGACAAACTCGGGAACCCGCCGGCGGGTTCGAAGACACGTTTACAGAACAGACGACGAGTTTGTTAGACAAATTCGGGAACCCGCCGGCGGGTTCGAAGACATGTTTACAGAACAGAGGACGAGTTTGTTAGACAAACGGTAGAACCCGCCGGCGGGTTCAAAGACTTGTGTACAGAAGAGACGACGAGTTTGTAAGACAAATTCAGGAACCCGCTGGCGAGTTCGAAGACATGTTCACAGAACAGACGACGAGTTTGTTAGACCAACTCGGGAACCCGCCGGCGGGTTCAAAGACTTGTGTACAGAAGAGACGACGAGTTTGTAAGACAAATTCGGGAACCCGCCGGCGGGTTCGAAGACATGTTTACAGAACAGTCGACGAGTTTATTTTAGACAAACTCGGGAACCCGCCGGCGGGTTAGAAGACATGTGTACAGAACAGACGACGAGTTTGTTAGACAAACTCGGGAACCCGCCGGCGGGTTCGAAGAAATGTGTACAAAACAGACGACGAGTTTATTTTAGACAAACTCGGGAACCCGCCGGCGGGTTAGAAGACATGTGTACAGAACAGACGACGAATTTGTTAGACTAACTCGGGAACCCGCCGGCGGGTTCGAAGAAATGTGTACAAAACAGACGACGAGTTTGTTAGACAAACTCGGGAACCCGCCGGATGGTTAGATGACATGTTTACAAAACAGACGACGAGTTTTTTTAGACAAACTCGGGAACCCGCCGGCGGGTTAGAAGACATGTTTACAGAACAGTCGACGAGTTTGTTAGACAAACTCGGGAACCCGCCGGCGGGTTCGAAGAAATGTGTACAAAACAGACGACGAGTTTGTTAGACAAACTTGGGAACCCGCCGGATGGTTAGATGACATGTTTACAAAACAGACGACGAGTTTTTTTAGACAAACTCGGGAACCCGCCGGCGGGTTAGAAGACATGTTTACAGAACAGTCGACGAGTTTGTTAGACAAACTCGGGAACCCGCCGGCGGGTTCGAAGACACGTTTACAGAACAGACGACGAGTTTGTTAGACAAATTCGGGAACCCGCCGGCGGGTTCGAAGACATGTTTACAGAACAGAGGACGAGTTTGTTAGACAAACGGTAGAACCCGCCGGCGAGTTCAAAGACTTGTGTACAGAAGAGACGACGAGTTTGTAAGACAAATTCAGGAACCCGCTAGCGAGTTCGAAGACATGTTTACAGAACAGACGACGAGTTTGTTAGACAAATTCGGGAACCCGCCGGCGGGTTCGAAGACATGTTTACAGAACAGAGGACGAGTTTGTTAGACAAACGGTAGAACCCGCCGGCGAGTTCAAAGACTTTTGTACAGAAGAGACGACGAGTTTGTAAGACAAATTCAGGAACCCGCTGGCGAGTTCGAAGACATGTTTACAGAACAGTCGACGAGTTTATTTTAGACAAACTCGGGAACCCGCCGTCGGGTTCGAAGAAATGTGTACAAAACAGACGACGAGTTTGTTAGACAAACTCGGGAACCCGCCGGCGGGTTCGAAGACATGTTTACAGAACAGATGACGAGTTTGTTAGACAAACTCGGGAACCCGCCGGCGGATTAGAAGACATGTGTACAGAACAGACAACGAATTTGGTAGACTAACTCGGGAACCCGCCGGCGGGTTCGAAGAAATGTGTACAAAACAGACGACGAGTTTGTTAGACAAACTCGGGAACCCGCCGGATGGTTAGATGACATGTTTACAAAACAGACGACGAGTTTTTTTAGACAAACTCGGGAACCCGCCGGCGGGTTAGAAGACATGTTTACAGAACAGTCGACGAGTTTGTTAGACAAACTCGGGAACCCGCCGGCGGGTTCGAAGAAATGTGTACAAAACAGACGACTAGTTTGTTAGACAAACTCGGGAACCCGCCGGCGGGTTCGAAGAAATGTGTACAGAACAGTCGACGAGTTTATTTTAAACAAACTCGGGAACCCGCCGGCGGGTTAGAAGACATGTGTACAGAACAGACGACGAATTTGTTAGACTAACTCGGGAACCCGCCGGCGGGTTCGAAGAAATGTGTACAAAACAGACGACTAGTTTGTTAGACAAACTCGGGAACCCGCCGGCGGGTTAGAAGACATGTGTACAGAACAGACGACGAATTTGTTAGACTAACTCGGGAACCCGCCGGCGGGTTCGAAGAAATGTGTTCAAAACAGACGACGAGTTTGTTAGACAAACTCGGGAACCGGCCGGCGGGTTCAAAGACTTGTGTACAGTAGAGACGACGAGTTTGTAAGACAAATGCGGGAACCCGCCGGCGGGTTCGAAGACATGTTTACAGAACAGTCGACGAGTTTGTTAGACAAACTCGGGAACCCGCCGGCGGATTAGAAGACATGTGTACAGAACAGACAACGAATTTGGTAGACTAACTCGGGAACCCGCCGGCGGGTTCGAAGAAATGTGTACAAAACAGACGACGAGTTTGTTAGACAAACTCGGGAACCCGCCGGATGGTTAGATGACATGTTTACAAAACAGACGACGAGTTTTTTAAGACAAACTCGGGAACCCGCCGGCGGGTTAGAAGACATGTTTACAGAACAGTCGACGAGTTTGTTAGACAAACTCGGGAACCCGCCGGCGGGTTCGAAGAAATGTGTACAAAACAGACGACTAGTTTGTTAGACAAACTCGGGAACCCGCCGGCGGGTTCGAAGACACGTTTACAGAACAGACGACGAGTTTGTTAGACAAATTCGGGAACCCGCCGGCGGGTTCGAAGACATGTTTACAGAACAGAGGACGAGTTTGTTAGACAAACGGTAGAACCCGCCGGCGGGTTCAAAGACTTGTGTACAGAACAGTCGACGAGTTTATTTTAGACAAACTCGGGAACCCGCCGTCGGGTTCGAAGAAATGTGTACAAAACAGACGACGAGTTTGTTAGACAAACTCGGGAACCCGCCGGCGGGTTCGAAGACATGTTTACAGAACAGAGGACGAGTTTGTTAGACAAACTCGGGAACCCGCCGGCGGATTAGAAGACATGTGTACAGAACAGACAACGAATTTGGTAGACTAACTCGGGAACCCGCCGGCGGGTTCGAAGAAATGTGTACAAAACAGACGACGAGTTTGTTAGACAAACTCGGGAACCCGCCGGATGGTTAGATGACATGTTTACAAAACAGACGACGAGTTTTTTTAGACAAACTCGGGAACCCGCCGGCGGGTTAGAAGACATGTTTACAGAACAGTCGACGAGTTTGTTAGACAAACTCGGGAACCCGCCGGCGGGTTCGAAGAAATGTGTACAAAACAGACGACTAGTTTGTTAGACAAACTCGGGAACCCGGCGGCGGGTTCGAAGACATGTGTACAGAACAGTCGACGAGTTTATTTTAAACAAACTCGGGAACCCGCCGGCGGGTTAGAAGACATGTGTACAGAACAGACGACGAATTTGTTAGACTAACTCGGGAACCCGCCGGCGGGTTCGAAGAAATGTGTACAAAACAGACGACTAGTTTGTTAGACAAACTCGGGAACCCGCCGGCGGGTTAGAAGACATGTGTACAGAACAGACGACGAATTTGTTAGACTAACTCGGGAACCCGCCGGCGGGTTCGAAGAAATGTGTTCAAAACAGACGACGAGTTTGTTAGACAAACTCGCGAACCGGCCGGCGGGTTCAAAGACTTGTGTACAGTAGAGACGACGAGTTTGTAAGACAAATGCGGGAACCCGCCGGCGGGTTCGAAGACATGTTTACAGAACAGTCGACGAGTTTGTTAGACAAACTCGGGAACCCGCCGGCGGATTAGAAGACATGTGTACAGAACAGACAACGAATTTGGTAGACTAACTCGGGAACCCGCCGGCGGGTTCGAAGAAATGTGTACAAAACAGACGACGAGTTTGTTAGACAAACTCGGGAACCCGCCGGATGGTTAGATGACATGTTTACAAAACAGACGACGAGTTTTTTAAGACAAACTCGGGAACCCGCCGGCGGGTTAGAAGACATGTTTACAGAACAGTCGACGAGTTTGTTAGACAAACTCGGGAACCCGCCGGCGGGTTCGAAGAAATGTGTACAAAACAGACGACTAGTTTGTTAGACAAACTCGGGAACCCGCAGGCGGGTTCGAAGACACGTTTACAGAACAGACGACGAGTTTGTTAGACAAATTCGGGAACCCGCCGGCGGGTTCGAAGACATGTTTACAGAACAGAGGACGAGTTTGTTAGACAAACGGTAGAACCCGCCGGCGGGTTCAAAGACTTGTGTACAGAAGAGACGACGAGTTTGTAAGACAAATTCAGGAACCCGCTGGCGAGTTCGAAGACATGTTCACAGAACAGACGACGAGTTTGTTAGACCAACTCGGGAACCCGCCGGCGTGTTCAAAGACTTGTGTACAGTAGAGACGACGAGTTTGTAAGCCAAATTCGGGAACCCGCCGGCGGGTTCGAAGACATGTTTACAGAACAGTCGACGAGTTTATTTTAGACAAACTCGGGAACCCGCCGGTGGGTTAGAAGACATGTGTACAGAACAGACGACGAATTTGTTAGACTAACTCGGGAACCCGCCGGCGGGTTCGAAGAAATGTTTACAGAACAGTCGACGAGTTTGTTAGACAAACTCGGGAACCCGCCGGCGGGTTCGAAGAAATGTGTACAAAACAGACGACTAGTTTGTTAGACAAACTCGGGAACCCGCAGGCGGGTTCGAAGACACGTTTACAGAACAGACGACGAGTTTGTTAGACAAATTCGGGAACCCGCCGGCGGGTTCGAAGACATGTTTACAGAACAGAGGACGAGTTTGTTAGACAAACGGTAGAACCCGCCGGCGGGTTCAAAGACTTGTGTACAGAAGAGACGACGAGTTTGTAAGACAAATTCAGGAACCCGCTGGCGAGTTCGAAGACATGTTCACAGAACAGACGACGAGTTTGTTAGACCAACTCGGGAACCCGCCGGCGTGTTCAAAGACTTGTGTACAGTAGAGACGACGAGTTTGTAAGCCAAATTCGGGAACCCGCCGGCGGGTTCGAAGACATGTTTACAGAACAGTCGACGAGTTTATTTTAGACAAACTCGGGAACCCGCCGGTGGGTTAGAAGACATGTGTACAGAACAGACGACGAATTTGTTAGACTAACTCGGGAACCCGCCGGCGGGTTCGAAGAAATGTGTACAAAACAGACGACGAGTTTGTTAGACAAACTCGGGAACCCGCCGGCGGGTTCGAAGAAATGTGTACAAAACAGACGACTAGTTTGTTAGACAAACTCGGGAACCCGCCGGCGGGTTCGAAGACACGTTTACAGAACAGACGACGAGTTTGTTAGACAAATTCGGGAACCCGCCGGCGGGTTCGAAGACATGTTTACAGAACAGAGGACGAGTTTGTTAGACAAACGGTAGAACCCGTCGGCGGGTTCAAAGACTTGTGTACAGAAGAGACGACGAGTTTGTAAGACAAATTCAGGAACCCGCTGGCGAGTTCGAAGACATGTTCACAGAACAGACGACGAGTTTGTTAGACCAACTCGGGAACCCGCCGGCGTGTTCAAAGACTTGTGTACAGTAGAGACGACGAGTTTGTAAGCCAAATTCGGGAACCCGCCGGCGGGTTCGAAGACATGTTTACAGAACAGTCGACGAGTTTATTTTAGACAAACTCGGGAACCCGCCGGTGGGTTAGAAGACATGTGTACAGAACAGACGACGAATTTGTTAGACTAACTCGGGAACCCGCCGGCGGGTTCGAAGAAATGTGTACAAAACAGACGACGAGTTTGTTAGACAAACTCGGGAACCCGCCGGATGGTTAGATGACATGTTTACAGAACAGTCGACGAGTTTGTTAGACAAACTCGGGAACCCGCCGGCGGGTTCGAAGAAATGTGTACAAAACAGACGACGAGTTTGTTAGACAAACTCGGAAACCCGCCGGCGGGTTCGAAGACACGTTTACAGAACAGACGACGAGTTTGTTAGACAAATTCGGGAACCCGCCGGCGGGTTCGAAGACATGTTTACAGAACAGAGGATGAGTTTGTTAGACAAACGGTAGAACCCGCCGGCGAGTTCAAAGACTTGTGTACAGAAGAGACGACGAGTTTGTAAGACAAATTCAGGAACCCGCTGGCGAGTTCGAAGACATGTTTACAGAACAGACGACGAGTTTGTTAGACAAATTCGGGAACCCGCCGGCGGGTTCGAAGACATGTTTACAGAACAGAGGACGAGTTTGTTAGACAAACGGTAGAACCCGCCGGCGAGTTCAAAGACTTGTGTACAGAACAGACGACGAGTTTGTTAGACAAACGGTAGAACCCGCCGGCGAGTTCAAAGACTTGTGTACAGAAGAGACGACGAGTTTGTAAGACAAATTCAGGAACCCGCTGGCGAGTTCGAAGACATGTTTACAGAACAGTCGACGAGTTTATTTTAGACAAACTCGGGAACCCGCCGGCGGGTTCGAAGACATGTTTACAGAACAGTCTACGAGTTTATTTTAGACAAACTCGGGAACCCGCCGGCGGGTTAGAAGACATGTGTACAGAACAGTCGACGAGTTTATTTTAAACAAACTCGGGAACCCGCCGGCGGGTTAGAAGACATGTGTACAGAACAGACGACGAGTTTGTTAGACAAACTCGGGAACCGGCCGGCGGGTTCAAAGACTTGTGTACAGTAGAGACGACGAGTTTGTAAGACAAATTCAGGAACCCGCTTACGGGTTCGAAGACATGTTTACAGAACAGTCGACGAGTTTGTTAGACAAACTCGGGAACCCGCCGGCGGGTTCAAAGACTTGTGTACAGTAGAGACGACGAGTTTGTAAGACAAATTCGGGAACCCGCCGGCTGGTTCGAAGACATGTTTACAGAACAGACGACGAGTTTATTTTAGAGAAACTCGGGAACCCGCCGGCGGGTTCAAAGATTTGTGTACAGTAGAGACGACGACAGTGTAAGACAAACCCGGGAACCCGCCGGCGGGTTCAAAGACTTGTGTATAGTAGAGACGACGAGTTTGTAAGACAAATTCGGGAACCCGCCGGCGGGTTCGAAGACATGTTTACAGAACAGACGACGAGTTTATTTTAGACAAACTCGGGAACCCGCCGGCGGGTTAGAAGACATGTGTACAGAACAGACGACGAATTTGTTAGACTAACTCGGGAACCCGCCGGCGGGTTCGAAGAAATGTGTACAAAACAGACGACGAGTTTGTTAGACAAACTCGGGAACCCGCCGGATGGTTAGATGACATGTTTACAGAACAGTCGACGAGTTTGTTAGACAAACTCGGAAACCCGCCGGCGGGTTCGAAGACACGTTTACAGAACAGACGACGAGTTTGTTAGACAAATTCGGGAACCCGCCGGCGGGTTCGAAGACATGTTTACAGAACAGAGGACGAGTTTGTTAGACAAATTCGTGAACCCGCCGGCGGGTTCGAAGACATGTTTACAGAACAGAGGACGAGTTTGTTAGACAAACGGTAGAACCCGCCGGCGAGTTCAAAGACTTGTGTACAGAAGAGACGACGAGTTTGTAAGACAAATTCAGGAACCCGCTGGCGAGTTCGAAGACATGTTTACAGAACAGTCGACGAGTTTATTTTAGACAAACTCGGGAACCCGCCGGCGGGTTCGAAGAAATGTTTACAAAACAGACGACGAGTTTGTTAGACAAACTCGGGAACCCGCCGGCGGGTTCGAAGACACGTTTACAGAACAGACGACGAGTTTGTTAGACAAACGGTAGAACCCGCCGGCGAGTTCAAAGACTTGTGTACAGAAGAGACGACGAGTTTGTAAGACAAATTCAGGAACCCGCTGGCGAGTTCGAAGACATGTTTACAGAACAGTCGACGAGTTTATTTTAGACAAACTCGGGAACCCGCCGGCGGGTTCGAAGACATGTTTACAGAACAGTCGACGAGTTTATTTTAGAAAAACTCGGGAACCCGCCGGCGGGTTAGAAGACATGTGTACAGAACAGTCGACGAGTTTATTTTAAACAAACTCGGGAACCCGCCGGCGGGTTAGAAGACATGTGTACAGAACAGACGACGAGTTTGTTAGACAAACTCGGGAACCGGCCGGCGGGTTCAAAGACTTGTGTACAGTAGAGGCGACGAGTTTGTAAGACAAATTCAGGAACCCGCTGGCGGGTTCGAAGACATGTTTACAGAACAGTCGACGAGTTTGTTAGACAAACTCGGGAACCCGCCGGCGGGTTCAAAGACTTGTGTACAGTAGAGACGACGAGTTTGTAAGACAAATTCGGGAACCCGCCGGCTGGTTCGAAGACATGTTTACAGAACAGACGACGAGTTTATTTTAGAGAAACTCGGGAACCCGCCGGCGGGTTCAAAGATTTGTGTACAGTAGAGACGACGACAGTGTAAGACAAACCCGGGAACCCGCCGGCGGGTTCAAAGACTTGTGTATAGTAGAGACGACGAGTTTGTAAGACAAATTCGGGAACCCGCCGGCGGGTTCGAAGACATGTTTACAGAACAGACGACGAGTTTGTTAGACAAACTCGGGAACCCGCCGGATGGTTAGATGACATGTTTACAGAACAGACGACGAGTTTATTTTAGACAAACTCGGGAACCCGCCGGCGGGTTCAAAGACATGTTTACAGAACAGACGACGAGTTTGTTAGACAAACTCGGGAACCCGCCGGATGGTTAGATGACATGTTTACAGAACAGTCGAAGAGTTTGTTAGACAAACTCGGGAACCCGCCAGCGGGTTCGAAGCAATGTTTACAAAACAGACGACGGGTTTTGTTTAGACAAACTCGGGAACCCGCCGGCGGGTTAGAAGACATGTGTACAAAACAGACGACGAGTTTGTTAGACAAACTCTGGAACCCGCCGGATGGTTAGATGTCATGTTTACAAAACAGACGACGAGTTTTTTTAGACAAACTGGGGAACCCGCCGGCGGGTTAGAAGATATGTTTACAGAACTGACGACGAGTTTGTTAGACAAATTCGGGAACCCGCCGGCCGGTTCGAAGACATGTTTACAGAACAGAGGACGATTTTGTTAGACAAACGGTAGAACCCGCCGGCGGGTTCAAAGACTTGTGTACAGAAGAGACGACGAGTTTGTAAGACAAATTCAGGAACCCGCTGGCGAGTTCGAAGACATGTTCACAGAACAGACGACGAGTTTGTTAGACCAACTCGGGAACCCGCCGGCGTGTTCAAAGACTTGTGTACAGTAGAGACGATGAGTTTGTAAGACAAATTCGGGAACCCGCCGGCGGGTTCGAAGACATGTTTACAGAACAGTCGACGAATTTATTTTAGACAAACTCGGGAACCCGCCGGCGGGTTAGAAGACATGTGTACAGAACAGACGACGAATTTGTTAGACTAACTCGGGAACCCGCCGGCGGGTTCGAAGAAATGTGTACAAAACAGACGACGAGTTTGTTAGACAAACTCGGGAACCCGCCGTATGGTTAGATGACATGTTTACAAAACAGACGACGAGTTTTTTTAGACAAACTCGGGAACCCGCCGGCGGGTTCGAAGAAATGTGTACAAAACAGACGACGAGTTTGTTAGACAAACTCGGGAACCCGCCGGATGGTTAGATGACATGTTTACAAAACAGACGACGAGTTTTTTTAGACAAACTCGGGAACCCGCCGGCGGGTTAGAAGACATGTTTACAGAACAGTCGACGAGTTTGTTAGACAAACTCGGGAACCCGCCGGCGGGTTCGAAGAAATGTGTACAAAACAGACGACGAATTTGTTAGACAAACTCGGAAACCCGCCGGCGGGTTCGAAGACACGTTTACAGAACAGACGACGAGTTTGTTAGACAAATTCGGGAACCCGCCGGCGGGTTCGAAGACATGTTTACAGAACAGAGGACGAGTTTGTTAGACAAACGGTAGAACCCGCCGGCGAGTTCAAAGACTTGTGTACAGAAGAGACGACGAGTTTGTAAGACAAATTCAGGAACCCGCTGGCGAGTTCGAAGACATGTTTACAGAACAGACGACGAGTTTGTTAGACAAATTCGGGAACACGCCGGCGGGTTCGAAGACATGTTTTCAGAACAGAGGACGAGTTTGTTAGACAAACGGTAGAACCCGCCGGCGAGTTCAAAGACTTGTGTACAGAAGAGACGACGAGTTTGTAAGACAAATTCAGGAACCCGCTGGCGAGTTCGAAGACATGTTTACAGAACAGTCGACGAGTTTATTTTAGACAAACTCGGGAACCCGCCGGCGGGTTCGAAGAAATGTGTACAAAACAGACGACGAGTTTGTTAGACAAACTCGGGAACCCGCCGGCGGGTTCGAAGACACGTTTACAGAACAGACGACGAGTTTGTTAGACAAACGGTAGAACCCGCCGGCGAGTTCAAAGACTTGTGTACAGAAGAGACGACGAGTTTGTAAGACAAATTCAGGAACCCGCTGGCGAGTTCGAAGACATGTTTACAGAACAGTCGACGAGTTTATTTTAGACAAACTCGGGAACCCGCCGGCGGGTTCGAAGACATGTTTACAGAACAGTCGACGAGTTTATTTTAGACAAACTCGGGAACCCGCCGGCGGGTTAGAAGACATGTGTACAGAACAGTCGACGAGTTTATTTTAAACAAACTCGGGAACCCGCCGGCGGGTTAGAAGACATGTGTACAGAACAGACGACGAATTTGTTAGACTAACTCGGGAACCCGCCGGCGGGTTCGAAGAAATGTGTACAAAACAGACGACGAGTTTGTTAGACAAACTCGGGAACCGGCCGGCGGGTTCAAAGACTTGTGTACAGTAGAGACGACGAGTTTGTAAGACAAATTCAGGAACCCGCTGGCGGGTTCGAAGACATGTTTACAGAACAGTCGACGAGTTTGTTAGACAAACTCGGGAACCCGCCGGCGGGTTCAAAGACTTGTGTACAGTAGGGACGACGAGTTTGTAAGACAAATTCGGGAACCCGCCGGCTGGTTCGAAGACATGTTTACAGAACAGACGACGAGTTTATTTTAGAGAAACTCGGGAACCCGCCGGCGGGTTCAAAGATTTGTGTACAGTAGAGACGACGACAGTGTAAGACAAACCCGGGAACCCGCCGGCGGGTTCAAAGACTTGTGTATAGTAGAGACGACGAGTTTGTAAGACAAATTCGGGAACCCGCCGGCGGGTTCGAAGACATGTTTACAGAACAGACGACGAGTTTGTTAGACAAACTCGGGAACCCGCCGGATGGTTAGATGACATGTTTACAGAACAGACGACGAGTTTATTTTAGACAAACTCGGGAACCCGCCGGCGGGTTCAAAGACATGTTTACAGAACAGACGACGAGTTTGTTAGACAAACTCGGGAACCCGCCGGATGGTTAGATGACATGTTTACAGAACAGTCGAAGAGTTTGTTAGACAAACTCGGGAACCCGCCAGCGGGTTCGAAGCAATGTTTACAAAACAGACGACGAGTTTTTTTTAGACAAACTCGGGAACCCGCCGGCGGGTTAGAAGACATGTGTACAAAACAGACGACGAGTTTGTTAGACAAACTCTGGAACCCGCCGGATGGTTAGATGACATGTTTACAAAACAGACGACGAGTTTTTTTAGACAAACTCGGGAACCCGCCGGCGGGTTAGAAGACATGTTTACAGAACTGACGACGAGTTTGTTAGACAAATTCGGGAACCCGCCGGCCGGTTCGAAGACATGTTTACAGAACAGAGGACGATTTTGTTAGACAAACGGTAGAACCCGCCGGCGGGTTCAAAGACTTGTGTACAGAAGAGACGACGAGTTTGTAAGACAAATTCAGGAACCCGCTGGCGAGTTCGAAGACATGTTCACAGAACAGACGACGAGTTTGTTAGACCAACTCGGGAACCCGCCGGCGTGTTCAAAGACTTGTGTACAGTAGAGACGATGAGTTTGTAAGACAAATTCGGGAACCCGCCGGCGGGTTCGAAGACATGTTTACAGAACAGTCGACGAGTTTATTTTAGACAGACTCGGGAACCCGCCGGCGGGTTAGAAGACATGTGTACAGAACAGACGACGAATTTGTTAGACTAACTCGGGAACCCGCCGGCGGGTTCGAAGAAATGTGTACAAAACAGACGACGAGTTTGTTAGACAAACTCGGGAACCCGCCGGATGGTTAGATGACATGTTTACAAAACAGACGACGAGTTTTTTTAGACAAACTCGGGAACCCGACGGCGGGTTAGAAGACATGTTTACAGAACAGTCGACGAGTTTGTTAGACAAACTCGGGAACCCGCCGGCGGGTTCGAAGACATGTTTACAGAACAGTCGACGAGTTTATTTTAGACAAACTCGGGAACCCGCCGGCGGGTTAGAAGACATGTGTACAGAACAGACGACGAATTTGTTAGACTAACTCGGGAACCCGCCGGCGGGTTCGAAGAAATGTGTACAAAACAGACGACGAGTTTGTAAGACAAAATCGGGAACCCGCCGGCGGGTTCAAAGACTTGTGTACAGTAGAGACGAAGAGTTTGTAAGACAAATGCGGGAACCCGCCGGCGGGTTCGAAGACATGTTTACAGAACAGTCGACGAGTTTGTCTTACAAACTCGGGAACCCGCCGGCGGGTTCAAAGACTTGTGTATAGTAGAGACGACGAGTTCGTAAGACAAATTCGGGAACCCGCCGGCGGGTTCGAAGGCATGACAAACTCGGGAACCCGCCGGATGGTTAGAAGACATGTTTACAGAACAGTCGACGAGTTTGTTAGACAAACTCGGGAACCCGCCGGCGGGTTCGAAGAAATGTGTACAAAACAGACGACGAGTTTGTTAGACAAACTCGGGAACCCGCCGGATGGTTAGATGACATGTTTACAAAACAGACGACGAGTTTTTTTAGACAAACTCGGGAACCCACCGGCGGGTTAGAAGACATGTTTACAGAACAGTCGACGAGTTTATTTTAGACAAACTCGTGAACCCGCCGGCGGGTTCGAAGAAATGTGTACAAAACAGACGACGAGTTTGTTAGACAAACTCGGGAACCGGCCGGCGGGTTCAAAGACTTGTGTGCAGTAGAGACGACGAGTTTGTAAGACAAATGCGGGAACCCGCCGGCGGGTTCGAAGACATGTTTACAGAACAGTCGACGAGTTTGTTAGACAAACTCGGGAACCCGCCGGCGGGTTCAAAGACTTGTGTACAGTAGAGACGACGAGTTTGTAAGACAAATTCGGGAACCCGCCGGCGGGTTCGAAGACATGTTTACAGAACAGGCGACGAGTTTGTTAGACAAACGGTAGAACCCGCCGGCGGGTTCAAAGACTTGTGTACAGAAGAGACGACGAGTTTGTAAGACAAATTTAGGAACCCGCTGGCGAGTTCGTAGACATGTTCACAGAACAGACGACGAGTTTGTTAGACCAACTCGGGAACCCGCCGGCGGGTTCAAAGACTTGTGTACAGTAGAAACGATGAGTTTGTAAGACAAATTCGGGAACCCGCCGGCGGGTTCCAAGACATGTTTACAGAACAGTCGACGAGTTTGTAAGACAAACTCGGGAACCCGCCGGCGGGTTCAAAGACTTGTGTACATTAGAGACGACGAGTTTGTAAGACAAATTCGGAAACCCGCCGGATGGTTAGATGACATGTTTACAAAACAGACGACGAGTTTTTTTAGACAAACTCGGGAACCCGCCGGCTGGTTCGAAGACATGTTTACAGAACAGACGACGAGTTTATTTTAGAGAAACTCGGGAACCCGCCGGCGGGTTCAAAGACTTGTGTATAGTAGAGACGACGAGTTTGTAAGACAAATTCGGGAACCCGCCGGCGGGTTCGAAGACATGTTTACAGAACAGACGACGAGTTTGTTAGACAAACTCGGGAACCCGCCGGATGGTTAGATGACATGTTTACAGAACAGACGACGAGTTTATTTTAGACAAACTCGGGAACCCGCCGGCGGGTTCAAAGACATGTTTACAGAACAGACGACGAGTTTGTTAGACAAACTCGGGAACCCGCCGGATGGTTAGATGACATGTTTACAGAACAGTCGAAGAGTTTGTTAGACAAACTCGGGAACCCGCCAGCGGGTTCGAAGCAATGTTTACAAAACAGACGACGAGTTTTTTTTAGACAAACTCGGGAACCCGCCGGCGGGTTAGAAGACATGTGTACAAAACAGACGACGAGTTTGTTAGACAAACTCTGGAACCCGCCGGATGGTTAGATGACATGTTTACAAAACAGACGACGAGTTTTTTTAGACAAACTCGGGAACCCGCCGGCGGGTTAGAAGACATGTTTACAGAACTGACGACGAGTTTGTTAGACAAATTCGGGAACCCGCCGGCCGGTTCGAAGACATGTTTACAGAACAGAGGACGATTTTGTTAGACAAACGGTAGAACCCGCCGGCGGGTTCAAAGACTTGTGTACAGAAGAGACGACGAGTTTGTAAGACAAATTCAGGAACCCGCTGGCGAGTTCGAAGACATGTTCACAGAACAGACGACGAGTTTGTTAGACCAACTCGGGAACCCGCCGGCGTGTTCAAAGACTTGTGTACAGTAGAGACGATGAGTTTGTAAGACAAATTCGGGAACCCGCCGGCGGGTTCGAAGACATGTTTACAGAACAGTCGACGAGTTTATTTTAGACAGACTCGGGAACCCGCCGGCGGGTTAGAAGACATGTGTACAGAACAGACGACGAATTTGTTAGACTTACTCGGGAACCCGCCGGCGGGTTCGAAGAAATGTGTACAAAACAGACGACGAGTTTGTTAGACAAACTCGGGAACCCGCCGGATGGTTAGATGACATGTTTACAAAACAGACGACGAGTTTTTTTAGACAAACTCGGGAACCCGACGGCGGGTTAGAAGACATGTTTACAGAACAGTCGACGAGTTTGTTAGACAAACTCGGGAACCCGCCGGCGGGTTCGAAGACATGTTTACAGAACAGTCGACGAGTTTATTTTAGACAAACTCGGGAACCCGCCGGCGGGTTAGAAGACATGTGTACAGAACAGACGACGAATTTGTTAGACTAACTCGGGAACCCGCCGGCGGGTTCGAAGAAATGTGTACAAAACAGACGACGAGTTTGTAAGACAAAATCGGGAACCCGCCGGCGGGTTCAAAGACTTGTGTACAGTAGAGACGAAGAGTTTGTAAGACAAATGCGGGAACCCGCCGGCGGGTTCGAAGACATGTTTACAGAACAGTCGACGAGTTTGTCTTACAAACTCGGGAACCCGCCGGCGGGTTCAAAGACTTGTGTATAGTAGAGACGACGAGTTCGTAAGACAAATTCGGGAACCCGCCGGCGGGTTCGAAGACATGACAAACTCGGGAACCCGCCGGATGGTTAGAAGACATGTTTACAGAACAGTCGACGAGTTTGTTAGACAAACTCGGGAACCCGCCGGCGGGTTCGAAGAAATGTGTACAAAACAGACGACGAGTTTGTTAGACAAACTCGGGAACCCGCCGGATGGTTAGATGACATGTTTACAAAACAGACGACGAGTTTTTTTAGACAAACTCGGGAACCCACCGGCGGGTTAGAAGACATGTTTACAGAACAGTCGACGAGTTTATTTTAGACAAACTCGTGAACCCGCCGGCGGGTTCGAAGAAATGTGTACAAAACAGACGACGAGTTTGTTAGACAAACTCGGGAACCGGCCGGCGGGTTCAAAGACTTGTGTGCAGTAGAGACGACGAGTTTGTAAGACAAATGCGGGAACCCGCCGGCGGGTTCGAAGACATGTTTACAGAACAGTCGACGAGTTTGTTAGACAAACTCGGGAACCCGCCGGCGGGTTCAAAGACTTGTGTACAGTAGAGACGACGAGTTTGTAAGACAAATTCGGGAACCCGCCGGCGGGTTCGAAGACATGTTTACAGAACAGGCGACGAGTTTGTTAGACAAACGGTAGAACCCGCCGGCGGGTTCAAAGACTTGTGTACAGAAGAGACGACGAGTTTGTAAGACAAATTTAGGAACCCGCTGGCGAGTTCGTAGACATGTTCACAGAACAGACGACGAGTTTGTTAGACCAACTCGGGAACCCGCCGGCGGGTTCAAAGACTTGTGTACAGTAGAAACGATGAGTTTGTAAGACAAATTCGGGAACCCGCCGGCGGGTTCCAAGACATGTTTACAGAACAGTCGACGAGTTTGTAAGACAAACTCGGGAACCCGCCGGCGGGTTCAAAGACTTGTGTACATTAGAGACGACGAGTTTGTAAGACAAATTCGGAAACCCGCCGGATGGTTAGATGACATGTTTACAAAACAGACGACGAGTTTTTTTAGACAAACTCGGGAACCCGCCGGCGGGTTAGAAGACATGTTTACAGAACAGTCGACGAGTTTGTTAGACAAACTCGGGAACCCGCCGGATGGTTAGATGACATGTTTACAAAACAGACGACGAGTTTTTTTAGACAAACTCGGGAACCCGCCGGCGGGTTAGAAGACATGTTTACAGAACTGACGACGAATTTGTTAGACAAATTCGGGAACCCGCCGGCCGGTTCGAAGACATGTTTACAGAACAGAGGACGATTTTGTTAGACAAACGGTAGAACCCGCCGGCGGGTTCAAAGACTTGTGTACAGAAGAGACGACGAGTTTGTAAGACAAATTCAGGAACCCGCTGGCGAGTTCGAAGACATGTTCACAGAACAGACGACGAGTTTGTTAGACCAACTCGGGAACCCGCCGGCGTGTTCAAAGACTTGTGTACAGTAGAGACGATGAGTTTATAAGACAAATTCGGGAACCCGCCGGCGGGTTCGAAGACATGTTTACAGAACAGTCGACGAGTTTATTTTAGACAAACTCGGGAACCCGCCGGCGGGTTAGAAGACATGTGTACAGAACAGACGACGAATTTGTTAGACTAACTCGGGAACCCGCCGGCGGGTTCGAAGAAATGTGTACAAAACAGACGACGAGTTTGTTAGACAAACTCGGGAACCCGCCGGATGGTTAGATGACATGTTTACAAAACAGACGACGAGTTTTTTTAGACAAACTCGGGAACCCGCCGGCGGGTTAGAAGACATGTTTACAGAACAGTCGACGAGTTTGTTAGACAAACTCGGGAACCCGCCGGCGGGTTCGAAGACATGTTTACAGAACAGTCGACGAGTTTATTTTAGACAAACTCGGGAACCCGCCGGCGGGTTAGAAGACATGTGTACAGAACAGACGACGAATTTGTTAGACTAACTCGGGAACCCGCCGGCGGGTTCGAAGAAATGTGTACAAAACAGACGACGAGTTTGTAAGACAAAATCGGGAACCCGCCGGCGGGTTCAAAGACATGTTTACAGAACAGTCGACGAATTTATTTTAGACAAACTCGGGAACCCGCCGGCGGGTTAGAAGACATGTGTACAGTAGAGACGAAGAGTTTGTAAGACAAATGCGGGAACCCGCCGGCGGGTTCGAAGACATGTTTACAGAACAGTCGACGAGTTTGTCTTACAAACTCGGGAACCCGCCGGCGGGTTCAAAGACTTGTGTATAGTAGAGACGACGAGTTCGTAAGACAAATTCGGGAACCCGCCGGCGGGTTCGAAGACATGACAAACTCGGGAACCCGCCGGATGGTTAGAAGACATGTTTACAGAACAGTCGACGAGTTTGTTAGACAAACTCGGGAACCCGCCGGCGGGTTCGAAGAAATGTGTACAAAACAGACGACGAGTTTGTTAGACAAACTCGGGAACCCGCCGGATGGTTAGATGACATGTTTACAAAACAGACGACGAGTTTTTTTAGACAAACTCGGGAACCCACCGGCGGGTTAGAAGACATGTTTACAGAACAGTCGACGAGTTTATTTTAGACAAACTCGTGAACCCGCCGGCGGGTTCGAAGAAATGTGTACAAAACAGACGACGAGTTTGTTAGACAAACTCGGGAACCGGCCGGCGGGTTCAAAGACTTGTGTGCAGTAGAGACGACGAGTTTGTAAGACAAATGCGGGAACCCGCCGGCGGGTTCGAAGACATGTTTACAGAACAGTCGACGAGTTTGTTAGACAAACTCGGGAACCCGCCGGCGGGTTCAAAGACTTGTGTACAGTAGAGACGACGAGTTTGTAAGACAAATTCGGGAACCCGCCGGCGGGTTCGAAGACATGTTTACAGAACAGGCGACGAGTTTGTTAGACAAACGGTAGAACCCGCCGGCGGGTTCAAAGACTTGTGTACAGAAGAGACGACGAGTTTGTAAGACAAATTTAGGAACCCGCTGGCGAGTTCGTAGACATGTTCACAGAACAGACGACGAGTTTGTTAGACCAACTCGGGAACCCGCCGGCGGGTTCAAAGACTTGTGTACAGTAGAAACGATGAGTTTGTAAGACAAATTCGGGAACCCGCCGGCGGGTTCCAAGACATGTTTACAGAACAGTCGACGAGTTTGTAAGACAAACTCGGGAACCCGCCGGCGGGTTCAAAGACTTGTGTACATTAGAGACGACGAGTTTGTAAGACAAATTCGGAAACCCGCCGGATGGTTAGATGACATGTTTACAAAACAGACGACGAGTTTTTTTAGACAAACTCGGGAACCCGCCGGCGGGTTAGAAGACATGTTTACAGAACAGTCGACGAGTTTGTTAGACAAACTCGGGAACCCGCCGGCGGGTTCGAAGAAATGTGTACAAAACAGACGATGAGTTTGTTAGACAAACTCGGGAACCCGCAGGCGGGTTCAAAGAAATGTTCACAGAACAGACGACGAGTTTGTTAGACCAACTCGGGAACCCGCCGGCGGGTTCAAAGACTTGTGTACAGTAGAGACGATGAGTTTGTAAGACAAATTCGGGAACCCGCTGGCGAGTTCGAAGAAATGTTCACAGAACAGACGACGAGTTTGTTAGACCAACTCGGGAACCCGCCGGCGCGTTCAAAGACTTGTGTACTGTAGAGACGATGAGTTTGTAAGACAAATTCGGGAACCCGCCGGCGGGTTCGAAGACATGTTTACAGAACAGTCGACGAGTTTGTAAGACAAACTCGGGAACCCGCCGGCGGGTTCAAAGACTTGTGTACAGTAGAGACGACGAGTTTGTAAGACAAATTCGGGAACCCGCCGGCGGGTTCGAAGACATGTTTACAGAACAGACGACGAGTTTGTTAGACAAACTCGGGAACCCGCCGGCTGGTTAGAAGACATGTTTACAAAACAGACGACGAGTTTTTTTAGACAAACTCGGGAACCCGCCGGCGGGTTAGAAGACATATGAACAGAACAGACGACGAATTTGTTAGATTAACTCGGGAACCCGCCGGCGGGTTCGAAGATATGTTTACAGAACAGACGACGAGTTTGTTAGACCAACTCGGGAACCCGCCGGCGGGTTCAAAGACTTGTGTACAGTAGAGAAGATGAGTTTGTAAGACAAATTCGGGAACCCGCTGGCGAGTTCGAAGAAATGTTCACAGAACAGACGACGAGTTTGTTAGACCAACTCGGGAACCCGCCGGCGGGTTCAAAGACTTGTGTACAGTAGAGACGACGAGTTTGTAAGACAAATGCGGGAACCCGCCGGCGGGTTCGAAGACATGTTTACAGAACAGTCGACGAGTTTGTTAGACAAACTCGGGAACCCGCCGGCGGGTTCAAAGACTTGTGTACAGTAGAGACGACGAGTTTGTAAGACAAATTCGGGAACCCGCCGGCGGGTTCGAAGACATGTTTACAGAACAGGCGACGAGTTTGTTAGACAAACGGTAGAACCCGCCGGCGGGTTCAAAGACTTGTGTACAGAAGAGACGACGAGTTTGTAAGACAAATTTAGGAACCCGCTGGCGAGTTCGTAGACATGTTCACAGAACAGACGACGAGTTTGTTAGACCAACTCGGGAACCCGCCGGCGGGTTCAAAGACTTGTGTACAGTAGAAACGATGAGTTTGTAAGACAAATTCAGGAACCCGCCGGCGGGTTCCAAGACATGTTTACAGAACAGTCGACGAGTTTGTAAGACAAACTCGGGAACCCGCCGGCGGGTTCAAAGACTTGTGTACATTAGAGACGACGAGTTTGTAAGACAAATTCGGGAACCCGCCGGATGGTTAGATGACATGTTTACAAAACAGACGACGAGTTTTTTTAGACAAACTCGGGAACCCGCCGGCGGGTTAGAAGACATGTGTACAGAACAGTCGACGAGTTTGTTAGACAAACTCGGGAACCCGCCGGCGGGTTCGAAGAAATGTGTGCAAAACAGACGATGAGTTTGTTAGACAAACTCGGGAACCCGCAGGCGGGTTCGAAGAAATGTTCACAGAACAGGCGACGAGTTTGTTAGACAAACGGTAGAACCCGCCGGCGGGTTAGAAGACATGTTTACAGAACAGACGACGAGTTTGTTAGACCAACTCGGGAACCCGCCGGCGGGTTCAAAGACTTGTGTACAGTAGAGACGATGAGTTTGTAAGACAAATTCGGGAACCCGCTGGCGAGTTCGAAGAAATGTTCACAGAACAGACGACGAGTTTGTTAGACCAACTCGGGAACCCGCCGGCGGGTTCAAAGACTTGTGTACTGTAGAGACGATGAGATTGTAAGACAAATTCGGGAACCCGCCGGCGGGTTCGAAGACATGTTTACAGAACAGTCGACGAGTTTGTAAGACAAACTCGGGAACCCGCCGGCGGGTTCAAAGACTTGTGTACAGTAGAGACGACGAGTTTGTAAGACAAATTCGGGAACCCGCCGGCGGGTTCGAAGACATGTTTACAGAACAGACGACGAGTTTGTTAGACAAACTCGGGAACCCGCCGGCTGGTTAGAAGACATGTTTACAAAACAGACGACGAGTTTTTTTAGACAAACTCGGGAACCCGCCGGCGGGTTAGAAGACATATGAACAGAACAGACGACGAATTTGTTAGATTAACTCGGGAACCCGCCGGCGGGTTCGAAGATATGTTTACAGAACAGACGACGAGTTTGTTAGACCAACTCGGGAACCCGCCGGCGGGTTCAAAGACTTGTGTACAGTAGAGACGATGAGTTTGTAAGACAAATTCGGGAACCCGCTGGCGAGTTCGAAGAAATGTTCACAGAACAGACGACGAGTTTGTTAGACCAACTCGGGAACCCGCCGGCGGGTTCAAAGACTTGTGTACAGTAGAGACGACGAGTTTGTAAGACAAATGCGGGAACCCGCCGGCGGGTTCGAAGACATGTTTACAGAACAGTCGACGAGTTTGTTAGACAAACTCGGGAACCCGCCGGCGGGTTCAAAGACTTGTGTACAGTAGAGACGACGAGTTTGTAAGACAAATTCGGGAACCCGCCGGCGGGTTAGAAGACATGTTTACAGAACAGTCGACGAGTTTGTTAGACAAACTCGGGAACCCGCCGGCGGGTTCGAAGAAATGTGTACAAAACAGACGATGAGTTTGTTAGACAAACTCGGGAACCCGCAGGCGGGTTCGAAGAAATGTTCACAGAACAGGCGACGAGTTTGTTAGACAAACGGTAGAACCCGCCGGCGGGTTCAAAGACTTGTGTACAGAAGAGACGACGAGTTTGTAAGACAAATTTAGGAACCCGCTGGCGAGTTCGTAGACATGTTCACAGAACAGACGACGAGTTTGTTAGACCAACTCGGGAACCCGCCGGCGGGTTCAAAGACTTGTGTACCGTAGAAACGATGAGTTTGTAAGACAAATTCGGGAACCCGCCGGCGGGTTCCAAGTCATGTTTACAGAACAGTCGACGAGTTTGTAAGACAAACTCGGGAACCCGCCGGCGGGTTCAAAGACTTGTGTACATTAGAGACGACGAGTTTGTAAGACAAATTCGGAAACCCGCCGGATGGTTAGATGACATGTTTACAAAACAGACGACGAGTTTTTTTAGACAAACTCGGGAACCCGCCGGCGGGTTAGAAGACATGTTTACAGAACAGTCGACGAGTTTGTTAGACAAACTCGGGAACCCGCCGGCGGGTTAGAAGACATATGAACAGAACAGACGACGAATTTGTTAGATTAACTCGGGAACCCGCCGGCTGGTTAGAAGACATGTTTACAAAACAGACGACGAGTTTTTTTAGACAAACTCGGGAACCCGCCGGCGGGTTAGAAGACATATGAACAGAACAGACGACGAATTTGTTAGATTAACTCGGGAACCCGCCGGCGGGTTCGAAGATATGTTTACAGAACAGACGACGAGTTTGTTAGACCAACTCGGGAACCCGCCGGCGGGTTCAAAGACTTGTGTACAGTAGAGACGACGAGTTTGTAAGACAAATGCGGGAACCCGCCGGCGGGTTCGAAGACATGTTTACAGAACAGTCGACGAGTTTGTTAGACAAACTCGGGAACCCGCCGGCGGGTTCAAAGACTTGTGTACAGTAGAGACGATGAGTTTGTAAGACAAATTCGGGAACCCGCTGGCGAGTTCGAAGAAATGTTCACAGAACAGACGACGAGTTTGTTAGACCAACTCGGGAACCCGCCGGCGGGTTCAAAGACTTGTGTACAGTAGAGACGACGAGTTTGTAAGACAAATGCGGGAACCCGCCGGCGGGTTCGAAGACATGTTTACAGAACAGTCGACGAGTTTGTTAGACAAACTCGGGAACCCGCCGGCGGGTTCAAAGACTTGTGTACAGTAGAGACGACGAGTTTGTAAGACAAATTCGGGAACCCGCCGGCGGGTTCGAAGACATGTTTACAGAACAGGCGACGAGTTTGTTAGACAAACGGTAGAACCCGCCGGCGGGTTCAAAGACTTGTGTACAGAAGAGACGACGAGTTTGTAAGACAAATTTAGGAACCCGCTGGCGAGTTCGTAGACATGTTCACAGAACAGACGACGAGTTTGTTAGACCAACTCGGGAACCCGCCGGCGGGTTCAAAGACTTGTGTACAGTAGAAACGATGAGTTTGTAAGACAAATTCGGGAACCCGCCGGCGGGTTCCAAGACATGTTTACAGAACAGTCGACGAGTTTGTAAGACAAACTCGGGAACCCGCCGGCGGGTTCAAAGACTTGTGTACATTAGAGACGACGAGTTTGTAAGACAAATTCGGGAACCCGCCGGATGGTTAGATGACATGTTTACAAAACAGACGACGAGTTTTTTTAGACAAACTCGGGAACCCGCCGGCGGGTTAGAAGACATGTTTACAGAACAGTCGACGAGTTTGTTAGACAAACTCGGGAACCCGCCGGCGGGTTCGAAGAAATGTGTACAAAACAGACGATGAGTTTGTTAGACAAACTCGGGAACCCGCAGGCGGGTTCGAAGAAATGTTCACAGAACAGGCGACGAGTTTGTTAGACAAACGGTAGAACCCGCCGGCGGGTTCAAAGACTTGTGTACAGAAGAGATGACGAGTTTGTAAGACAAATTTAGGAACCCGCTGGCGAGTTCGTAGACATGTTCACAGAACAGACGACGAGTTTGTTAGACCAACTCGGGAACCCGACGGCGGGTTCAAAGACTTGTGTACAGTAGAAACGATGAGTTTGTAAGACAAATTCGGGAACCCGCCGGCGGGTTCCAAGTCATGTTTACAGAACAGTCGACGAGTTTGTAAGACAAACTCGGGAACCCGCCGGCGGGTTCAAAGACTTGTGTACATTAGAGACGACGAGTTTGTAAGACAAATTCGGAAACCCGCAGGATGGTTAGATGACATGTTTACAAAACAGACGACGAGTTTTTTTAGACAAACTCGGGAACCCGCCGGCGGGTTAGAAGACATGTTTACAGAACAGTCGACGAGTTTGTTAGACAAACTCGGGAACCCGCCAGCGGGTTAGAAGACATATGAACAGAACAGACGACGAATTTGTTAGATTAACTCGGGAACCCGCCGGCGGGTTCGAAGAAATGTTCACAGAACAGACGACGAGTTTGTTAGACCAACTCGGGAACCCGCCGGCGGGTTCAAAGACTTGTGTACAGTAGAGACGATGAGTTTGTAAGACAAATTCGGGAACCCGCTGGCGAGTTCGAAGAAATGTTCACAGAACAGACGACGAGTTTGTTAGACCAACTCGGGAACCCGCCGGCGGGTTCAAAGACTTGTGTACAGTAGAGACGATGAGTTTGTAAGACAAATTCGGGAACCCGCCGGCGGGTTCGAAGACATGTTTACAGAACAGTCGACGAGTTTGTAAGACAAACTCGGGAACCCGCCGGCGGGTTCAAAGACTTGTGTACAGTAGAGACGACGAGTTTGTAAGACAAATTCGGGAACCCGCCGGCGGGTTCGAAGACATGTTTACAGAACAGACGACGAGTTTGTTAGACAAACTCGGGAACCCGCCGGCTGGTTAGAAGACATGTTTACAAAACAGACGACGAGTTTTTTTAGACAAACTCGGGAACCCGCCGGCGGGTTAGAAGACATATGAACAGAACAGACGACGAATTTGTTAGATTAACTCGGGAACCCGCCGGCGGGTTCGAAGATATGTTTACAGAACAGACGACGAGTTTGTTAGACCAACTCGGGAACCCGCCGGCGGGTTCAAAGACTTGTGTACAGTAGAGACGATGAGTTTGTAAAACAAATTCGGGAACCCGCTGGCGAGTTCGAAGAAATGTTCACAGAACAGACGACGAGTTTGTTAGACCAACTCGGGAACCTACCGGCGGGTTCAAAGACTTGTATACAGTAGAGACGACGAGTTTGTAAGACAAATGCGGGAACCCGCCGGCGGGTTCGAAGACATGTTTACAGAACAGGCGACGAGTTTGTTAGACAAACGGTAGAACCCGCCGGCGGGTTCAAAGACTTGTGTACAGAAGAGACGACGAGTTTGTAAGACAAATTTAGGAATTAAGAATAAACTCGGAGAGAGAAAATGAGACTAGTGTTTAGCCTAGGGATTATGGAAAGGTAGTGAATTGAAAAGGTAACTTGAGACATGGATGTAGACTCATGCATGACTTTGAGAAAACCTTGAAAACTAGACAGATATCCAGACAGTCATTCAATTGACCCGGAATGGAATGAGGAAAAGGACTTGTTCAACAGGATACAAGAGATTAGTAGATTTGCAATGAATGAATTGAAAATCGAACATTAACAAGAGGAAAAATACCAAATCTTAAATTGAATATTTGAAACTAACATATTCATAAACAGTACAGTAGAAACGATGAGTTTGTAAGACAAATTCGGGAACCCGCCGGCGGGTTCAAAGACTTGTGTACATTAGAGACGACGAGTTTGTAAGACAAATTCGGGAACCCGCCGGATGGTTAGATGACATGTTTACAAAACAGACGACGAGTTTTTTTAGACAAACTCGGGAACTCGCCGGCGGGTTAGAAGACATGTTTACAGAACAGTCGACGAGTTTGTTAGACAAACTCGGGAACCCGACGGCGGGTTCGAAGAAATGTGTACAAAACAGACGATGAGTTTGTTAGACAAACTCGGGAACCCGCAGGCGGGTTCGAAGAAATGTTCACAGAACAGACGACAAGTTTGTTAGACCAACTCGGGAACCCGCCGGCGGGTTCAAAGACTTGTGTACAGTAGAGACGATGAGTTTGTAAGACAAATTCGGGAACCCGCTGGCGAGTTCGAAGAAATGTTCACAGAACAGACGACGAGTTTGTTAGACCAACTCGGGAACCCGCCGGCGGGTTCAAAGACTTGTGTACAGTAGAGACGATGAGTTTGTAAGACAAATTCGGAAACCCGACGGCGGGTTCGAAGACATGTTTACAGAACAGTCGACGAGTTTGTAAGACAAACTAGGGAACCCGCCGGCGGGTTCAAAGACTTGTGTACAGTAGAGACGACGAGTTTGTAAGACAAATTCGGGAACCTGCCGGCGGGTTCGAAGACATGTTTACAGAACAGACGACGAGTTTGTAAGACAAACTAGGGAACCCGCCGGCGGGTTCAAAGACTTGTGTACAGTAGAGACGACGAGTTTGTAAGACAAATTCGGGAACCTGCCGGCGGGTTCGAAGACATGTTTACAGAACAGACGACGAGTTTGTTAGACAAACTCGGGAACCCGCCGGCTGGTTCAAAGACTTGTGTACAGTAGAGACGACGAGTTTGTAAGACAAATGCGGGAACCCGCCGGCGGGTTCGAAGACATGTTTACAGAACAGACGACGAGTTTGTTAGACCAACTCGGGAACCCGCCGGCGGGTTCAAAGACTTGTGTACAGTAGAGACGATGAGTTTGTAAGACAAATTCGGGAACCCGCTGGCGAGTTCGAAGAAATGTTCACAGAACAGACGACGAGTTTGTTAGACCAACTCGGGAACCCGCCGGCGGGTTCAAAGACTTGTGTACAGTAGAGACGACGAGTTTGTAAGACAAATGCGGGAACCCGCCGGCGGGTTCGAAGACATGTTTACAGAACAGTCGACGAGTTTGTTAGACAAACTCGGGAACCCGCCGGCGGGTTCAAAGACTTGTGTACAGTAGAGACGACGAGTTTGTAAGACAAATTCGGGAACCCGCCGGCGGGTTCGAAGACATGTTTACAGAACAGGCGACGAGTTTGTTAGACAAACGGTAGAACCCGCCGGCGGGTTCAAAGACTTGTGTACAGAAGAGACGACGAGTTTGTAAGACAAATTTAGGAACCCGCTGGCGAGTTCGTAGACATGTTCACAGAACAGACGACGAGTTTGTTAGACCAACTCGGGAACCCGCCGGCGGGTTCAAAGACTTGTGTACAGTAGAAACGATGAGTTTGTAAGACAAATTCGGGAACCCGCCGGCGGGTTCCAAGACATGTTTACAGAACAGTCGACGAGTTTGTAAGACAAACTCGGGAACCCGCCGGCGGGTTCAAAGACTTGTGTACATTAGAGACGACGAGTTTGTAAGACAAATTCGGGAACCCGCCGGATGGTTAGATGACATGTTTACAAAACAGACGACGAGTTTTTTTAGACAAACTCGGGAACCCGCCGGCGGGTTAGAAGACATGTTTACAGAACAGTCGACGAGTTTGTTAGACAAACTCGGGAACCCGCCGGCGGGTTCGAAGAAATGTGTACAAAACAGACGATGAGTTTGTTAGACAAACTCGGGAACCCGCAGGCGGGTTCGAAGAAATGTTCACAGAACAGGCGACGAGTTTGTTAGACAAACGGTAGAACCCGCCGGCGGGTTCAAAGACTTGTGTACAGAAGAGATGACGAGTTTGTAAGACAAATTCGGGAACCCGCTGGCGAGTTCGAAGAAATGTTCACAGAACAGACGACGAGTTTGTTAGACCAACTCGGGAACCCGCCGGCGGGTTCAAAGACTTGTGTACAGTAGAGACGATGAGTTTGTAAGACAAATTCGGGAACCCGCCGGCGGGTTCGAAGACATGTTTACAGAACAGTCGACGAGTTTGTAAGACAAACTCGGGAACCCGCCGGCGGGTTCAAAGACTTGTGTACAGTAGAGACGACGAGTTTGTAAGACAAATTCGGGAACCCGCCGGCGGGTTCGAAGACATGTTTACAGAACAGACGACGAGTTTGTTAGACAAACTCGGGAACCCGCCGGCTGGTTAGAAGACATGTTTACAAAACAGACGACGAGTTTTTTTAGACAAACTCGGGAACCCGCCGGCGGGTTAGAAGACATATGAACAGAACAGACGACGAATTTGTTAGATTAACTCGGGAACCCGCCGGCGGGTTCGAAGATATGTTTACAGAACAGACGACGAGTTTGTTAGACCAACTCGGGAACCCGCCGGCGGGTTCAAAGACTTGTGTACAGTAGAGACGATGAGTTTGTAAGACAAATTCGGGAACCCGCTGGCGAGTTCGAAGAAATGTTCACAGAACAGACGACGAGTTTGTTAGACCAACTCGGGAACCTACCGGCGGGTTCAAAGACTTGTATACAGTAGAGACGACGAGTTTGTAAGACAAATGCGGGAACCCGCCGGCGGGTTCGAAGACATGTTTACAGAACAGTCGACGAGTTTGTTAGACAAACTCGGGAACCCGCCGGCGGGTTCAAAGACTTGTGTACAGTAGAGACGACGAGTTTGTAAGACAAATTCGGGAACCCGCCGGCGGGTTCGAAGACATGTTTACAGAACAGGCGACGAGTTTGTTAGACAAACGGTAGAACCCGCCGGCGGGTTCAAAGACTTGTGTACAGAAGAGACGACGAGTTTGTAAGACAAATTTAGGAATTAAGAATAAACTCGGAGAGAGAAAATGAGACTAGTGTTTAGCCTAGGGATTATGGAAAGGTAGTGAATTGAAAAGGTAACTTGAGACATGGATGTAGACTCATGCATGACTTTGAGAAAACCTTGAAAACTAGACAGATATCCAGACAGTCATTCAATTGACCCGGAATGGAATGAGGAAAAAGACTTGTTCAACAGGATACAAGAGATTAGTAGATTTGCAATGAATGAATTGAAAATCGAACATTAACAAGAGGAAAAATACCAAATCTTAAATTGAATATTTGAAACTAACATATTCATAAACAGTACAGTAGAAACGATGAGTTTGTAAGACAAATTCGGGAACCCGCCGGCGGGTTCAAAGACTTGTGTACATTAGAGACGACGAGTTTGTAAGACAAATTCGGGAACCCGCCGGATGGTTAGATGACATGTTTACAAAACAGACGACGAGTTTTTTTAGACAAACTCGGGAACTCGCCGGCGGGTTAGAAGACATGTTTACAGAACAGTCGACGAGTTTGTTAGACAAACTCGGGAACCCGCCGGCGGGTTCGAAGAAATGTGTACAAAACAGACGATGAGTTTGTTAGACAAACTCGGGAACCCGCAGGCGGGTTCGAAGAAATGTTCACAGAACAGACGACAAGTTTGTTAGACCAACTCGGGAACCCGCCGGCGGGTTCAAAGACTTGTGTACAGTAGAGACGATGAGTTTGTAAGACAAATTCGGGAACCCGCTGGCGAGTTCGAAGAAATGTTCACAGAACAGACGACGAGTTTGTTAGACCAACTCGGGAACCCGCCGGCGGGTTCAAAGACTTGTGTACAGTAGAGACGATGAGTTTGTAAGACAAATTCGGGAACCCGACGGCGGGTTCGAAGACATGTTTACAGAACAGTCGACGAGTTTGTAAGACAAACTAGGGAACCCGCCGGCGGGTTCAAAGACTTGTGTACAGTAGAGACGACGAGTTTGTAAGACAAATTCGGGAACCTGCCGGCGGGTTCGAAGACATGTTTACAGAACAGACGACGAGTTTGTTAGACAAACTCGGGAACCCGCCGGCTGGTTAGAAGACATATGAACAGAACAGACGACGAATTTGTTAGATTAACTCGGGAACCCGCCGGCGGGTTCGAAGATATGTTTACAGAACAGACGACGAGTTTGTTAGACCAACTCGGGAACCCGATGGTGGGTTCGAAGACATGGGAACAGAACAGACGACGAGTTTGTAAGCCAAACTCGGGAACCCGCTGGCGAGTTCGAAGACATGTTCACAGAACAGACGACGAGTTTGTTAGACCAACTCGGGAACACGCCGGCGGGTTCAAAGACTTGTGAACAGTAGAGACGACGAGTTTGTAAGACAAATTCGGGAACACACCGGCGGGTTCGAAGACATGTTTACAGAACAGACAACGAGTTGGTTAGACAAACTCGGGAACCCGCCGGCTGGTTAGATGACATGTTTACAAAACAGACGACGAGTTTTTTTAGACAAACTCTGGAACCCGCCGGCGGGTTAGAAGACATGTTTACAGAACAGTCGACGAGTTTGTTAGACAAACTCGGGAACCCGCCGGCGGGTTCAAAGACTTGTGTACAACACAGACGACGAGTTTGTTAGACAAACTCGGGAACCCGCGGGCGGGTTCGAAGACACGTTTACAGAACAGACGACGGGTTTGTAAGACACATTCGGGAACCCGCCGGCGGGTTCAAAGACTTGTGTACAGAAGAGACGACGAGTTTGAAAGACAAATTCGGGAACCCGCCGGCGGGTTCGAAGACATGTGTACAGTAGAGACAATGAGTTTGTTAGACAAACTCGGGAACCCGCCGGCTGGTTAGATGACATGTTTACAAAACAGACGACGAGTTTTTTTAGACAAACTCTGGAACCCGCCGGCGCGTTAGAAGACATGTTTACAGAACAGTTGACGAGTTTGTTAGACAAACTCGGGAACCCGCCGGCGGGTTCAAAGACTTGTGTACAACACAGACGACGAGTTTGTTAGACAAACTCGGGAACCCGCGGGCGGGTTCGAAGACACGTTTACAGAGCAGACGACGGGTTTGTAAGACAAATTCGGGAACCCGCCGGCGGGTTCAAAGACTTGTGTACAGAAGAGACGACGAGTTTGAAAGACAAATTCGGGAACCCGCCGGCGGGTTCAAAGACTTGTATACAGTAGAGACGATGTGTTTGTAAGACAAATTCGGGAACCCGCCGGCGGGTTCGAAGACATGTTTACAGAACAGTCGACGAGTTTGTAAGACAGACTCGGGAACCCGCCGGCGGGTTCAAAGACTTGTGTACAGTAGAGACGACGAGTTTGTAAGACAAATTCGGGAACCCGCCGGCGGGTTCGAAGACATGTTTACAGAACAGACGACGAGTTTGTTAGACAAACTCGGGAACCCGCCGGCTGGTTAGAAGACATGTTTACAAAACAGACGACGAGTTTTTTTAGACAAACTCGGGAACCCGCCGGCGGGTTAGAAGACATATGAACAGAACAGACGACGAATTTGTTAGATTAACTCGGGAACCCGCCGGCGGGTTCGAAGATATGTTTACAGAACAGACGACGAGTTTGTTAGACCAACTCGGGAACCCGATGGTGGGTTCGAAGACATGTTCACAGAACAGACGACGAGTTTGTTAGACCAACTCGGGAACACGCCGGCGGGTTCAAAGACTTGCGAACAGTAGAGACGACGAGTTTGTAAGACAAATTCGGGAACACGCCGGCGGGTTCGAAGACATGTTTACAGAACAGACAACGAGTTTATTAGACAAACTCGGGAACCCGCCGGCTGGTTAGATGACATGTTTACAAAACAGACGACGAGTTTTTTTAGACAAACTCTGGAACCCGCCGGCGGGTTAGAAGACATGTTTACAGAACAGTCGACGAGTTTGTTAGACAAACTCGGGAACCCGCCGGCGGGTTCAAAGACTTGTGTACAACACAGACGACGAGTTTGTTAGACAAACTCTGGAACCCGCGGGCGGGTTCGAAGACATGTTTACAGAACAGTCGACGAGTTTATTTTAGACAAACTCGGGAACCCGCCGGCGGGTTCGAAGAAATGTGTATAAAACAGACGACGAGTTTGTTAGACAAACTCGGGAACCGGCCGGCGGGTTCAAAGACTTGTGTACAGTAGAGACGACGAGTTTGTAAGACAAATGCGGGAACCCGCCGGCGGGTTCGAAGACATGTTTACAGAACAGTCGACGAGTTTGTTAGACAAACTCGGGAACCCGATGGCGGGTTAGAAGACATGTTTACAGAACAGTCGACGAGTTTATTTTAGACAAACTCGAAAACCCGCCGGCGGGTTCGAAGAAATGTGTACAAAACAGACGACGAGTTTGTTAGACAAACGGTAGAACCCGCCGGCGGGTTCAAAGACTTGTGTACAGTAGAGACGACGAGTTTGTAAGACAAATTTAGGAACCCGCCGGCGGGTTCGTAGACATGTTCACAGAACAGACGACGACTTTGTTAGACAAACTCGGGAACCCGCCGGCGGGTTCAAAGACTTGTGTACAGTAGAGACGACGAGTTTGTAAGACAAATTCGGGAACCCGCCGGCGGGTTCGAAGAAATGTGTACAAAACAGACGACGAGTTTGTTAGACAAACTCGGGAACCCGCCGGCGGGTTCAAAGACTTGTGTACAGAAGACACGACGAGTTTGTAAGACAAATTCAGGAACCCGCTGGCGAGTTCGAAGAAATGTTCACAGAACAGACGACGAGTTTGTTAGACCAACTCGGGAACCCGCCGGCGGGTTCAAAGACTTGTGTACAGTAGAGACGATGAGTTTGTAAGACAAATTCGGGAACCCGCCGGCGGGTTCGAAGACATGTTTACAGAACAGACGACGAGTTTGTTAGACAAACTCGGGAACCCGCCGGCTGGTTAGAAGACATGTTTACAGAACAGTCGACGAGTTTGTTAGACAAACTCGGGAACCCGCCGGCGGGTTCGAAGAAATGTGTACAAAACAGACGACGAGTTTGTTAGACAAACTCGGGAACCCGCCGGCGGGTTCAAAGACTTGTGTACAGAAGACACGACGAGTTTGTAAGACAAATTCAGGAACCCGCTGGCGAGTTCGAAGAAATGTTCACAGAACAGACGACGAGTTTGTTAGACCAACTCGGGAACCCGCCGGCGGGTTCAAAGACTTGTGTACAGTAGAGACGATGAGTTTGTAAGACAAATTCGGGAACCCGCCGGCGGGTTCGAAGACATGTTTACAGAACAGACGACGAGTTTGTTAGACAAACTCGGGAACCCGCCGGCTGGTTAGAAGACATGTTTACAAAACAGACGACGAGTTTTTTTAGACAAACTCGGGAACCCGCCGGCGGGTTAGAAGACATATGAACAGAACAGACGACGAATTTGTTAGATTAACTCGGGAACCCGCCGGCGGGTTCGAAGATATGTTTACAGAACAGTCGACGAGTTTGTTAGACCAACTCGGGAACCCGATGGTGGGTTCGAAGACATGGGAACAGAACAGACGACAAGTTTGTAAGACAAATTTAGGAACCCGCTGGCGAGTTCGTAGACATGTTCACAGAACAGACGACGAGTTTGTTAGACCAACTCGGGAACCCGCCGGCGGGTTCAAAGACTTGTGTACAGTGGAAACGATGAGTTTGTAAGACAAATTCGGGAACCCGCCGGCGGGTTCCAAGACATGTTTACAGAACAGTCGACGAGTTTGTAAGACAAACTCGGGAACCCGCCGGCGGGTTCAAAGACTTGTGTACATTAGAGACGACGAGTTTGTAAGACAAATTCGGGAACCCGCCGGATGGTTAGATGACATGTTTACAAAACAGACGACGAGTTTTTTTAGACAAACTCGGGAACCCGCCGGCGGGTTAGAAGACATGTTTACAGAACAGTCGACGAGTTTGTTAGACAAACTCGGGAACCCGCCGGCGGGTTCGAAGAAATGTGTACGAAACAGACGACGAGTTTGTTAGACAAACTCGGGAACCCGCCGGCGGGTTCAAAGACTTGTGTACAGAAGACACGACGAGTTTGTAAGGCAAATTCAGGAACCCGCTGGCGAGTTCGAAGAAATCACAGAACAGACGACGAGTTTGTTAGACCAACTCGGGAACCCGCCGGCGGGTCCAAAGACTTGTGTACAGTAGAGACGATGAGTTTGTAAGACAAATTCGGGAACCCGCCGGCGGGTTCGAAGACATGTTTACAGAACAGTCGACGAGTTTGTAAGACAAACTCGGGAACCCGCCGGCGGGTTCAAAGACTTGTGTACAGTAGAAACGACGAGTTTGTAAGACAAATTCGGGAACACGCCGGCGGGTTCAAAGACTTGTGTACAACACAGACGACGAGTTTGTTAGACAAACTCGGGAACCCGCTGGCTGGTTAGAAGACATGTTTACAAAACAGACGACGAGTTTTTTTAGACAAACTCGGGAACCCGCCGGCGGGTTAGAAGACATATGAACAGAACAGACGACGAATTTGTTAGATTAACTCGGGAACCCGCCGGCGGGTTCGAAGATATGTTTACAGAACAGACGACGAGTTTGTTAGACAAACTCGGGAACCCGCCATTGGGTTCAAAGACTTGTGTACAGTAGAGACGACGAGTTTGTAAGACAAATTCGGGAACCCGCCGGCGGGTTCGAAGACATGTTTACAGAACAGGCGACGAGTTTGTTAGACAAACGGTAGAACCCGCCGGCGGGTTCAAAGACTTGTGTACAGAAGAGACGACGAGTTTGTAAGACAAATTTAGGAACCCGCTGGCGAGTTCGTTGACATGTTCACAGAACAGACGACGAGTTTGTTAGACCAACTCGGGAACCCGCCGGCGGGTTCAAAGACTTGTGTACAGTAGAAACGATGAGTTTGTAAGACAAATTCGGGAACCCGCCGGCGGGTTCCAAGACATGTTTACAGAACAGTCGACGAGTTTGTAAGACAAACTCTAACCCGCCGGCGGGTTCAAAGACTTGTGTACATTAGAGACGACGAGTTTGTAAGACAAATTCGGGAACCCGCCGGATGGTTAGATGACATGTTTACAAAACAGACGACGAGTTTTTTTAGACAAACTCGGGAACCCGCCGGCGGGTTAGAAGACATGTTTACAGAACAGTCGACGAGTTTGTTAGACAAACTCGGGAACCCGCCGGCGGGTTCGAAGAAATGTGTACAAAACAGACGACGAGTTTGTTAGACAAACTCGGGAACCCGCCGGCGGGTTCAAAGACTTGTGTACAGAAGACACGACGAGTTTGTAAGACAAATTCAGGAACCCGCTGGCGAGTTCGAAGAAATGTTCACAGAACAGACGACGAGTTTGTTAGACCAACTTGGGAACCCGCCAGCGGGTTCAAAGACTTGTGTACAGTAGAGACGATGAGTTTGTAAGACAAATTCGGGAACCCGCCGGCGGGTTCGAAGACATGTTTACAGAACAGTCGACGAGTTTGTAAGACAAACTCGGGAACCCGCCGGCGGGTTCAAAGACTTGTGTACAGTAGAAACGACGAGTTTGTAAGACAAATTCGGGAACACGCCGGCGGGTTCAAAGACTTGTGTACAACACAGACGACGAGTTTGTTAGACAAACTCGGGAACCCGCCGGCGGGTTCGAAGACACGTTTACAGAACAGACGATGAGTTTGTAAGACAAATTCGGGAACCCGCCGGCGGGTTCAAAGACTTGTGTACAGTAGAGACGATGAGTTTGTAAGACAAATTCGGGAACCCGCCGGCGGGTTCGAAGACATGTTTACAGAACAGTCGACGAGTTTGTAAGACAAACTCGGGAACCCGCCGGCGGGTTCAAAGACTTGTGTACAGTAGAAACGACGAGTTTGTAAGACAAATTCGGGAACACGCCGGCGGGTTCAAAGACTTGTGTACAACACAGACGACGAGTTTGTTAGACAAACTCGGGAACCCGCCGGCGGGTTCGAAGACACGTTTACAGAACAGACGACGAGTTTGTAAGACAAATTCGGGAACCCGCCGGCGGGTTCAAAGACTTGTGTACAGAAGAGACGACGAGTTTGTAAGACAAATTCGGGAACCCGCCGGCGGGTTCGAAGACATGTTTACAGAACACTCGACGAGTTTGTTAGACAAACTCGGGAACCCGATGGCGGGTTCGAAGACATGGGAACAGAACAGACGACGAGTTTGTAAGCCAAACACGGGAACCCGCTGGCGAGTTCGAAGACATGTTCACAGAACAGACGACCAGTTTGTTAGACCAACTCGGGAACACGCCGGCGGGTTCGAAGACATGTTTACAGAACAGGCGACGAGTTTGTTAGACAAACGGTAGAACCCGCCGGCGGGTTCAAAGACTTGTGTACAGAAGAGACGACGAGTTTGTAAGCCAAACACGGGAACCCGCTGGCGAGTTCGAAGACATGTTCACAGAACAGACGACCAGTTTGTTAGACCAACTCGGGAACACGCCGGCGGGTTCAAAGACTTGTGTACAGTAGAGACGATGAGTTTGTTAGACAAACTCGGGAACCCGATGGCGGGTTCGAAGACATGGGAACAGAACAGACGACGAGTTTGTAAGCCAAACACGGGAACCCGCTGGCGAGTTCGAAGACATGTTCACAGAACAGACGACCAGTTTGTTAGACCAACTCGGGAACACGCCGGCGGGTTCAAAGACTTGTGTACAGTAGAGACGATGAGTTTGTTAGACAAACTCGGGAACCCGATGGCGGGTTCGAAGACATGGGAACAGAACAGACGACGAGTTTGTTAGACAAACTCGGGAACCCGCCGGTGGGTTCGAAGACATGTTCACAGAACAGACGACCAGTTTGTTAGACCAACTCGGGAACACGCCGGCGGGTTCGAAGACATGTTTACAGAACAGGCGACGAGTTTGTTAGACAAACGGTAGAACCCGCCGGCGGGTTCAAAGACTTGTGTACAGAAGAGACGACGAGTTTGTAAGACAAATTTAGGAACCCGCTGGCGAGTTCGTAGACATGTTCACAGAACAGACGACGAGTTTGTTAGACCAACTCGGGAACCCGCCGGCGGGTTCAAAGACTTGTGTACAGTAGAAACGATGAGTTTGTAAGACAAATTCGGGAACCCGCCGGCGGGTTCCAAGACATGTTTACAGAACAGTCGACGAGTTTGTAAGACAAACTCGGGAACCCGCCGGCGGGTTCAAAGACTTGTGTACATTAGAGACGACGAGTTTGTAAGACAAATTCGGGAACCCGCCGGATGGTTAGATGACATGTTTACAAAACAGACGATGAGTTTTTTTAGACAAACTCGGGAACCCGCCGGCGGGTTAGAAGACATGTTTACAGAACAGTCGACGAGTTTGTTAGACAAACTCGGGAACCCGCCGGCGGGTTCGAAGAAATGTGTACAAAACAGACGACGAGTTTGTTAGACAAACTCGGGAACCCGCCGGCGGGTTCAAAGACTTGTGTACAGAAGACACGACGAGTTTGTAAGACAAATTCAGGAACCCACTGGCGAGTTCGAAGAAATGTTCACAGAACAGACGACGAGTTTGTTAGACCAACTCGGGAACCCGCCGGCGGGTTCAAAGACTTGTGTACAGTAGAGACGATGAGTTTGTAAGACAAATTCGGGAACCCGCCGGCGGGTTCGAAGACATGTTTACAGAACAGTCGACGAGTTTGTAAGACAAACTCGGGAACCCGCCGGCGGGTTCAAAGACTTGTGTACAGTAGAAACGACAAATTTGTAAGACAAATTCGGGAACCCGCCGGCGGGTTCGAAGACATGTTTACAAAACAGACGACGAGTTTTTTTAGACAAACTCGGGAACCCGCCGGCGGGTTAGAAGACATATGAACAGAACAGACGACGAATTTGTTAGATTAACTCGGGAACCCGCCGGCGGGTTCGAAGATATGTTTACAGAACAGTCGACGAGTTTGTTAGACAAACTCGGGAACCCGATGGCGGGTTCGAAGACATGGGAACAGAACAGACGACGAGTTTGTAAGCCAAACACGGGAACCCGCTGGCGAGTTCGAAGACATGTTCACAGAACAGACGACCAGTTTGTTAGACCAACTCGGGAACACGCCGGCGGGTTCGAAGACATGTTTACAGAACAGGCGACGAGTTTGTTAGACAAACGGTAGAACCCGCCGGCGGGTTCAAAGACTTGTGTACAGAAGAGACGACGAGTTTGTAAGCCAAACACGGGAACCCGCTGGCGAGTTCGAAGACATGTTCACAGAACAGACGACCAGTTTGTTAGACCAACTCGGGAACACGCCGGCGGGTTCAAAGACTTGTGTACAGAAGACACGACGAGTTTGTAAGACAAATTCAGGAACCCGCTGGCGAGTTCGAAGAAATGTTCACAGAACAGACGACGAGTTTGTTAGACCAACTTGGGAACCCGCCAGCGGGTTCAAAGACTTGTGTACAGTAGAGACGATGAGTTTGTAAGACAAATTCGGGAACCCGCCGGCGGGTTCGAAGACATGTTTACAGAACAGTCGACGAGTTTGTAAGACAAACTCGGGAACCCGCCGGCGGGTTCAAAGACTTGTGTACAGTAGAAACGACGAGTTTGTAAGACAAATTCGGGAACACGCCGGCGGGTTCAAAGACTTGTGTACAACACAGACGACGAGTTTGTTAGACAAACTCGGGAACCCGCCGGCGGGTTCGAAGACACGTTTACAGAACAGACGATGAGTTTGTAAGACAAATTCGGGAACCCGCCGGCGGGTTCAAAGACTTGTGTACAGTAGAGACGATGAGTTTGTAAGACAAATTCGGGAACCCGCCGGCGGGTTCGAAGACATGTTTACAGAACAGTCGACGAGTTTGTAAGACAAACTCGGGAACCCGCCGGCGGGTTCAAAGACTTGTGTACAGTAGAAACGACGAGTTTGTAAGACAAATTCGGGAACACGCCGGCGGGTTCAAAGACTTGTGTACAACACAGACGACGAGTTTGTTAGACAAACTCGGGAACCCGCCGGCGGGTTCGAAGACACGTTTACAGAACAGACGACGAGTTTGTAAGACAAATTCGGGAACCCGCCGGCGGGTTCAAAGACTTGTGTACAGAAGAGACGACGAGTTTGTAAGACAAATTCGGGAACCCGCCGGCGGGTTCGAAGACATGTTTACAGAACACTCGACGAGTTTGTTAGACAAACTCGGGAACCCGATGGCGGGTTCGAAGACATGGGAACAGAACAGACGACGAGTTTGTAAGCCAAACACGGGAACCCGCTGGCGAGTTCGAAGACATGTTCACAGAACAGACGACCAGTTTGTTAGACCAACTCGGGAACACGCCGGCGGGTTCGAAGACATGTTTACAGAACAGGCGACGAGTTTGTTAGACAAACGGTAGAACCCGCCGGCGGGTTCAAAGACTTGTGTACAGAAGAGACGACGAGTTTGTAAGCCAAACACGGGAACCCGCTGGCGAGTTCGAAGACATGTTCACAGAACAGACGACCAGTTTGTTAGACCAACTCGGGAACACGCCGGCGGGTTCAAAGACTTGTGTACAGTAGAGACGATGAGTTTGTTAGACAAACTCGGGAACCCGATGGCGGGTTCGAAGACATGGGAACAGAACAGACGACGAGTTTGTAAGCCAAACACGGGAACCCGCTGGCGAGTTCGAAGACATGTTCACAGAACAGACGACCAGTTTGTTAGACCAACTCGGGAACACGCCGGCGGGTTCAAAGACTTGTGTACAGTAGAGACGATGAGTTTGTTAGACAAACTCGGGAACCCGATGGCGGGTTCGAAGACATGGGAACAGAACAGACGACGAGTTTGTTAGACAAACTCGGGAACCCGCCGGTGGGTTCGAAGACATGTTCACAGAACAGACGACCAGTTTGTTAGACCAACTCGGGAACACGCCGGCGGGTTCGAAGACATGTTTACAGAACAGGCGACGAGTTTGTTAGACAAACGGTAGAACCCGCCGGCGGGTTCAAAGACTTGTGTACAGAAGAGACGACGAGTTTGTAAGACAAATTTAGGAACCCGCTGGCGAGTTCGTAGACATGTTCACAGAACAGACGACGAGTTTGTTAGACCAACTCGGGAACCCGCCGGCGGGTTCAAAGACTTGTGTACAGTAGAAACGATGAGTTTGTAAGACAAATTCGGGAACCCGCCGGCGGGTTCCAAGACATGTTTACAGAACAGTCGACGAGTTTGTAAGACAAACTCGGGAACCCGCCGGCGGGTTCAAAGACTTGTGTACATTAGAGACGACGAGTTTGTAAGACAAATTCGGGAACCCGCCGGATGGTTAGATGACATGTTTACAAAACAGACGATGAGTTTTTTTAGACAAACTCGGGAACCCGCCGGCGGGTTAGAAGACATGTTTACAGAACAGTCGACGAGTTTGTTAGACAAACTCGGGAACCCGCCGGCGGGTTCGAAGAAATGTGTACAAAACAGACGACGAGTTTGTTAGACAAACTCGGGAACCCGCCGGCGGGTTCAAAGACTTGTGTACAGAAGACACGACGAGTTTGTAAGACAAATTCAGGAACCCACTGGCGAGTTCGAAGAAATGTTCACAGAACAGACGACGAGTTTGTTAGACCAACTCGGGAACCCGCCGGCGGGTTCAAAGACTTGTGTACAGTAGAGACGATGAGTTTGTAAGACAAATTCGGGAACCCGCCGGCGGGTTCGAAGACATGTTTACAGAACAGTCGACGAGTTTGTAAGACAAACTCGGGAACCCGCCGGCGGGTTCAAAGACTTGTGTACAGTAGAAACGACAAATTTGTAAGACAAATTCGGGAACCCGCCGGCGGGTTCGAAGACATGTTTACAAAACAGACGACGAGTTTTTTTAGACAAACTCGGGAACCCGCCGGCGGGTTAGAAGACATATGAACAGAACAGACGACGAATTTGTTAGATTAACTCGGGAACCCGCCGGCGGGTTCGAAGATATGTTTACAGAACAGTCGACGAGTTTGTTAGACAAACTCGGGAACCCGATGGCGGGTTCGAAGACATGGGAACAGAACAGACGACGAGTTTGTAAGCCAAACACGGGAACCCGCTGGCGAGTTCGAAGACATGTTCACAGAACAGACGACCAGTTTGTTAGACCAACTCGGGAACACGCCGGCGGGTTCGAAGACATGTTTACAGAACAGGCGACGAGTTTGTTAGACAAACGGTAGAACCCGCCGGCGGGTTCAAAGACTTGTGTACAGAAGAGACGACGAGTTTGTAAGCCAAACACGGGAACCCGCTGGCGAGTTCGAAGACATGTTCACAGAACAGACGACCAGTTTGTTAGACCAACTCGGGAACACGCCGGCGGGTTCAAAGACTTGTGTACAGTAGAGACGATGAGTTTGTTAGACAAACTCGGGAACCCGATGGCGGGTTCGAAGACATGGGAACAGAACAGACGACGAGTTTGTAAGCCAAACACGGGAACCCGCTGGCGAGTTCGAAGACATGTTCACAGAACAGACGACCAGTTTGTTAGACCAACTCGGGAACACGCCGGCGGGTTCAAAGACTTGTGTACAGTAGAGACGATGAGTTTGTTAGACAAACTCGGGAACCCGATGGCGGGTTCGAAGACATGGGAACAGAACAGACGACGAGTTTGTTAGACAAACTCGGGAACCCGCCGGTGGGTTCGAAGACATGTTCACAGAACAGACGACCAGTTTGTTAGACCAACTCGGGAACACGCCGGCGGGTTCGAAGACATGTTTACAGAACAGGCGACGAGTTTGTTAGACAAACGGTAGAACCCGCCGGCGGGTTCAAAGACTTGTGTACAGAAGAGACGACGAGTTTGTAAGACAAATTTAGGAACCCGCTGGCGAGTTCGTAGACATGTTCACAGAACAGACGACGAGTTTGTTAGACCAACTCGGGAACCCGCCGGCGGGTTCAAAGACTTGTGTACAGTAGAAACGATGAGTTTGTAAGACAAATTCGGGAACCCGCCGGCGGGTTCCAAGACATGTTTACAGAACAGTCGACGAGTTTGTAAGACAAACTCGGGAACCCGCCGGCGGGTTCAAAGACTTGTGTACATTAGAGACGACGAGTTTGTAAGACAAATTCGGGAACCCGCCGGATGGTTAGATGACATGTTTACAAAACAGACGATGAGTTTTTTTAGACAAACTCGGGAACCCGCCGGCGGGTTAGAAGACATGTTTACAGAACAGTCGACGAGTTTGTTAGACAAACTCGGGAACCCGCCGGCGGGTTCGAAGAAATGTGTACAAAACAGACGACGAGTTTGTTAGACAAACTCGGGAACCCGCCGGCGGGTTCAAAGACTTGTGTACAGAAGACACGACGAGTTTGTAAGACAAATTCAGGAACCCACTGGCGAGTTCGAAGAAATGTTCACAGAACAGACGACGAGTTTGTTAGACCAACTCGGGAACCCGCCGGCGGGTTCAAAGACTTGTGTACAGTAGAGACGATGAGTTTGTAAGACAAATTCGGGAACCCGCCGGCGGGTTCGAAGACATGTTTACAGAACAGTCGACGAGTTTGTAAGACAAACTCGGGAACCCGCCGGCGGGTTCAAAGACTTGTGTACAGTAGAAACGACAAATTTGTAAGACAAATTCGGGAACCCGCCGGCGGGTTCGAAGACATGTTTACAAAACAGACGACGAGTTTTTTTAGACAAACTCGGGAACCCGCCGGCGGGTTAGAAGACATATGAACAGAACAGACGACGAATTTGTTAGATTAACTCGGGAACCCGCCGGCGGGTTCGAAGATATGTTTACAGAACAGTCGACGAGTTTGTTAGACAAACTCGGGAACCCGATGGCGGGTTCGAAGACATGGGAACAGAACAGACGACGAGTTTGTAAGCCAAACACGGGAACCCGCTGGCGAGTTCGAAGACATGTTCACAGAACAGACGACCAGTTTGTTAGACCAACTCGGGAACACGCCGGCGGGTTCGAAGACATGTTTACAGAACAGGCGACGAGTTTGTTAGACAAACGGTAGAACCCGCCGGCGGGTTCAAAGACTTGTGTACAGAAGAGACGACGAGTTTGTAAGCCAAACACGGGAACCCGCTGGCGAGTTCGAAGACATGTTCACAGAACAGACGACCAGTTTGTTAGACCAACTCGGGAACACGCCGGCGGGTTCAAAGACTTGTGTACAGTAGAGACGATGAGTTTGTTAGACAAACTCGGGAACCCGATGGCGGGTTCGAAGACATGGGAACAGAACAGACGACGAGTTTGTAAGCCAAACACGGGAACCCGCTGGCGAGTTCGAAGACATGTTCACAGAACAGACGACCAGTTTGTTAGACCAACTCGGGAACACGCCGGCGGGTTCAAAGACTTGTGTACAGTAGAGACGATGAGTTTGTTAGACAAACTCGGGAACCCGATGGCGGGTTCGAAGACATGGGAACAGAACAGACGACGAGTTTGTTAGACAAACTCGGGAACCCGCCGGTGGGTTCGAAGACATGTTCACAGAACAGACGACCAGTTTGTTAGACCAACTCGGGAACACGCCGGCGGGTTCGAAGACATGTTTACAGAACAGGCGACGAGTTTGTTAGACAAACGGTAGAACCCGCCGGCGGGTTCAAAGACTTGTGTACAGAAGAGACGACGAGTTTGTAAGACAAATTTAGGAACCCGCTGGCGAGTTCGTAGACATGTTCACAGAACAGACGACGAGTTTGTTAGACCAACTCGGGAACCCGCCGGCGGGTTCAAAGACTTGTGTACAGTAGAAACGATGAGTTTGTAAGACAAATTCGGGAACCCGCCGGCGGGTTCCAAGACATGTTTACAGAACAGTCGACGAGTTTGTAAGACAAACTCGGGAACCCGCCGGCGGGTTCAAAGACTTGTGTACATTAGAGACGACGAGTTTGTAAGACAAATTCGGGAACCCGCCGGATGGTTAGATGACATGTTTACAAAACAGACGATGAGTTTTTTTAGACAAACTCGGGAACCCGCCGGCGGGTTAGAAGACATGTTTACAGAACAGTCGACGAGTTTGTTAGACAAACTCGGGAACCCGCCGGCGGGTTCGAAGAAATGTGTACAAAACAGACGACGAGTTTGTTAGACAAACTCGGGAACCCGCCGGCGGGTTCAAAGACTTGTGTACAGAAGACACGACGAGTTTGTAAGACAAATTCAGGAACCCACTGGCGAGTTCGAAGAAATGTTCACAGAACAGACGACGAGTTTGTTAGACCAACTCGGGAACCCGCCGGCGAGTTCAAAGACTTGTGTACAGTAGAGACGATGAGTTTGTAAGACAAATTCGGGAACCCGCCGGCGGGTTCGAAGACATGTTTACAGAACAGTCGACGAGTTTGTAAGACAAACTCGGGAACCCGCCGGCGGGTTCAAAGACTTGTGTACAGTAGAAACGACAAATTTGTAAGACAAATTCGGGAACCCGCCGGCGGGTTCGAAGACATGTTTACAAAACAGACGACGAGTTTTTTTAGACAAACTCGGGAACCCGCCGGCGGGTTAGAAGACATATGAACAGAACAGACGACGAATTTGTTAGATTAACTCGGGAACCCGCCGGCGGGTTCGAAGATATGTTTACAGAACAGTCGACGAGTTTGTTAGACCAACCCGGGAACACGCCGGCGGGTTCAAAGACTTGTGAACAGTAGAGACGACGAGTTTGTAAGACAAATTCGGGAACACGCCGGCGGGTTCAAAGACTTGTGTACAACACAGACGACGAGTTTGTTAGACAAACTCGGGAACCCGCCGGCGGGTTCGAAGACATGGGAACAGAACAGACGACGAGTTTGTAAGCCAAACACGGGAACCCGCTGGCGAGTTCGAAGACATGTTCACAGAACAGACGACGAGTTTGTTAGACCAACTCGGGAACACGCCGGCGGGTTCAAAGACTTGTGTACAGTAGAGACGATGAGTTTGTTAGACCAACTCGGGAACCCGATGGCTGGTTCGAAGACATGGGAACAGAACAGACGACGAGTTTGTTAGACAAACTCGGGAACCCGATGGCGGGTTCGAAGACATGGGAACAGAACAGACGAGGAGTTTTTTTAGACAAACTCGGGAACCCGCCGGCGGGTTAGAAGACATGTGTACAGTAGAGACGATGAGTTTGTTAGACCAACTCGGGAACCCGATGGCGGGTTCGAAGACATGGGAACAGAACAGACGACGAGTTTGTTAGACAAACTCGGGAACCCGATGGCGGGTTCGAAGACATGGGAATAGAACAGACGACGAGTTTTTTTAGACAAACTCGGGAACCCACCGGCGGGTTAGAAGACATGTTTACAGAACAGTCGACGAGTTTGTTAGACAAACTCGGGAACCCGCCGGCGGGTTCAAAGACTTGTGTACAGTAGAGACGACGAGTTTGTAAGACAAATGCGGGAACCCGCCGGCGGGTTCGAAGACATGTTTACAGAACTGTCGACGAGTTTGTTAGACAAACTCGGGAACCCGATGGCGGGTTCGAAGACATGGGAACAGAACAGACGACGAGTTTTTTTAGACAAACTCGGGAACCCACCGGCGGGTTAGAAGACATGTTTACAGAACAGTCGACGAGTTTGTTTTAGACAAACTCGGGAACCCGCCGGCGGGTTCGAAGAAATGTGTACAAAACAGACGACGAGTTTGTTAGACCAACTCGGGAACACGCCGGCGGGTTCGAAGACATGGGAACAGAACAGACGACGAGTTTGTTAGACAAACTCGGGAACCCGATGGCGGGTTCGAAGACAAGGGAACAGAACAGACGAGGAGTTTTTTTAGACAAACTCGGGAACCCGCCGGCGGGTTAGAAGACATGTTTACAGAACAGTCGACGAGTTTATTTTAGACAAACTCGGGAACCCGCCGGCGGGTTCGAAGAAATGTGTACAAAACAGACGACGAGTTTGTTAGACAAACTCGGGAACCGGCCGGCGGGTTCAAAGACTTGTGTACAGTAGAGACGACGAGTTTGTAAGACAAATGCGGGAACCCGCCGGCGGGTTCGAAGACATGTTTACAGAACAGTCGACGAGTTTGTTAGACAAACTCGGGAACCCGATGGCGGGTTCGAAGACATGGGAACAGAACAGACGACGAGTTTTTTTAGACAAACTCGGGAACCCACCGGCGGGTTAGAAGACATGTTTACAGAACAGTCGACGAGTTTGTTAGACAAACTCGGGAACCCGCCGGCGGGTTCAAAGACTTGTGTACAGTAGAGACGACGAGTTTGTTAGACAAACTCGGGAACCCGCCGGCGGGTTCCAAGACATGTTTACAGAACAGTCGACGAGTTTGTAAGACAAACTCGGGAACCCGCCGGCGGGTTCAAAGACTTGTGTACAGTAGAAACGACGAGTTTGTAAGACAAATTCGGGAACCCGCCGGCGGGTTCGAAGACATGTTTACAAAACAGACGACGAGTTTTTTTTAGACAAACTCGGGAACCCGCCGGCGGGTTAGAAGACATATGAACAGAACAGACGACGAATTTGTTAGATTAACTCGGGAACCCGCCGGCGGGTTCGAAGATATGTTTACAGAACAGACGACGAGTTTGTTAGACAAACTCGGGAACCCGATGGCGGGTTCGAAGACATGGGAACAGAACAGACGACGAGTTTGTAAGCCAAACACGGGAACCCGCTGGCGAGTTCGAAGACATGTTCACAGAACAGACGACGAGTTTGTTAGACCAACTCGGGAACACGCCGGCGGGTTCAAAGACTTGTGTACAGTAGAGACGATGAGTTTGTTAGACCAACTCGGGAACCCGATGGCGGGTTCGAAGACATGGGAACAGAACAGACGACGAGTTTGTTAGACAAACTCGGGAACCCGATGGCGGGTTCGAAGACATGGGAACAGAACAGACGACGAGTTTTTTTAGACAAACTCGGGAACCCACCGGCGGGTTAGAAGACATGTTTACAGAACAGTCGACGAGTTTGTTAGACAAACTCGGGAACCCGCCGGCGGGTTCAAAGACTTGTGTACAGTAGAGACGACGAGTTTGTAAGACAAATGCGGGAACCCGCCGGCGGGTTCGAAGACATGTTTACAGAACAGTCGACGAGTTTGTTAGACAAACTCGGGAACCCGATGGCGGGTTCGAAGACATGGGAACAGAACAGACGACGAGTTTTTTTAGACAAACTCGGGAACCCACCGGCGGGTTAGAAGACATGTTTACAGAACAGTCGACGAGTTTGTTTTAGACAAACTCGGGAACCCGCCGGCGGGTTCGAAGAAATGTGTACAAAACAGACGACGAGTTTGTTAGACCAACTCGGGAACACGCCGGCGGGTTCGAAGACATGGGAACAGAACAGACGACGAGTTTGTTAGACAAACTCGGGAACCCGATGGCGGGTTCGAAGACATGGGAACAGAACAGACGAGGAGTTTTTTTAGACAAACTCGGGAACCCGCCGGCGGGTTAGAAGACATGTTTACAGAACAGACGACGAGTTTGTAAGACAAATTCGGGAACCCGCCGGCGGGTTCGAAGACATGTTTACAGAACAGTCGACGAGTTTGTTAGACAAACTCGGGAACCCGATGGCGGGTTCGAAGACATGGGAACAGAACAGACGACGAGTTTGTAAGCCAAACACGGGAACCCGCTGGCGAGTTCGAAGACATGTTCACAGAACAGACGACGAGTTTGTTAGACCAACTCGGGAACACGCCGGCGGGTTCAAAGACTTGTGTACAGTAGAGACGATGAGTTTGTTAGACCAACTCGGGAACCCGATGGCGGGTTCGAAGACATGGGAACAGAACAGACGACGAGTTTGTTAGACAAACTCGGGAACCCGATGGCGGGTTCGAAGACATGGGAATAGAACAGACGACGAGTTTTTTTAGACAAACTCGGGAACCCACCGGCGGGTTAGAAGACATGTTTACAGAACAGTCGACGAGTTTGTTAGACAAACTCGGGAACCCGCCGGCGGGTTCAAAGACTTGTGTACAGTAGAGACGACGAGTTTGTAAGACAAATGCGGGAACCCGCCGGCGGGTTCGAAGACATGTTTACAGAACTGTCGACGAGTTTGTTAGACAAACTCGGGAACCCGATGGCGGGTTCGAAGACATGGGAACAGAACAGACGACGAGTTTTTTTAGACAAACTCGGGAACCCACCGGCGGGTTAGAAGACATGTTTACAGAACAGTCGACGAGTTTGTTTTAGACAAACTCGGGAACCCGCCGGCGGGTTCGAAGAAATGTGTACAAAACAGACGACGAGTTTGTTAGACCAACTCGGGAACACGCCGGCGGGTTCGAAGACATGGGAACAGAACAGACGACGAGTTTGTTAGACAAACTCGGGAACCCGATGGCGGGTTCGAAGACAAGGGAACAGAACAGACGAGGAGTTTTTTTAGACAAACTCGGGAACCCGCCGGCGGGTTAGAAGACATGTTTACAGAACAGTCGACGAGTTTATTTTAGACAAACTCGGGAACCCGCCGGCGGGTTCGAAGAAATGTGTACAAAACAGACGACGAGTTTGTTAGACAAACTCGGGAACCGGCCGGCGGGTTCAAAGACTTGTGTACAGTAGAGACGACGAGTTTGTAAGACAAATGCGGGAACCCGCCGGCGGGTTCGAAGACATGTTTACAGAACAGTCGACGAGTTTGTTAGACAAACTCGGGAACCCGATGGCGGGTTCGAAGACATGGGAACAGAACAGACGACGAGTTTTTTTAGACAAACTCGGGAACCCACCGGCGGGTTAGAAGACATGTTTACAGAACAGTCGACGAGTTTGTTAGACAAACTCGGGAACCCGCCGGCGGGTTCAAAGACTTGTGTACAGTAGAGACGACGAGTTTGTTAGACAAACTCGGGAACCCGCCGGCGGGTTCCAAGACATGTTTACAGAACAGTCGACGAGTTTGTAAGACAAACTCGGGAACCCGCCGGCGGGTTCAAAGACTTGTGTACAGTAGAAACGACGAGTTTGTAAGACAAATTCGGGAACCCGCCGGCGGGTTCGAAGACATGTTTACAAAACAGACGACGAGTTTTTTTTAGACAAACTCGGGAACCCGCCGGCGGGTTAGAAGACATATGAACAGAACAGACGACGAATTTGTTAGATTAACTCGGGAACCCGCCGGCGGGTTCGAAGATATGTTTACAGAACAGACGACGAGTTTGTTAGACCAACTCGGGAACCCGATGGTGGGTTCGAAGACATGGGAACAGAACAGACGACAAGTTTGTAAGCCAAACTCGGGAACCCGCTGGCGAGTTCGAAGACATGTTCACAGAACAGACGACGAGTTTGTTAGACCAACTCGGGAACACGCCGGCGGGTTCAAAGACTTGTGAACAGTAGAGACGACGAGTTTGTAAGACAAATTCGGGAACACGCCGGCGGGTTCAAAGACTTGTGTACAACACAGACGACGAGTTTGTTAGACAAACTCGGGAACCCGCCGGCGGGTTCGAAGACACGTTTACAGAACAGACGACGAGTTTGTAAGACAAATTCGGGAACCCGCCGGCGGGTTCGAAGACATGTTTACAGAACAGTCGACGGGTTTGTTAGACAAACTCGGGAACCCGATGGCGGGTTCGAAGACATGGGAACAGAACAGACGACGAGTTTGTAAGCCAAACACGGGAACCCGCTGGCGAGTTCGAAGACATGTTCACAGAACAGACGACGAGTTTGTTAGACCAACTCGGGAACACGCCGGCGGGTTCAAAGACTTGTGTACAGTAGAGACGATGAGTTTGTTAGACCAACTCGGGAACCCGATGGCGGGTTCGAAGACATGGGAACAGAACAGACGACGAGTTTTTTTAGACAAACTCGGGAACCCACCGGCGGGTTAGAAGACATGTTTACAGAACAGTCGACGAGTTTGTTAGACAAACTCGGGAACCCGCCGGCGGGTTCAAAGACTTGTGTACAGTAGAGACGACGAGTTTGTTAGACAAACTCGGGAACCCGCCGGCGGGTTCCAAGACATGTTTACAGAACAGTCGACGAGTTTGTAAGACAAACTCGGGAACCCGCCGGCGGGTTCAAAGACTTGTGTACAGTAGAAACGACGAGTTTGTAAGACAAATTCGGGAACCCGCCGGCGGGTTCGAAGACATGTTTACAAAACAGACGACGAGTTTTTTTTAGACAAACTCGGGAACCCGCCGGCGGGTTAGAAGACATATGAACAGAACAGACGACGAATTTGTTAGATTAACTCGGGAACCCGCCGGCGGGTTCGAAGATATGTTTACAGAACAGACGACGAGTTTGTTAGACCAACTCGGGAACCCGATGGTGGGTTCGAAGACATGGGAACAGAACAGACGACAAGTTTGTAAGCCAAACTCGGGAACACGCTGGCGAGTTCGAAGACATGTTCACAGAACAGACGACGAGTTTGTTAGACCAACTCGGGAACACGCCGGCGGGTTCAAAGACTTGTGAACAGTAGAGACGACGAGTTTGTAAGACAAATTCGGGAACACGCCGGCGGGTTCAAAGACTTGTGTACAACACAGACGACGAGTTTGTTAGACAAACTCGGGAACCCGCCGGCGGGTTCGAAGACACGTTTACAGAACAGACGACGAGTTTGTAAGACAAATTCGGGAACCCGCCGGCGGGTTCGAAGACATGTTTACAGAACAGTCGACGGGTTTGTTAGACAAACTCGGGAACCCGATGGCGGGTTCGAAGACATGGGAACAGAACAGACGACGAGTTTGTAAGCCAAACACGGGAACCCGCTGGCGAGTTCGAAGACATGTTCACAAAACAGACGACGAGTTTGTTAGACAAACTCGGGAACCGGCCGGCGGGTTCAAAGACTTGTGTACAGTAGAGACGACGAGTTTGTAAGACAAATGCGGGAACCCGCCGGCGGGTTCGAAGACATGTTTACAGAACAGTCGACGAGTTTGTTAGACAAACTCGGGAACCCGATGGCGGGTTCGAAGACATGGGAACAGAACAGACGACGAGTTTTTTTAGACAAACTCGGGAACCCACCGGCGGGTTAGAAGACATGTTTACAGAACAGTCGACGAGTTTGTTAGACAAACTCGGGAACCCGCCGGCGGGTTCAAAGACTTGTGTACAGTAGAGACGACGAGTTTGTTAGACAAACTCGGGAACCCGCCGGCGGGTTCCAAGACATGTTTACAGAACAGTCGACGAGTTTGTAAGACAAACTCGGGAACCCGCCGGCGGGTTCAAAGACTTGTGTACAGTAGAAACGACGAGTTTGTAAGACAAATTCGGGAACCCGCCGGCGGGTTCGAAGACATGTTTACAAAACAGACGACGAGTTTTTTTTAGACAAACTCGGGAACCCGCCGGCGGGTTAGAAGACATATGAACAGAACAGACGACGAATTTGTTAGATTAACTCGGGAACCCGCCGGCGGGTTCGAAGATATGTTTACAGAACAGACGACGAGTTTGTTAGACCAACTCGGGAACCCGATGGTGGGTTCGAAGACATGGGAACAGAACAGACGACAAGTTTGTAAGCCAAACTCGGGAACCCGCTGGCGAGTTCGAAGACATGTTCACAGAACAGACGACGAGTTTGTTAGACCAACTCGGGAACACGCCGGCGGGTTCAAAGACTTGTGAACAGTAGAGACGACGAGTTTGTAAGACAAATTCGGGAACACGCCGGCGGGTTCAAAGACTTGTGTACAACACAGACGACGAGTTTGTTAGACAAACTCGGGAACCCGCCGGCGGGTTCGAAGACACGTTTACAGAACAGACGACGAGTTTGTAAGACAAATTCGGGAACCCGCCGGCGGGTTCGAAGACATGTTTACAGAACAGTCGACGGGTTTGTTAGACAAACTCGGGAACCCGATGGCGGGTTCGAAGACATGGGAACAGAACAGACGACGAGTTTGTAAGCCAAACACGGGAACCCGCTGGCGAGTTCGAAGACATGTTCACAGAACAGACGACGAGTTTGTTAGACCAACTCGGGAACACGCCGGCGGGTTCAAAGACTTGTGTACAGTAGAGACGATGAGTTTGTTAGACCAACTCGGGAACCCGATGGCGGGTTCGAAGACATGGGAACAGAACAGACGACGAGTTTTTTTAGACAAACTCGGGAACCCACCGGCGGGTTAGAAGACATGTTTACAGAACAGTCGACGAGTTTGTTAGACAAACTCGGGAACCCGCCGGCGGGTTCAAAGACTTGTGTACAGTAGAGACGACGAGTTTGTTAGACAAACTCGGGAACCCGCCGGCGGGTTCCAAGACATGTTTACAGAACAGTCGACGAGTTTGTAAGACAAACTCGGGAACCCGCCGGCGGGTTCAAAGACTTGTGTACAGTAGAAACGACGAGTTTGTAAGACAAATTCGGGAACCCGCCGGCGGGTTCGAAGACATGTTTACAAAACAGACGACGAGTTTTTTTTAGACAAACTCGGGAACCCGCCGGCGGGTTAGAAGACATATGAACAGAACAGACGACGAATTTGTTAGATTAACTCGGGAACCCGCCGGCGGGTTCGAAGATATGTTTACAGAACAGACGACGAGTTTGTTAGACCAACTCGGGAACCCGATGGTGGGTTCGAAGACATGGGAACAGAACAGACGACAAGTTTGTAAGCCAAACTCGGGAACACGCTGGCGAGTTCGAAGACATGTTCACAGAACAGACGACGAGTTTGTTAGACCAACTCGGGAACACGCCGGCGGGTTCAAAGACTTGTGAACAGTAGAGACGACGAGTTTGTAAGACAAATTCGGGAACACGCCGGCGGGTTCAAAGACTTGTGTACAACACAGACGACGAGTTTGTTAGACAAACTCGGGAACCCGCCGGCGGGTTCGAAGACACGTTTACAGAACAGACGACGAGTTTGTAAGACAAATTCGGGAACCCGCCGGCGGGTTCGAAGACATGTTTACAGAACAGTCGACGGGTTTGTTAGACAAACTCGGGAACCCGATGGCGGGTTCGAAGACATGGGAACAGAACAGACGACGAGTTTGTAAGCCAAACACGGGAACCCGCTGGCGAGTTCGAAGACATGTTCACAGAACAGACGACGAGTTTGTTAGACCAACTCGGGAACACGCCGGCGGGTTCAAAGACTTGTGTACAGTAGAGACGATGAGTTTGTTAGACCAACTCGGGAACCCGATGGCGGGTTCGAAGACATGGGAACAGAACAGACGACGAGTTTGTTAGACAAACTCGGGAACCCGATGGCGGGTTCGAAGACATGGGAATAGAACAGACGACGAGTTTTTTTAGACAAACTCGGGAACCCACCGGCGGGTTAGAAGACATGTTTACAGAACAGTCGACGAGTTTGTTAGACAAACTCGGGAACCCGCCGGCGGGTTCAAAGACTTGGGTACAGTAGAGACGACGAGTTTGTAAGACAAATGCGGGAACCCGCCGGCGGGTTAGAAGACATGTTTACAGAACAGACGACGAGTTTGTAAGACAAATTCGGGAACCCGCCGGCGGGTTCGAAGACATGTTTACAGAACAGTCGACGAGTTTGTTAGACAAACTCGGGAACCCGATGGCGGGTTCGAAGACATGGGAACAGAACAGACGACGAGTTTGTAAGCCAAACACGGGAACCCGCTGGCGTGTTCGAAGACATGTTCACAGAACAGACGACGAGTTTGTTAGACCAACTCGGGAACACGCCGGCGGGTTCAAAGACTTGTGTACAGTAGAGACGATGAGTTTGTTAGACCAACTCGGGAACCCGATGGCGGGTTCGAAGACATGGGAACAGAACAGACGACGAGTTTGTTAGACAAACTCGGGAACCCGATGGCGGGTTCGAAGACATGGGAATAGAACAGACGACGAGTTTTTTTAGACAAACTCGGGAACCCACCGGCGGGTTAGAAGACATGTTTACAGAACAGTCGACGAGTTTGTTAGACAAACTCGGGAACCCGCCGGCGGGTTCAAAGACTTGTGTACAGTAGAGACGACGAGTTTGTAAGACAAATGCGGGAACCCGCCGGCGGGTTCGAAGACATGTTTACAGAACTGTCGACGAGTTTGTTAGACAAACTCGGGAACCCGATGGCGGGTTCGAAGACATGGGAACAGAACAGACGACGAGTTTTTTTAGACAAACTCGGGAACCCACCGGCGGGTTAGAAGACATGTTTACAGAACAGTCGACGAGTTTGTTTTAGACAAACTCGGGAACCCGCCGGCGGGTTCGAAGAAATGTGTACAAAACAGACGACGAGTTTGTTAGACCAACTCGGGAACACGCCGGCGGGTTCGAAGACATGGGAACAGAACAGACGACGAGTTTGTTAGACAAACTCGGGAACCCGATGGCGGGTTCGAAGACAAGGGAACAGAACAGACGAGGAGTTTTTTTAGACAAACTCGGGAACCCGCCGGCGGGTTAGAAGACATGTTTACAGAACAGTCGACGAGTTTATTTTAGACAAACTCGGGAACCCGCCGGCGGGTTCGAAGAAATGTGTACAAAACAGACGACGAGTTTGTTAGACAAACTCGGGAACCGGCCGGCGGGTTCAAAGACTTGTGTACAGTAGAGACGACGAGTTTGTAAGACAAATGCGGGAACCCGCCGGCGGGTTCGAAGACATGTTTACAGAACAGTCGACGAGTTTGTTAGACAAACTCGGGAACCCGATGGCGGGTTCGAAGACATGGGAACAGAACAGACGACGAGTTTTTTTAGACAAACTCGGGAACCCACCGGCGGGTTAGAAGACATGTTTACAGAACAGTCGACGAGTTTGTTAGACAAACTCGGGAACCCGCCGGCGGGTTCAAAGACTTGTGTACAGTAGAGACGACGAGTTTGTTAGACAAACTCGGGAACCCGCCGGCGGGTTCCAAGACATGTTTACAGAACAGTCGACGAGTTTGTAAGACAAACTCGGGAACCCGCCGGCGGGTTCAAAGACTTGTGTACAGTAGAAACGACGAGTTTGTAAGACAAATTCGGGAACCCGCCGGCGGGTTCGAAGACATGTTTACAAAACAGACGACGAGTTTTTTTTAGACAAACTCGGGAACCCGCCGGCGGGTTAGAAGACATATGAACAGAACAGACGACGAATTTGTTAGATTAACTCGGGAACCCGCCGGCGGGTTCGAAGATATGTTTACAGAACAGACGACGAGTTTGTTAGACCAACTCGGGAACCCGATGGTGGGTTCGAAGACATGGGAACAGAACAGACGACAAGTTTGTAAGCCAAACTCGGGAACCCGCTGGCGAGTTCGAAGACATGTTCACAGAACAGACGACGAGTTTGTTAGACCAACACGGTAACACGCCGGCGGGTTCAAAGACTTGTGAACAGTAGAGACGACGAGTTTGTAAGACAAATTCGGGAACACGCCGGCGGGTTCAAAGACTTGTGTACAACACAGACGACGAGTTTGTTAGACAAACTCGGGAACCCGCCGGCGGGTTCGAAGACACGTTTACAGAACAGACGACGAGTTTGTAAGACAAATTCGGGAACCCGCCGGCGGGTTCGAAGACATGTTTACAGAACAGTCGACGAGTTTGTTAGACAAACTCGGGAACCCGATGGCGGGTTCGAAGACATGGGAACAGAACAGACGACGAGTTTGTAAGCCAAACACGGGAACCCGCTGGCGAGTTCGAAGACATGTTCACAGAACAGACGACGAGTTTGTTAGACCAACTCGGGAACACGCCGGCGGGTTCAAAGACTTGTGTACAGTAGAGACGATGAGTTTGTTAGACCAACTCGGGAACCCGATGGCGGGTTCGAAGACATGGGAACAGAACAGACGACGAGTTTGTTAGACAAACTCGGGAACCCGATGGCGGGTTCGAAGACATGTTAACAGAACAGACGACGAGTTTTTTTAGACAAACTCGGGAACCCACCGGCGGGTTAGAAGACATGTTTACAGAACAGTCGACGAGTTTGTTAGACAAACTCGGGAACCCGCCGGCGGGTTCAAAGACTTGTGTACAGTAGAGACGACGAGTTTGTAAGACAAATGCGGGAACCCGCCGGCGGGTTCGAAGACATGTTTACAGAACAGTCGACGAGTTTGTTAGACAAACTCGGGAACCCGATGGCGGGTTCGAAGACATGGGAACAGAACAGACGACGAGTTTTTTTAGACAAACTCGGGAACCCACCGGCGGGTTAGAAGACATGTTTACAGAACAGTCGACGAGTTTGTTTTAGACAAACTCGGGAACCCGCCGGCGGGTTCGAAGAAATGTGTACAAAACAGACGACGAGTTTGTTAGACCAACTCGGGAACACGCCGGCGGGTTCGAAGACATGGGAACAGAACAGACGACGAGTTTGTTAGACAAACTCGGGAACCCGATGGCGGGTTCGAAGACATGGGAACAGAACAGACGAGGAGTTTTTTTAGACAAACTCGGGAACCCGCCGGCGGGTTAGAAGACATGTTTACAGAACAGTCGACGAGTTTATTTTAGACAAACTCGGGAACCCGCCGGCGGGTTCGAAGAAATGTGTACAAAACAGACGACGAGTTTGTTAGACAAACTCGGGAACCGGCCGGCGGGTTCAAAGACATGTTTACAAAACAGACGACGAGTTTTTTTAGACAAACTCGGGAACCCGCCGGCGGGTTCGAAGACATGTTTACAGAACAGTCGACGAGTTTGTTAGACAAACTCGGGAACCCGATGGCGGGTTCGAAGACATGGGAACAGAACAGACGACGAGTTTGTAAGCCAAACACGGGAACCCGCTGGCGAGTTCGAAGACATGTTCACAGAACAGACGACGAGTTTGTTAGACCAACTCGGGAACACGCCGGCGGGTTCAAAGACTTGTGTACAGTAGAGACGATGAGTTTGTTAGACCAACTCGGGAACCCGATGGCGGGTTCGAAGACATGGGAACAGAACAGACGACGAGTTTGTTAGACAAACTCGGGAACCCGATGGCGGGTTCGAAGACATGGGAACAGAACAGACGACGAGTTTTTTTAGACAAACTCGGGAACCCACCGGCGGGTTAGAAGACATGTTTACAGAACAGTCGACGAGTTTGTTAGACAAACTCGGGAACCCGCCGGCGGGTTCAAAGACTTGTGTACAGTAGAGACGACGAGTTTGTAAGACAAATGCGGGAACCCGCCGGCGGGTTCGAAGACATGTTTACAGAACAGTCGACGAGTTTGTTAGACAAACTCGGGAACCCGATGGCGGGTTCGAAGACATGGGAACAGAACAGACGACGAGTTTTTTTAGACAAACTCGGGAACCCACCGGCGGGTTAGAAGACATGTTTACAGAACAGTCGACGAGTTTGTTTTAGACAAACTCGGGAACCCGCCGGCGGGTTCGAAGAAATGTGTACAAAACAGACGACGAGTTTGTTAGACCAACTCGGGAACACGCCGGCGGGTTCGAAGACATGGGAACAGAACAGACGACGAGTTTGTTAGACAAACTCGGAAACCCGATGGCGGGTTCGAAGACATGGGAACAGAACAGACGAGGAGTTTTTTTAGACAAACTCGGGAACCCGCCGGCGGGTTAGAAGACATGTTTACAGAACAGTCGACGAGTTTATTTTAGACAAACTCGGGAACCCGCCGGCGGGTTCGAAGAAATGTGTACAAAACAGACGACGAGTTTGTTAGACAAACTCGGGAACCGGCCGGCGGGTTCAAAGACTTGTGTACAGTAGAGACGACGAGTTTGTAAGACAAATGCGGGAACCTGCCGGCGGGTTCGAAGACATGTTTACAGAACAGTCGACGAGTTTGTTAGACAAACTCGGGAACCCGATGGCGGGTTCGAAGACATGGGAACAGAACAGACGACGAGTTTTTTTAGACAAACTCGGGAACCCACCGGCGGGTTAGAAGACATGTTTACAGAACAGTCGACGAGTTTGTTAGACAAACTCGGGAACCCGCCGGCGGGTTCAAAGACTTGTGTACAGTAGAGACGACGAGTTTGTAAGACAAATGCGGGAACCCGCCGGCGGGTTCGAAGACATGTTTACAGAACAGTCGACGAGTTTGTTAGACAAACTCGGGAACCCGATGGCGGGTTCGAAGACATGGGAACAGAACAGACGACGAGTTTTTTTAGACAAACTCGGGAACCCATCGGCGGGTTAGAAGACATGTTTACAGAACAGTCGACGAGTTTGTTTTAGACAAACTCGGGAACCCGCCGGCGGGTTCGAAGAAATGTGTACAAAACAGACGACGAGTTTGTTAGACAAACTCGGGAACCGGCCGGCGGGTTCAAAGACTTGTGTACAGTAGAGACGACGAGTTTGTAAGACAAATGCGGGAACCCGCCGGCGGGTTCGAAGACATGTTTACAGAACAGTCGACGAGTTTGTTAGACAAACTCGGGAACCCGCCGGCGGGTTCAAAGACTTGTGTACAGTAGAGACGACGAGTTTGTAAGACAAATTCGGGAACCCGCCGGCGGGTTCGAAGACATGTTTACAGAACAGGCGACGAGTTTGTTCAACATACGGTAGAACCCGCCGGCGGGTTCAAAGACTTGTGTACAGAAGAGACGACGAGTTTGTAAGACAAATTTAGGAACCCGCTGGCGAGTTCGTAGACATGTTTACAGAACAGGCGACGAGTTTGTTCAACAAACGGTAGAACCCGCCGGCGGGTTCGAAGACACGTTTACAGAACAGACGACGAGTTTGTAAGACAAATTCGGGAACCCGCCGGCGGGTTCGAAGACATGTTTACAGAACAGTCGACGAGTTTGTTAGACAAACTCGGGAACCCGATGGCGGGTTAGAAGACATGTTTACAGAACAGTCGACGAGTTTATTTTAGACAAACTCTGGAACCCGCCGGCGGGTTCGAAGAAATGTGTACAAAACAGACGACGAGTTTGTTAGACAAACTCGGGAACCGGCCGGCGGGTTCAAAGACTTGTGTACAGTAGAGACGACGAGTTTGTAAGACAAATGCGGGAACCCGCCGGCGGGTTCGAAGACATGTTTACAGATCAGTCGACGAGTTTGTTAGACAAACTCGGGAACCCGATGGCGGGTTCGAAGACATGGGAACAGAACAGACGACGAGTTTTTTTAGACAAACTCGGGAACCCACCGGCGGGTTAGAAGACATGTTTACAGAACAGTCGACGAGTTTGTTAGACAAACTCGGGAACCCGCCGGCGGGTTCAAAGACTTGTGTACAGTAGAGACGACGAGTTTGTAAGACAAATGCGGGAACCCGCCGGCGGGTTCGAAGACATGTTTACAGAACAGTCGACGAGTTTGTTAGACAAACTCGGGAACCCGATGGCGGGTTCGAAGACATGGGAACAGAACAGACGACGAGTTTTTTTAGACAAACTCGGGAACCCACCGGCGGGTTAGAAGACATGTTTACAGAACAGTCGACGAGTTTGTTTTAGACAAACTCGGGAACCCGCCGGCGGGTTCGAAGAAATGTGTACAAAACAGACGACGAGTTTGTTAGACCAACTCGGGAACACGCCGGCGGGTTCGAAGACATGGGAACAGAACAGACGACGAGTTTGTTAGACAAACTCGGGAACCCGATGGCGGGTTCGAAGACATGGGAACAGAACAGACGAGGAGTTTTTTTAGACAAACTCGGGAACCCGCCGGCGGGTTAGAAGACATGTTTACAGAACAGTCGACGAGTTTATTTTAGACAAACTCGGGAACCCGCCGGCGGGTTCGAAGAAATGTGTACAAAACAGACGACGAGTTTGTTAGACAAACTCGGGAACCGGCCGGCGGGTTCAAAGACTTGTGTACAGTAGAGACGACGAGTTTGTAAGACAAATGCGGGAACCCGCCGGCGGGTTCGAAGACATGTTTACAGAACAGTCGATGAGTTTGTTAGACAAACTCGGGAACCCGATGGCGGGTTCGAAGACATGGGAACAGAACAGACGACGAGTTTTTTTAGACAAACTCGGGAACCCACCGGCGGGTTAGAAGACATGTTTACAGAACAGTCGACGAGTTTGTTAGACAAACTCGGGAACCCGCCGGCGGGTTCAAAGACTTGTGTACAGTAGAGACGACGAGTTTGTAAGACAAATGCGGGAACCCGCCGGCGGGTTCGAAGACATGTTTACAGAACAGTCGACGAGTTTGTTAGACAAACTCGGGAACCCGATGGCGGGTTCGAAGACATGGGAACAGAACAGACGACGAGTTTTTTTAGACAAACTCGGGAACCCATCGGCGGGTTAGAAGACATGTTTACAGAACAGTCGACGAGTTTGTTTTAGACAAACTCGGGAACCCGCCGGCGGGTTCGAAGAAATGTGTACAAAACAGACGACGAGTTTGTTAGACAAACTCGGGAACCGGCCGGCGGGTTCAAAGACTTGTGTACAGTAGAGACGACGAGTTTGTAAGACAAATGCGGGAACCCGCCGGCGGGTTCGAAGACATGTTTACAGAACAGTCGACGAGTTTGTTAGACAAACTCGGGAACCCGCCGGCGGGTTCAAAGACTTGTGTACAGTAGAGACGACGAGTTTGTAAGACAAATTCGGGAACCCGCCGGCGGGTTCGAAGACATGTTTACAGAACAGGCGACGAGTTTGTTCAACATACGGTAGAACCCGCCGGCGGGTTCAAAGACTTGTGTACAGAAGAGACGACGAGTTTGTAAGACAAATTTAGGAACCCGCTGGCGAGTTCGTAGACATGTTTACAGAACAGGCGACGAGTTTGTTCAACAAACGGTAGAACCCGCCGGCGGGTTCGAAGACACGTTTACAGAACAGACGACGAGTTTGTAAGACAAATTCGGGAACCCGCCGGCGGGTTCAAAGACTTGTGTACAGTAGAGACGACGAGTTTGTAAGACAAATTCGGGAACCCGCCGGCGGGTTCGAAGACATGTTTACAGAACAGGCGACGAGTTTGTTCAACATACGGTAGAACCCGCCGGCGGGTTCAAAGACTTGTGTACAGAAGAGACGACGAGTTTGTAAGACAAATTTAGGAACCCGCTGGCGAGTTCGTAGACATGTTTACAGAACAGGCGACGAGTTTGTTCAACAAACGGTAGAACCCGCCGGCGGGTTCGAAGACACGTTTACAGAACAGACGACGAGTTTGTAAGACAAATTCGGGAACCCGCCGGCGGGTTCGAAGACATGTTTACAGAACAGTCGACGAGTTTGTTAGACAAACTCGGGAACCCGATGGCGGGTTAGAAGACATGTTTACAGAACAGTCGACGAGTTTATTTTAGACAAACTCTGGAACCCGCCGGCGGGTTCGAAGAAATGTGTACAAAACAGACGACGAGTTTGTTAGACAAACTCGGGAACCGGCCGGCGGGTTCAAAGACTTGTGTACAGTAGAGACGACGAGTTTGTAAGACAAATGCGGGAACCCGCCGGCGGGTTCGAAGACATGTTTACAGATCAGTCGACGAGTTTGTTAGACAAACTCGGGAACCCGATGGCGGGTTCGAAGACATGGGAACAGAACAGACGACGAGTTTTTTTAGACAAACTCGGGAACCCACCGGTGGGTTAGAAGACATGTTTACAGAACAGTCGACGAGTTTGTTAGACAAACTCGGGAACCCGCCGGCGGGTTCAAAGACTTGTGTACAGTAGAGACGACGAGTTTGTAAGACAAATGCGGGAACCCGCCGGCGGGTTCGAAGACATGTTTACAGAACAGTCGACGAGTTTGTTAGACAAACTCGGGAACCCGATGGCGGGTTCGAAGACATGGGATCAGAACAGACGACGAGTTTTTTTAGACAAACTCGGGAACCCACCGGCGGGTTAGAAGACATGTTTACAGAACAGTCGACGAGTTTGTTTTAGACAAACTCGGGAACCCGCCGGCGGGTTCGAAGAAATGTGTACAAAACAGACGACGAGTTTGTTAGACCAACTCGGGAACACGCCGGCGGGTTCGAAGACATGGGAACAGAACAGACGACGAGTTTGTTAGACAAACTCGGGAACCCGATGGCGGGTTCGAAGACATGGGAACAGAACAGACGAGGAGTTTTTTTAGACAAACTCGGGAACCCGCCGGCGGGTTAGAAGACATGTTTACAGAACAGTCGACGAGTTTATTTTAGACAAACTCGGGAACCCGCCGGCGGGTTCGAAGAAATGTGTACAAAACAGACGACGAGTTTGTTAGACAAACTCGGGAACCGGCCGGCGGGTTCAAAGACTTGTGTACAGTAGAGACGATGAGTTTGTAAGACAAATGCGGGAACCCGCCGGCGGGTTCGAAGACATGTTTACAGAACAGTCGACGAGTTTGTTAGACAAACTCGGGAACCCGATGGCGGGTTCGAAGACATGGGAACAGAACAGACGACGAGTTTTTTTAGACAAACTCGGGAACCCACCGGCGGGTTAGAAGACATGTTTACAGAACAGTCGACGAGTTTGTTAGACAAACTCGGGAACCCGCCGGCGGGTTCAAAGACTTGTGTACAGTAGAGACGACGAGTTTGTAAGACAAATGCGGGAACCCGCCGGCGGGTTCGAAGACATGTTTACAGAACAGTCGACGAGTTTGTTAGACAAACTCGGGAACCCGATGGCGGGTTCGAAGACATGGGAACAGAACAGACGACGAGTTTTTTTAGACAAACTCGGGAACCCATCGGCGGGTTAGAAGACATGTTTACAGAACAGTCGACGAGTTTGTTTTAGACAAACTCGGGAACCCGCCGGCGGGTTCGAAGAAATGTGTACAAAACAGACGACGAGTTTGTTAGACAAACTCGGGAACCGGCCGGCGGGTTCAAAGACTTGTGTACAGTAGAGACGACGAGTTTGTAAGACAAATGCGGGAACCCGCCGGCGGGTTCGAAGACATGTTTACAGAACAGTCGACGAGTTTGTTAGACAAACTCGGGAACCCGCCGGCGGGTTCAAAGACTTGTGTACAGTAGAGACGACGAGTTTGTAAGACAAATTCGGGAACCCGCCGGCGGGTTCGAAGACATGTTTACAGAACAGGCGACGAGTTTGTTCAACATACGGTAGAACCCGCCGGCGGGTTCAAAGACTTGTGTACAGAAGAGACGACGAGTTTGTAAGACAAATTTAGGAACCCGCTGGCGAGTTCGTAGACATGTTTACAGAACAGGCGACGAGTTTGTTCAACAAACGGTAGAACCCGCCGGCGGGTTCGAAGACACGTTTACAGAACAGACGACGAGTTTGTAAGACAAATTCGGGAACCCGCCGGCGGGTTCGAAGACATGTTTACAGAACAGTCGACGAGTTTGTTAGACAAACTCGGGAACCCGATGGCGGGTTAGAAGACATGTTTACAGAACAGTCGACGAGTTTATTTTAGACAAACTCTGGAACCCGCCGGCGGGTTCGAAGAAATGTGTACAAAACAGACGACGAGTTTGTTAGACAAACTCGGGAACCGGCCGGCGGGTTCAAAGACTTGTGTACAGTAGAGACGACGAGTTTGTAAGACAAATGCGGGAACCCGCCGGCGGGTTCGAAGACATGTTTACAGATCAGTCGACGAGTTTGTTAGACAAACTCGGGAACCCGATGGCGGGTTCGAAGACATGGGAACAGAACAGACGACGAGTTTTTTTAGACAAACTCGGGAACCCACCGGCGGGTTAGAAGACATGTTTACAGAACAGTCGACGAGTTTGTTAGACAAACTCGGGAACCCGCCGGCGGGTTCAAAGACTTGTGTACAGTAGAGACGACGAGTTTGTAAGACAAATGCGGGAACCCGCCGGCGGGTTCGAAGACATGTTTACAGAACAGTCGACGAGTTTGTTAGACAAACTCGGGAACCCGATGGCGGGTTCGAAGACATGGGAACAGAACAGACGACGAGTTTTTTTAGACAAACTCGGGAACCCGATGGCGGGTTAGAAGACATGTTTACAGAACAGTCGACGAGTTTGTTTTAGACAAACTCGGGAACCCGCCGGCGGGTTCGAAGAAATGTGTACAAAACAGACGACGAGTTTGTTAGACCAACTCGGGAACACGCCGGCGGGTTCAAAGACTTGTGTACAGTAGAGACGACGAGTTTGTAAGACAAATGCGGGAACCCGCCGGCGGGTTCGAAGACATGTTTACAGAACAGTCGACGACTTTGTTAGACAAACTCGGGAACCCGATGGCGGGTTCGAAGACATGGGAACAGAACAGACGACGAGTTTTTTTAGACAAACTCGGGAACCCACCGGCGGGTTAGAAGACATGTTTACAGAACAGTCGACGAGTTTGTTAGACAAACTCGGGAACCCGCCGGCGGGTTCAAAGACATGGGAACAGAACAGACGACGAGTTTTTTTAGACAAACTCGGGAACCCACCGGCGGGTTAGAAGACATGTTTACAGAACAGTCGACGAGTTTGTTTTAGACAAACTCGGGAACCCGCCGGCGGGTTCGAAGAAATGTGTACAAAACAGACGACGAGTTTGTTAGACAAACTCGGGAACCGGCCGGCGGGTTCAAAGACTTGTGTACAGTAGAGACGACGAGTTTGTAAGACAAATGCGGTAACCCGCCGGCGGGTTCGAAGACATGTTTACAGAACAGTCGACGAGTTTGTTAGACAAACTCGGGAACCCGCCGGCGGGTTCAAAGACTTGTGTACAGTAGAGACGACGAGTTTGTAAGACAAATTCGGGAACCCGCCGGCGGGTTCGAAGACATGTTTACAGAACAGGCGACGAGTTTGTTCAACAAACGGTAGAACCCGCCGGCGGGTTCAAAGACTTGTGTACAGTAGAGACGACGAGTTTGTAAGACAAATTCGGGAACCCGCCGGCGGGTTCGAAGACATGTTTACAGAACAGTCGACGAGTTTGTTAGACAAACTCGGGAACCCGATGGCGGGTTAGAAGACATGTTTACAGAACAGTCGACGAGTTTATTTTAGACAAACTCTGGAACCCGCCGGCGGGTTCGAAGAAATGTGTACAAAACAGACGACGAGTTTGTTAGACAAACTCGGGAACCGGCCGGCGGGTTCAAAGACTTGTGTACAGTAGAGACGACGAGTTTGTAAGACAAATGCGGGAACCCGCCGGCGGGTTCGAAGACATGTTTACAGATCAGTCGACGAGTTTGTTAGACAAACTCGGGAACCCGATGGCGGGTTCGAAGACATGGGAACAGAACAGACGACGAGTTTTTTTAGACAAACTCGGGAACCCACCGGTGGGTTAGAAGACATGTTTACAGAACAGTCGACGAGTTTGTTAGACAAACTCGGGAACCCGCCGGCGGGTTCAAAGACTTGTGTACAGTAGAGACGACGAGTTTGTAAGACAAATGCGGGAACCCGCCGGCGGGTTCGAAGACATGTTTACAGAACAGTCGACGAGTTTGTTAGACAAACTCGGGAACCCGATGGCGGGTTCGAAGACATGGGATCAGAACAGACGACGAGTTTTTTTAGACAAACTCGGGAACCCACCGGCGGGTTAGAAGACATGTTTACAGAACAGTCGACGAGTTTGTTTTAGACAAACTCGGGAACCCGCCGGCGGGTTCGAAGAAATGTGTACAAAACAGACGACGAGTTTGTTAGACCAACTCGGGAACACGCCGGCGGGTTCGAAGACATGGGAACAGAACAGACGACGAGTTTGTTAGACAAACTCGGGAACCCGATGGCGGGTTCGAAGACATGGGAACAGAACAGACGAGGAGTTTTTTTAGACAAACTCGGGAACCCGCCGGCGGGTTAGAAGACATGTTTACAGAACAGTCGACGAGTTTATTTTAGACAAACTCGGGAACCCGCCGGCGGGTTCGAAGAAATGTGTACAAAACAGACGACGAGTTTGTTAGACAAACTCGGGAACCGGCCGGCGGGTTCAAAGACTTGTGTACAGTAGAGACGATGAGTTTGTAAGACAAATGCGGGAACCCGCCGGCGGGTTCGAAGACATGTTTACAGAACAGTCGACGAGTTTGTTAGACAAACTCGGGAACCCGATGGCGGGTTCGAAGACATGGGAACAGAACAGACGACGAGTTTTTTTAGACAAACTCGGGAACCCACCGGCGGGTTAGAAGACATGTTTACAGAACAGTCGACGAGTTTGTTAGACAAACTCGGGAACCCGCCGGCGGGTTCAAAGACTTGTGTACAGTAGAGACGACGAGTTTGTAAGACAAATGCGGGAACCCGCCGGCGGGTTCGAAGACATGTTTACAGAACAGTCGACGAGTTTGTTAGACAAACTCGGGAACCCGATGGCGGGTTCGAAGACATGGGAACAGAACAGACGACGAGTTTTTTTAGACAAACTCGGGAACCCATCGGCGGGTTAGAAGACATGTTTACAGAACAGTCGACGAGTTTGTTTTAGACAAACTCGGGAACCCGCCGGCGGGTTCGAAGAAATGTGTACAAAACAGACGACGAGTTTGTTAGACAAACTCGGGAACCGGCCGGCGGGTTCAAAGACTTGTGTACAGTAGAGACGACGAGTTTGTAAGACAAATGCGGGAACCCGCCGGCGGGTTCGAAGACATGTTTACAGAACAGTCGACGAGTTTGTTAGACAAACTCGGGAACCCGCCGGCGGGTTCAAAGACTTGTGTACAGTAGAGACGACGAGTTTGTAAGACAAATTCGGGAACCCGCCGGCGGGTTCGAAGACATGTTTACAGAACAGGCGACGAGTTTGTTCAACATACGGTAGAACCCGCCGGCGGGTTCAAAGACTTGTGTACAGAAGAGACGACGAGTTTGTAAGACAAATTTAGGAACCCGCTGGCGAGTTCGTAGACATGTTTACAGAACAGGCGACGAGTTTGTTCAACAAACGGTAGAACCCGCCGGCGGGTTCGAAGACACGTTTACAGAACAGACGACGAGTTTGTAAGACAAATTCGGGAACCCGCCGGCGGGTTCGAAGACATGTTTACAGAACAGTCGACGAGTTTGTTAGACAAACTCGGGAACCCGATGGCGGGTTAGAAGACATGTTTACAGAACAGTCGACGAGTTTATTTTAGACAAACTCTGGAACCCGCCGGCGGGTTCGAAGAAATGTGTACAAAACAGACGACGAGTTTGTTAGACAAACTCGGGAACCGGCCGGCGGGTTCAAAGACTTGTGTACAGTAGAGACGACGAGTTTGTAAGACAAATGCGGGAACCCGCCGGCGGGTTCGAAGACATGTTTACAGATCAGTCGACGAGTTTGTTAGACAAACTCGGGAACCCGATGGCGGGTTCGAAGACATGGGAACAGAACAGACGACGAGTTTTTTTAGACAAACTCGGGAACCCACCGGCGGGTTAGAAGACATGTTTACAGAACAGTCGACGAGTTTGTTAGACAAACTCGGGAACCCGCCGGCGGGTTCAAAGACTTGTGTACAGTAGAGACGACGAGTTTGTAAGACAAATGCGGGAACCCGCCGGCGGGTTCGAAGACATGTTTACAGAACAGTCGACGAGTTTGTTAGACAAACTCGGGAACCCGATGGCGGGTTCGAAGACATGGGAACAGAACAGACGACGAGTTTTTTTAGACAAACTCGGGAACCCGATGGCGGGTTAGAAGACATGTTTACAGAACAGTCGACGAGTTTGTTTTAGACAAACTCGGGAACCCGCCGGCGGGTTCGAAGAAATGTGTACAAAACAGACGACGAGTTTGTTAGACCAACTCGGGAACACGCCGGCGGGTTCAAAGACTTGTGTACAGTAGAGACGACGAGTTTGTAAGACAAATGCGGGAACCCGCCGGCGGGTTCGAAGACATGTTTACAGAACAGTCGACGACTTTGTTAGACAAACTCGGGAACCCGATGGCGGGTTCGAAGACATGGGAACAGAACAGACGACGAGTTTTTTTAGACAAACTCGGGAACCCACCGGCGGGTTAGAAGACATGTTTACAGAACAGTCGACGAGTTTGTTAGACAAACTCGGGAACCCGCCGGCGGGTTCAAAGACATGGGAACAGAACAGACGACGAGTTTTTTTAGACAAACTCGGGAACCCACCGGCGGGTTAGAAGACATGTTTACAGAACAGTCGACGAGTTTGTTTTAGACAAACTCGGGAACCCGCCGGCGGGTTCGAAGAAATGTGTACAAAACAGACGACGAGTTTGTTAGACAAACTCGGGAACCGGCCGGCGGGTTCAAAGACTTGTGTACAGTAGAGACGACGAGTTTGTAAGACAAATGCGGTAACCCGCCGGCGGGTTCGAAGACATGTTTACAGAACAGTCGACGAGTTTGTTAGACAAACTCGGGAACCCGCCGGCGGGTTCAAAGACTTGTGTACAGTAGAGACGACGAGTTTGTAAGACAAATTCGGGAACCCGCCGGCGGGTTCGAAGACATGTTTACAGAACAGGCGACGAGTTTGTTCAACAAACGGTAGAACCCGCCGGCGGGTTCAAAGACTTGTGTACAGAAGAGACGACGAGTTTGTAAGACAAATTTAGGAACCCGCTGGCGAGTTCGTAGACATGTTCACAGAACAGACGACGAGTTTGTTAGACCAACTCGGGAACCCGCCGGCGGGTTCAAAGACTTGTGTACAGTAGAGACGACGAGTTTGTAAGACAAATGCGGGAACCCGCCGGCGGGTTCGAAGACATGTTTACAGAACAGTCGACGAGTTTGTTAGACAAACTCGGGAACCCGATGGCGGGTTCGAAGACATGGGAACAGAACAGACGACGAGTTTTTTTAGACAAACTCGGGAACCCATCGGCGGGTTAGAAGACATGTTTACAGAACAGTCGACGAGTTTGTTTTAGACAAACTCGGGAACCCGCCGGCGGGTTCGAAGAAATGTGTACAAAACAGACGACGAGTTTGTTAGACAAACTCGGGAACCGGCCGGCGGGTTCAAAGACTTGTGTACAGTAGAGACGACGAGTTTGTAAGACAAATGCGGGAACCCGCCGGCGGGTTCGAAGACATGTTTACAGAACAGTCGACGAGTTTGTTAGACAAACTCGGGAACCCGCCGGCGGGTTCAAAGACTTGTGTACAGTAGAGACGACGAGTTTGTAAGACAAATTCGGGAACCCGCCGGCGGGTTCGAAGACATGTTTACAGAACAGGCGACGAGTTTGTTCAACATACGGTAGAACCCGCCGGCGGGTTCAAAGACTTGTGTACAGAAGAGACGACGAGTTTGTAAGACAAATTTAGGAACCCGCTGGCGAGTTCGTAGACATGTTTACAGAACAGGCGACGAGTTTGTTCAACAAACGGTAGAACCCGCCGGCGGGTTCGAAGACACGTTTACAGAACAGACGACGAGTTTGTAAGACAAATTCGGGAACCCGCCGGCGGGTTCGAAGACATGTTTACAGAACAGTCGACGAGTTTGTTAGACAAACTCGGGAACCCGATGGCGGGTTAGAAGACATGTTTACAGAACAGTCGACGAGTTTATTTTAGACAAACTCTGGAACCCGCCGGCGGGTTCGAAGAAATGTGTACAAAACAGACGACGAGTTTGTTAGACAAACTCGGGAACCGGCCGGCGGGTTCAAAGACTTGTGTACAGTAGAGACGACGAGTTTGTAAGACAAATGCGGGAACCCGCCGGCGGGTTCGAAGACATGTTTACAGATCAGTCGACGAGTTTGTTAGACAAACTCGGGAACCCGATGGCGGGTTCGAAGACATGGGAACAGAACAGACGACGAGTTTTTTTAGACAAACTCGGGAACCCACCGGCGGGTTAGAAGACATGTTTACAGAACAGTCGACGAGTTTGTTAGACAAACTCGGGAACCCGCCGGCGGGTTCAAAGACTTGTGTACAGTAGAGACGACGAGTTTGTAAGACAAATGCGGGAACCCGCCGGCGGGTTCGAAGACATGTTTACAGAACAGTCGACGAGTTTGTTAGACAAACTCGGGAACCCGATGGCGGGTTCGAAGACATGGGAACAGAACAGACGACGAGTTTTTTTAGACAAACTCGGGAACCCGATGGCGGGTTAGAAGACATGTTTACAGAACAGTCGACGAGTTTGTTTTAGACAAACTCGGGAACCCGCCGGCGGGTTCGAAGAAATGTGTACAAAACAGACGACGAGTTTGTTAGACCAACTCGGGAACACGCCGGCGGGTTCAAAGACTTGTGTACAGTAGAGACGACGAGTTTGTAAGACAAATGCGGGAACCCGCCGGCGGGTTCGAAGACATGTTTACAGAACAGTCGACGACTTTGTTAGACAAACTCGGGAACCCGATGGCGGGTTCGAAGACATGGGAACAGAACAGACGACGAGTTTTTTTAGACAAACTCGGGAACCCACCGGCGGGTTAGAAGACATGTTTACAGAACAGTCGACGAGTTTGTTAGACAAACTCGGGAACCCGCCGGCGGGTTCAAAGACATGGGAACAGAACAGACGACGAGTTTTTTTAGACAAACTCGGGAACCCACCGGCGGGTTAGAAGACATGTTTACAGAACAGTCGACGAGTTTGTTTTAGACAAACTCGGGAACCCGCCGGCGGGTTCGAAGAAATGTGTACAAAACAGACGACGAGTTTGTTAGACAAACTCGGGAACCGGCCGGCGGGTTCAAAGACTTGTGTACAGTAGAGACGACGAGTTTGTAAGACAAATGCGGTAACCCGCCGGCGGGTTCGAAGACATGTTTACAGAACAGTCGACGAGTTTGTTAGACAAACTCGGGAACCCGCCGGCGGGTTCAAAGACTTGTGTACAGTAGAGACGACGAGTTTGTAAGACAAATTCGGGAACCCGCCGGCGGGTTCGAAGACATGTTTACAGAACAGGCGACGAGTTTGTTCAACAAACGGTAGAACCCGCCGGCGGGTTCAAAGACTTGTGTACAGAAGAGACGACGAGTTTGTAAGACAAATTTAGGAACCCGCTGGCGAGTTCGTAGACATGTTCACAGAACAGACGACGAGTTTGTTAGACCAACTCGGGAACCCGCCGGCGGGTTCAAAGACTTGTGTACAGTAGAAACGATGAGTTTGTAAGACAAATTCGGGAACCCGCCGGCGGGTTCCAAGACATGTTTACAGAACAGTCGACGAGTTTGTAAGACAAACTCGGGAACCCGCCGGCGGGTTCAAAGACTTGTGTACAGTAGAAACGACGAGTTTGTAAGACAAATTCGGGAACCCGCCGGCGGGTTAGAAGACATGTTTACAGAACAGTCGACGAGTTTGTTAGACAAACTCGGGAACCCGCCGGCGGGTTCAAAGACTTGTGTACAGTAGAGACGACGAGTTTGTAAGACAAATGCGGGAACCCGCCGGCGGGTTCGAAGACATGTTTACAGAACAGTCGACGAGTTTGTTAGACAAACTCGGGAACCCGCTGGCGGGTTCAAAGACTTGTGTACAGTAGAGACGACGAGTTTGTAAGACAAATGCGGGAACCCGCCGGCGGGTTCGAAGACATGTTTACAGAACAGTCGACGAGTTTGTTAGACAAACTCGGGAACCCGATGGCGGGTTCAAAGACATGGGAACAGAACAGACGACGAGTTTTTTTAGACAAACTCGGGAACCCACCGGCGGGTTAGAAGACATGTTTACAGAACAGTCGACGAGTTTGTTTTAGACAAACTCGGGAACCCGCCGGCGGGTTCGAAGAAATGTGTACAAAACAGACGACGAGTTTGTTAGACAAACTCGGGAACCGGCCGGCGGGTTCAAAGACTTGTGTACAGTAGAGACGACGAGTTTGTAAGACAAATGCGGTAACCCGCCGGCGGGTTCGAAGACATGTTTACAGAACAGTCGACGAGTTTGTTAGACAAACTCGGGAACCCGCCGGCGGGTTCAAAGACTTGTGTACAGTAGAGACGACGAGTTTGTAAGACAAATTCGGGAACCCGCCGGCGGGTTCGAAGACATGTTTACAGAACAGGCGACGAGTTTGTTCAACAAACGGTAGAACCCGCCGGCGGGTTCAAAGACTTGTGTACAGAAGAGACGACGAGTTTGTAAGACAAATTTAGGAACCCGCTGGCGAGTTCGTAGACATGTTCACAGAACAGACGACGAGTTTGTTAGACCAACTCGGGAACCCGCCGGCGGGTTCAAAGACTTGTGTACAGTAGAAACGACGAGTTTGTAAGACAAATTCGGGAACCCGCCGGCGGGTTCCAAGACATGTTTACAGAACAGTCGACGAGTTTGTAAGACAAACTCGGGAACCCGCCGGCGGGTTCAAAGACTTGTGTACAGTAGAAACGACGAGTTTGTAAGACAAATTCGGGAACCCGCCGGCGGGTTAGAAGACATGTTTACAGAACAGTCGACGAGTTTGTTAGACAAACTCGGGAACCCGCCGGCGGGTTCAAAGACTTGTGTACAGTAGAGACGACGAGTTTGTAAGACAAATGCGGGAACCCGCCGGCGGGTTCGAAGACATGTTTACAGAACAGTCGACGAGTTTGTTAGACAAACTCGGGAACCCGCTGGCGGGTTCAAAGACTTGTGTACAGTAGAGACGACGAGTTTGTAAGACAAATGCGGGAACCCGCCGGCGGGTTCGAATACATGTTTACAGAACAGTCGACGAGTTTGTTAGACAAACTCGGGAACCCGATGGCGGGTTCGAAGACATGGGAACAGAACAGACGACGAGTTTTTTTAGACAAACTCGGGAACCCATCGGCGGGTTAGAAGACATGTTTACAGAACAGTCGACGAGTTTGTTTTAGACAAACTCGGGAACCCGCCGGCGGGTTCGAAGAAATGTGTACAAAACAGACGACCAGTTTGTTAGACAAACTCGGGAACCGGCCGGCGGGTTCAAAGACTTGTGTACAGTAGAGACGACGAGTTTGTAAGACAAATGCGGGAACCCGCCGGCGGGTTCGAAGACATGTTTACAGAACAGTCGACGAGTTTGTTAGACAAACTCGGGAACCCGCCGGCGGGTTCAAAGACTTGTGTACAGTAGAGACGACGAGTTTGTAAGACAAATTCGGGAACCCGCCGGCGGGTTCGAAGACATGTTTACAGAACAGGCGACGAGTTTGTTCAACATACGGTAGAACCCGCCGGCGGGTTCAAAGACTTGTGTACAGAAGAGACGACGAGTTTGTAAGACAAATTTAGGAACCCGCTGGCGAGTTCGTAGACATGTTTACAGAACAGGCGACGAGTTTGTTCAACAAACGGTAGAACCCGCCGGCGGGTTCGAAGACACGTTTACAGAACAGACGACGAGTTTGTAAGACAAATTCGGGAACCCGCCGGCGGGTTCGAAGACATGTTTACAGAACAGTCGACGAGTTTGTTAGACAAACTCGGGAACCCGATGGCGGGTTAGAAGACATGTTTACAGAACAGTCGACGAGTTTATTTTAGACAAACTCTGGAACCCGCCGGCGGGTTCGAAGAAATGTGTACAAAACAGACGACGAGTTTGTTAGACAAACTCGGGAACCGGCCGGCGGGTTCAAAGACTTGTGTACAGTAGAGACGACGAGTTTGTAAGACAAATGCGGGAACCCGCCGGCGGGTTCGAAGACATGTTTACAGATCAGTCGACGAGTTTGTTAGACAAACTCGGGAACCCGATGGCGGGTTCGAAGACATGGGAACAGAACAGACGACGAGTTTTTTTAGATAAACTCGGGAACCCACCGGCGGGTTAGAAGACATGTTTACAGAACAGTCGACGAGTTTGTTAGACAAACTCGGGAACCCGCCGGCGGGTTCAAAGACTTGTGTACAGTAGAGACGACGAGTTTGTAAGACAAATGCGGGAACCCGCCGGCGGGTTCGAAGACATGTTTACAGAACAGTCGACGAGTTTGTTAGACAAACTCGGGAACCCGATGGCGGGTTCGAAGACATGGGAACAGAACAGACGACGAGTTTTTTTAGACAAACTCGGGAACCCGATGGCGGGTTAGAAGACATGTTTACAGAACAGTCGACGAGTTTGTTTTAGACAAACTCGGGAACCCGCCGGCGGGTTCGAAGAAATGTGTACAAAACAGACGACGAGTTTGTTAGACCAACTCGGGAACACGCCGGCGGGTTCAAAGACTTGTGTACAGTAGAGACGACGAGTTTGTAAGACAAATGCGGGAACCCGCCGGCGGGTTCGAAGACATGTTTACAGAACAGTCGACGACTTTGTTAGACAAACTCGGGAACCCGATGGCGGGTTCGAAGACATGGGAACAGAACAGACGACGAGTTTTTTTAGACAAACTCGGGAACCCACCGGCGGGTTAGAAGACATGTTTACAGAACAGTCGACGAGTTTGTTAGACAAACTCGGGAACCCGCCGGCGGGTTCAAAGACATGGGAACAGAACAGACGACGAGTTTTTTTAGACAAACTCGGGAACCCACCGGCGGGTTAGAAGACATGTTTACAGAACAGTCGACGAGTTTGTTTTAGACAAACTCGGGAACCCGCCGGCGGGTTCGAAGAAATGTGTACAAAACAGACGACGAGTTTGTTAGACAAACTCGGGAACCGGCCGGCGGGTTCAAAGACTTGTGTACAGTAGAGACGACGAGTTTGTAAGACAAATGCGGGAACCCGCCGGCGGGTTCGAAGACATGTTTACAGAACAGTCGACGAGTTTGTTAGACAAACTCGGGAACCCGCCGGCGGGTTCAAAGACTTGTGTACAGTAGAGACGACGAGTTTGTAAGACAAATTCGGGAACCCGCCGGCGGGTTCGAAGACATGTTTACAGAACAGGCGACGAGTTTGTTCAACAAACGGTAGAACCCGCCGGCGGGTTCAAAGACTTGTGTACAGAAGAGACGACGAGTTTGTAAGACAAATTTAGGAACCCGCTGGCGAGTTCGTAGACATGTTCACAGAACAGACGACGAGTTTGTTAGACCAACTCGGGAACCCGCCGGCGGGTTCAAAGACTTGTGTACAGTAGAAACGATGAGTTTGTAAGACAAATTCGGGAACCCGCCGGCGGGTTCCAAGACATGTTTACAGAACAGTCGACGAGTTTGTAAGACAAACTCGGGAACCCGCCGGCGGGTTCAAAGACTTGTGTACAGTAGAGACGACGAGTTTGTAAGACAAATGCGGGAACCCGCCGGCGGGTTCGAAGACATGTTTACAGAACAGTCGACGAGTTTGTTAGACAAACTCGGGAACCCGCCGGCGGGTTCAAAGACTTGTGTACAGTAGAGACGACGAGTTTGTAAGACAAATTCGGGAACCCGCCGGCGGGTTCGAAGACATGTTTACAGAACAGGCGACGAGTTTGTTCAACATACGGTAGAACCCGCCGGCGGGTTCAAAGACTTGTGTACAGAAGAGACGACGAGTTTGTAAGACAAATTTAGGAACCCGCTGGCGAGTTCGTAGACATGTTTACAGAACAGGCGACGAGTTTGTTCAACAAACGGTAGAACCCGCCGGCGGGTTCGAAGACACGTTTACAGAACAGACGACGAGTTTGTAAGACAAATTCGGGAACCCGCCGGCGGGTTCGAAGACATGTTTACAGAACAGTCGACGAGTTTGTTAGACAAACTCGGGAACCCGATGGCGGGTTAGAAGACATGTTTACAGAACAGTCGACGAGTTTATTTTAGACAAACTCTGGAACCCGCCGGCGGGTTCGAAGAAATGTGTACAAAACAGACGACGAGTTTGTTAGACAAACTCGGGAACCGGCCGGCGGGTTCAAAGACTTGTGTACAGTAGAGACGACGAGTTTGTAAGACAAATGCGGGAACCCGCCGGCGGGTTCGAAGACATGTTTACAGATCAGTCGACGAGTTTGTTAGACAAACTCGGGAACCCGATGGCGGGTTCGAAGACATGGGAACAGAACAGACGACGAGTTTTTTTAGATAAACTCGGGAACCCACCGGCGGGTTAGAAGACATGTTTACAGAACAGTCGACGAGTTTGTTAGACAAACTCGGGAACCCGCCGGCGGGTTCAAAGACTTGTGTACAGTAGAGACGACGAGTTTGTAAGACAAATGCGGGAACCCGCCGGCGGGTTCGAAGACATGTTTACAGAACAGTCGACGAGTTTGTTAGACAAACTCGGGAACCCGATGGCGGGTTCGAAGACATGGGAACAGAACAGACGACGAGTTTTTTTAGACAAACTCGGGAACCCGATGGCGGGTTAGAAGACATGTTTACAGAACAGTCGACGAGTTTGTTTTAGACAAACTCGGGAACCCGCCGGCGGGTTCGAAGAAATGTGTACAAAACAGACGACGAGTTTGTTAGACCAACTCGGGAACACGCCGGCGGGTTCAAAGACTTGTGTACAGTAGAGACGACGAGTTTGTAAGACAAATGCGGGAACCCGCCGGCGGGTTCGAAGACATGTTTACAGAACAGTCGACGACTTTGTTAGACAAACTCGGGAACCCGATGGCGGGTTCGAAGACATGGGAACAGAACAGACGACGAGTTTTTTTAGACAAACTCGGGAACCCACCGGCGGGTTAGAAGACATGTTTACAGAACAGTCGACGAGTTTGTTAGACAAACTCGGGAACCCGCCGGCGGGTTCAAAGACATGGGAACAGAACAGACGACGAGTTTTTTTAGACAAACTCGGGAACCCACCGGCGGGTTAGAAGACATGTTTACAGAACAGTCGACGAGTTTGTTTTAGACAAACTCGGGAACCCGCCGGCGGGTTCGAAGAAATGTGTACAAAACAGACGACGAGTTTGTTAGACAAACTCGGGAACCGGCCGGCGGGTTCAAAGACTTGTGTACAGTAGAGACGACGAGTTTGTAAGACAAATGCGGGAACCCGCCGGCGGGTTCGAAGACATGTTTACAGAACAGTCGACGAGTTTGTTAGACAAACTCGGGAACCCGCCGGCGGGTTCAAAGACTTGTGTACAGTAGAGACGACGAGTTTGTAAGACAAATTCGGGAACCCGCCGGCGGGTTCGAAGACATGTTTACAGAACAGGCGACGAGTTTGTTCAACAAACGGTAGAACCCGCCGGCGGGTTCAAAGACTTGTGTACAGAAGAGACGACGAGTTTGTAAGACAAATTTAGGAACCCGCTGGCGAGTTCGTAGACATGTTCACAGAACAGACGACGAGTTTGTTAGACCAACTCGGGAACCCGCCGGCGGGTTCAAAGACTTGTGTACAGTAGAAACGATGAGTTTGTAAGACAAATTCGGGAACCCGCCGGCGGGTTCCAAGACATGTTTACAGAACAGTCGACGAGTTTGTAAGACAAACTCGGGAACCCGCCGGCGGGTTCAAAGACTTGTGTACAGTAGAAACGACGAGTTTGTAAGACAAATTCGGGAACCCGCCGGCGGGTTAGAAGACATGTTTACAGAACAGTCGACGAGTTTGTTAGACAAACTCGGGAACCCGCCGGCGGGTTCAAAGACTTGTGTACGGTAGAGACGACGAGTTTGTAAGACAAATGCGGGAACCCGCCGGCGGGTTCGAAGACATGTTTACAGAACAGTCGACGAGTTTGTTAGACAAACTCGGGAACCCGCCGGCGGGTTCAAAGACTTGTGTACAGTAGAGACGACGAGTTTGTAAGACAAATGCGGGAACCCGCCGGCGGGTTCGAAGACATGTTTACAGAACAGTCGACGAGTTTGTTAGACAAACTCGGGAACCCGATGGCGGGTTCGAAGACATGGGAACAGAACAGACGACGAGTTTTTTTAGACAAACTCGGGAACCCACCGGCGGGTTAGAAGACATGTTTACAGAACAGTCGACGAGTTTGTTTTAGACAAACTCGGGAACCCGCCGGCGGGTTCGAAGAAATGTGTACAAAACAGACGACGAGTTTGTTAGACCAACTCGGGAACACGCCGGCGGGTTCGAAGACATGGGAACAGAACAGACGACGAGTTTGTTAGACAAACTCGGGAACCCGATGGCGGGTTCGAAGACATGGGAACAGAACAGACGAGGAGTTTTTTTAGACGAACTCGGGAACCCGCCGGCGGGTTAGAAGACATGTTTACAGAACAGTCGACGAGTTTATTTTAGACAAACTCGGGAACCCGCCGGCGGGTTCGAAGAAATGTGTACAAAACAGACGACGAGTTTGTTAGACAAACTCGGGAACCGGCCGGCGGGTTCAAAGACTTGTGTACAGTAGAGACGACGAGTTTGTAAGACAAATGCGGGAACCCGCCGGCGGGTTCGAAGACATGTTTACAGAACAGTCGACGAGTTTGTTAGACAAACTCGGGAACCCGATGGCGGGTTCGAAGACATGGGAACAGAACAGACGACGAGTTTTTTTAGACAAACTCGGGAACCCACCGGCGGGTTAGAAGACATGTTTACAGAACAGTCGACGAGTTTGTTTTAGACAAACTCGGGAACCCGCCGGCGGGTTCGAAGAAATGTGTACAAAACAGACGACGAGTTTGTTAGACTAACTCGGGAACACGCCGGCGGGTTCGAAGACATGGGAACAGAACAGACGACGAGTTTGTTAGACAAACTCGGGAACCCGATGGCGGGTTCGAAGACATGGGAACAGAACAGACGAGGAGTTTTTTTAGACGAACTCGGGAACCCGCCGGCGGGTTAGAAGACATGTTTACAGAACAGTCGACGAGTTTATTTTAGACAAACTCGGGAACCCGCCGGCGGGTTCGAAGAAATGTGTACAAAACAGACGACGAGTTTGTTAGACAAACTCGGGAACCGGCCGGCGGGTTCAAAGACTTGTGTACAGTAGAGACGACGAGTTTGTAAGACAAATGCGGGAACCCGCCGGCGGGTTCGAAGACATGTTTACAGAACAGTCGACGAGTTTGTTAGACAAACTCGGGAACCCGATGGCGGGTTCGAAGACATGGGAACAGAACAGACGACGAGTTTTTTTAGACAAACTCGGGAACCCACCGGCGGGTTAGAAGACATGTTTACAGAACAGTCGACGAGTTTGTTTTAGACAAACTCGGGAACCCGCCGGCGGGTTCGAAGAAATGTGTACAAAACAGACGACGAGTTTGTTAGACAAACTCGGGAACCGGCCGGCGGGTTCAAAGACTTGTGTACAGTAGAGACGACGAGTTTGTAAGACAAATGCGGGAACCCGCCGGCGGGTTCGAAGACATGTTTACAGAACAGTCGACGAGTTTGTTAGACAAACTCGGGAACCCGCCGGCGGGTTCAAAGACTTGTGTACAGTAGAGACGACGAGTTTGTAAGACAAATTCGGGAACCCGCCGGCGGGTTCGAAGACATGTTTACAGAACAGACGACGAGTTTGTTCAACAAACGGTAGAACCCGCCGGCGGGTTCAAAGACTTGTGTACAGAAGAGACGACGAGTTTGTAAGACAAATTTAGGAACCCGCTGGCAAATTCGTAGACATGTTTACAGAACAGACGACGAGTTTGTTAGACCAACTCGGGAACCCGCCGGCGGGTTCAAAGACTTGTGTACAGTAGAGACGACGAGTTTGTAAGACAAATTCGGGAACCCGCCGGCGGGTTCGAAGACATGTTTACAAAACAGACGACGAGTTTTTTTAGACAAACTCGGGAACCCGCCGGCGGGTTAGAAGACATATGAACAGAACAGACGACGAATTTGTTAGATTAACTCGGGAACCCGCCGGCGGGTTCGAAGATATGTTTACAGAACAGACGACGAGTTTGTTAGACCAACTCGGGAACACGCCGGCGGGTTCAAAGACTTGTAAACAGTAGAGACGACGAGTTTGTAAGACAAATTCGGGAACACGCCGGCGGGTTCAAAGACTTGTGTACAACACAGACGACGAGTTTGTTAGACAAACTCGGGAACCCGCCGGCGGGTTCGAAGACACGTTTACAGAACAGACGACGAGTTTGTAAGACAAATTCGGGAACCCGCCGGCGGGTTCGAAGACATGTTTACAGAACAGTCGACGAGTTTGTTAGACAAACTCGGGAACCCGATGGCGGGTTCGAAGACATGGGAACAGAACAGACCACGAGTTTGTAAGCCAAACTCGGGAACCCACCGGCGGGTTAGAAGACATGTTTACAGAACAGTCGACGAGTTTGTTAGACAAACTCGGGAACCCGCCGGCGGGTTCAAAGACTTGTGTACAGTAGAGACGACGAGTTTGTAAGACAAATGCGGGAACCCGCCGGCGGGTTCGAAGACATGTTTACAGAACAGTCGACGAGTTTGTTAGACAAACTCGGGAACCCGATGGCGGGTTCGAAGACATGGGAACAGAACAGACGACGAGTTTTTTTAGACAAACTCGGGAACCCACCGGCGGGTTAGAAGACATGTTTACAGAACAGTCGACGAGTTTGTTTTAGACAAACTCGGGAACCCGCCGGCGGGTTCGAAGAAATGTGTACAAAACAGACGACGAGTTTGTTAGACCAACTCGGGAACACGCCGGCGGGTTCAAAGACTTGTGTACAGTAGAGACGATGAGTTTGTTAGACCAACTCGGGAACCCGATGGCGGGTTCGAAGACATGGGAACAGAACAGACGACGAGTTTGTTAGACAAACTCGGGAACCCGATGGCGGGTTCGAAGACATGGGAACAGAACAGACGAGGAGTTTTTTTTAGACAAACTCGGGAACCCGCCGGCGGGTTAGAAGACATGTTTACAGAACAGTCGACGAGTTTATTTTAGACAAACTCGGGAACCCGCCGGCGGGTTCGAAGAAATGTGTACAAAACAGACGACGAGTTTGTTAGACAAACTCGGGAACCGGCCGGCGGGTTCAAAGACTTGTGTACAGTAGAGACGACGAGTTTGTAAGACAAATGCGGGAACCCGCCGGCGGGTTCGAAGACATGTTTACAGAACAGTCGACGAGTTTGTTAGACATACTCGGGAACCTGATGGCGGGATCGAAGACATGGGAACAGAACAGACGACGAATTTGTTAGATTAACTCGGGAACCCGCCGGCGGGTTCAAAGACTTGTAAACAGTAGAGACGACGAGTTTGTAAGACAAATTCGGGAACACGCCGGCGGGTTCAAAGACTTGTGTACAACACAGACGACGAGTTTGTTAGACAAACTCGGGAACCCGCCGGCGGGTTCGAAGACACGTTTACAGAACAGACGACGAGTTTGTAAGACAAATTCGGGAACCCGCCGGCGGGTTCGAAGACATGTTTACAGAACAGTCGACGAGTTTGTTAGACAAACTCGGGAACCCGATGGCGGGTTCGAAGACATGGGAACAGAACAGACCACGAGTTTTTTTAGACAAACTCGGGAACCCGCCGGCGGGTTAGAAGACATATGAACAGAACAGACGACGAATTTGTTAGATTAACTCGGGAACCCGCCGGCGGGTTCGAAGATATGTTTACAGAACAGACGACGAGTTTGTTAGACCAACTCGGGAACACGCCGGCGGGTTCAAAGACTTGTAAACAGTAGAGACGACGAGTTTGTAAGACAAATTCGGGAACACGCCGGCGGGTTCAAAGACTTGTGTACAACACAGACGACGAGTTTGTTAGACAAACTCGGGAACCCACCGGCGGGTTCGAAGACACGTTTACAGAACAGACGACGAGTTTGTAAGACAAATTCGGGAACCCGCCGGCGGGTTCGAAGACATGTTTACAGAACAGTCGACGAGTTTGTTAGACAAACTCGGGAACCCGATGGCGGGTTCGAAGACATGGGAACAGAACAGACCACGAGTTTGTAAGCCAAACTCGGGAACCCACCGGCGGGTTAGAAGACATGTTTACAGAACAGTCGACGAGTTTGTTAGACAAACTCGGGAACCCGCCGGCGGGTTCAAAGACTTGTGTACAGTAGAGACGACGAGTTTGTAAGACAAATGCGGGAACCCGCCGGCGGGTTCGAAGACATGTTTACAGAACAGTCGACGAGTTTGTTAGACAAACTCGGGAACCCGATGGCGGGTTCGAAGACATGGGAACAGAACAGACGACGAGTTTTTTTAGACAAACTCGGGAACCCACCGGCGGGTTAGAAGACATGTTTACAGAACAGTCGACGAGTTTGTTTTAGACAAACTCGGGAACCCGCCGGCGGGTTCGAAGAAATGTGTACAAAACAGACGACGAGTTTGTTAGACCAACTCGGGAACACGCCGGCGGGTTCAAAGACTTGTGTACAGTAGAGACGATGAGTTTGTTAGACCAACTCGGGAACCCGATGGCGGGTTCGAAGACATGGGAACAGAACAGACGACGAGTTTGTTAGACAAACTCGGGAACCCGATGGCGGGTTCGAAGACATGGGAACAGAACAGACGAGGAGTTTTTTTTAGACAAACTCGGGAACCCGCCGGCGGGTTAGAAGACATGTTTACAGAACAGTCGACGAGTTTATTTTAGACAAACTCGGGAACCCGCCGGCGGGTTCGAAGAAATGTGTACAAAACAGACGACGAGTTTGTTAGACAAACTCGGGAACCGGCCGGCGGGTTCAAAGACTTGTGTACAGTAGAGACGACGAGTTTGTAAGACAAATGCGGGAACCCGCCGGCGGGTTCGAAGACATGTTTACAGAACAGTCGACGAGTTTGTTAGACAAACTCGGGAACCCGATGGCGGGTTCGAAGACATGGGAACAGAACAGACGACGAGTTTGTAAGACAAATTCGGGAACCCGCCGGCGGGTTCGAAGACATGTTTACAGAACAGACGACGAGTTTGTTCAACAAACGGTAGAACCCGCCGGCGGGTTCAAAGACTTGTGTACAGAAGAGACGACGAGTTTGTAAGACAAATTTAGGAACCCGCTGGCAAATTCGTAGACATGTTTACAGAACAGACGACGAGTTTGTTAGACCAACTCGGGAACCCGCCGGCGGGTTCAAAGACTTGTGTACAGTAGAGACGACGAGTTTGTAAGACAAATTCGGGAACCCGCCGGCGGGTTCGAAGACATGTTTACAAAACAGACGACGAGTTTTTTTAGACAAACTCGGGAACCCGCCGGCGGGTTAGAAGACATATGAACAGAACAGACGACGAATTTGTTAGATTAACTCGGGAACCCGCCGGCGGGTTCGAAGATATGTTTACAGAACAGACGACGAGTTTGTTAGACCAACTCGGGAACACGCCGGCGGGTTCAAAGACTTGTAAACAGTAGAGACGACGAGTTTGTAAGACAAATTCGGGAACACGCCGGCGGGTTCAAAGACTTGTGTACAACACAGACGACGAGTTTGTTAGACAAACTCGGGAACCCGCCGGCGGGTTCGAAGACACGTTTACAGAACAGACGACGAGTTTGTAAGACAAATTCGGGAACCCGCCGGCGGGTTCGAAGACATGTTTACAGAACAGTCGACGAGTTTGTTAGACAAACTCGGGAACCCGATGGCGGGTTCGAAGACATGGGAACAGAACAGACGACGAGTTTGTAAGCCAAACTCGGGAACCCACCGGCGGGTTAGAAGACATGTTTACAGAACAGTCGACGAGTTTGTTAGACAAACTCGGGAACCCGCCGGCGGGTTCAAAGACTTGTGTACAGTAGAGACGACGAGTTTGTAAGACAAATGCGGGAACCCGCCGGCGGGTTCGAAGACATGTTTACAGAACAGTCGACGAGTTTGTTAGACAAACTCGGGAACCCGATGGCGGGTTCGAAGACATGGGAACAGAACAGACGACGAGTTTTTTTAGACAAACTCGGGAACCCACCGGCGGGTTAGAAGACATGTTTACAGAACAGTCGACGAGTTTGTTTTAGACAAACTCGGGAACCCGCCGGCGGGTTCGAAGAAATGTGTACAAAACAGACGACGAGTTTGTTAGACCAACTCGGGAACACGCCGGCGGGTTCAAAGACTTGTGTACAGTAGAGACGATGAGTTTGTTAGACCAACTCGGGAACCCGATGGCGGGTTCGAAGACATGGGAACAGAACAGACGACGAGTTTGTTAGACAAACTCGGGAACCCGATGGCGGGTTCGAAGACATGGGAACAGAGCAGACGAGGAGTTTTTTTTAGACAAACTCGGGAACCCGCCGGCGGGTTAGAAGACATGTTTACAGAACAGTCGACGAGTTTATTTTAGACAAACTCGGGAACCCGCCGGCGGGTTCGAAGAAATGTGTACAAAACAGACGACGAGTTTGTTAGACAAACTCGGGAACCGGCCGGCGGGTTCAAAGACTTGTGTACAGTAGAGACGACGAGTTTGTAAGACAAATGCGGGAACCCGCCGGCGGGTTCGAAGACATGTTTACAGAACAGTCGACGAGTTTGTTAGACAAACTCGGGAACCCGATGGCGGGTTCGAAGACATGGGAACAGAACAGACGACGAGTTTTTTTAGACAAACTCGGGAACCCACCGGTGGGTTAGAAGACATGTTTACAGAACAGTCGACGAGTTTGTTAGACAAACTCGGGAACCCGCCGGCGGGTTCAAAGACATGGGAACGGAACAGACGACGAGTTTTTTTAGACAAACTCGGGAACCCACCGGCGGGTTAGAAGACATGTTTACAGAACAGTCGACGAGTTTGTTTTAGACAAACTCGGGAACCCGCCGGCGGGTTCGAAGAAATGTGTACAAAACAGACGACGAGTTTGTTAGACAAACTCGGGAACCGGCCGGCGGGTTCAAAGACTTGTGTACAGTAGAGACGACGAGTTTGTAAGACAAATGCGGGAACCCGCCGGCGGGTTCGAAGACATGTTTACAGAACAGTCGACGAGTTTGTTAGACAAACTCGGGAACCCGCCGGTGGGTTCAAAGACTTGTGTACAGTAGAGACGACGAGTTTGTAAGGCAAATTCGGGAACCCGCCGGCGGGTTCGAAGACATGTTTACAGAACAGACGACGAGTTTGTTCAACAAACGGTAGAACCCGCCGGCGGGTTCAAAGACTTGTGTACAGAAGAGACGACGAGTTTGTAAGACAAATTTAGGAACCCGCTGGCAAATTCGTAGACATGTTTACAGAACAGACGACGAGTTTGTTAGACCAACTCGGGAACCCGCTGGCGGGTTCAAAGACTTGTGTACAGTAGAGACGACGAGTTTGTAAGACAAATTCGGGAACCCGCCGGCGGGTTCGAAGACATGTTTACAAAACAGACGACGAGTTTTTTTAGACAAACTCGGGAACCCGCCGGCGGGTTAGAAGACATATGAACAGAACAGACGACGAATTTGTTAGATTAACTCGGGAACCCGCCGGCGGGTTCGAAGATATGTTTACAGAACAGACGACGAGTTTGTTAGACCAACTCGGGAACACGCCGGCGGGTTCAAAGACTTGTAAACAGTAGAGACGACGAGTTTGTAAGACAAATTCGGGAACACGCCGGCGGGTTCAAAGACTTGTGTACAACACAGACGACGAGTTTTTTAGACAAACTCGGGAACCCGCCGGCGGGTTCGAAGACACGTTTACAGAACAGACGACGAGTTTGTAAGACAAATTCGGGAACCCGCCGGCGGGTTCGAAGACATGTTTACAGAACAGTCGACGAGTTTGTTAGACAAACTCGGGAACCCGATGGCGGGTTCGAAGACATGGGAACAGAACAGACGACGAGTTTGTAAGCCAAACTCGGGAACCCACCGGCGGGTTAGAAGACATGTTTACAGAACAGTCGACGAGTTTGTTAGACAAACTCGGGAACCCGCCGGCGGGTTCAAAGACTTGTGTACAGTAGAGACGACGAGTTTGTAAGACAAATGCGGGAACCCGCCGGCGGGTTCGAAGACATGTTTACAGAACAGTCGACGAATTTGTTAGATTAACTCGGGAACCCGCCGGCGGGTTCGAAGATATGTTTACAGAACAGACGACGAGTTTGTTAGACCAACTCGGGAACCCGATGGTGGGTTCGAAGACATGGGAACAGAACAGAAGACAAGTTTGTAAGCCAAACTCGGGAACCCGCTGGCGAGTTCGAAGACATGTTCACAGAACAGACGACGAGTTTGTTAGACCAACTCGGGAACACGCCGGCGGGTTCAAAGACTTGTGAACAGTAGAGACGACGACTTTGTAAGACAAATTCGGGAACACGCCGGCGGGTTCAAAGACTTGTGTACAACACAGACGACGAGTTTGTTAGACAAACTCGGGAACCCGCCGGCGGGTTCGAAGACACGTTTACAGAACAGACGACGAGTTTGTAAGACAAATTCGGGAACCCGCCGGCGGGTTCGAAGACATGTTTACAGAACAGTCGACGAGTTTGTTAGACAAACTCGGGAACCCGATGGCGGGTTCGAAGACATGGGAACAGAACAGACGACGAGTTTGTAAGCCAAACACGGGAACCCGCTGGCGAGTTCGAAGACATGTTCACAGAACAGACGACGAGTTTGTTAGACCAACTCGGGAACACGCCGGCGGGTTCAAAGACTTGTGTACAGTAGAGACGATGAGTTTGTTAGACCAACTCGGGAACCCGATGGCGGGTTCGAAGACATGGGAACAGAACAGACGACGAGTTTGTTAGACAAACTCGGGAACCCGATGGCGGGTTCGAAGACATGGGAACAGAACAGACGAGGAGTTTTTTTAGACAAACTCGGGAACCCGATGGCGGGTTCGAAGACATGGGAACAGAACAGACGACGAGTTTTTTTAGACAAACTCGGGAACCCACCGGCGGGTTAGAAGACATGTTTACAGAACAGTCGACGAGTTTGTTAGACAAACTCGGGAACCCGCCGGCGGGTTCAAAGACTTGTGTACAGTAGAGACGACGAGTTTGTAAGACAAATGCGGGAACCCGCCAGCGGGTTCGAAGACATGTTTACAGAACAGTCGACGAGTTTGTTAGACAAACTCGGGAACCCGATGGCGGGTTCGAAGACATGGGAACAGAACAGACGATGAGTTTTTTTAGACAAACTCGGGAACCCACCGGCGGGTTAGAAGACATGTTTACAGAACAGTCGACGAGTTTGTTTTAGACAAACTCGGGAACCCGCCGGCGGGTTCGAAGAAATGTGTACAAAACAGACGACGAGTTTGTTAGACAAACTCGGGAACCGGCCGGCGGGTTCAAAGACTTGTGTACAGTAGAGACGACGAGTTTGTAAGACAAATGCGGGAACCCGCCGGCGGGTTCGAAGACATGTTTACAGAACAGACGACGAGTTTGTAAGCCAAACACGGGAACCCGCTGGCGAGTTCGAAGACATGTTCACAGAACAGACGACGAGTTTGTTAGACCAACTCGGGAACACGCCGGCGGGTTCAAAGACTTGTGTACAGTAGAGACGATGAGTTTGTTAGACCAACTCGGGAACCCGATGGCGGGTTCGAAGACATGGGAACAGAACAGACGACGAGTTTGTTAGACAAACTCGGGAACCCGATGGCGGGTTCGAAGACATGGGAACAGAACAGACGAGGAGTTTTTTTAGACAAACTCGGGAACCCGATGGCGGGTTCGAAGACATGGGAACAGAACAGACGACGAGTTTTTTTAGACAAACTCGGGAACCCACCGGCGGGTTAGAAGACATGTTTACAGAACAGTCGACGAGTTTGTTAGACAAACTCGGGAACCCGCCGGCGGGTTCAAAGACTTGTGTACAGTAGAGACGACGAGTTTGTAAGACAAACTCGGGAACCCGCCGGCGGGTTCGAAGACACCTTTACAGAACAGACGACGAGTTTGTAAGACAAATTCGGGAACCCGCCGGCGGGTTCGAAGACATGTTTACAGAACAGTCGACGAGTTTGTTACACAAACTCGGGAACCCGATGGCGGGTTCGAAGACATGGGAACAGAACAGATGACGAGTTTGTAAGCCAAACACGGGAACCCGCTGGCGAGTTCGAAGACATGTTCACAGAACAGACGACGAGTTTCTTAGACCAACTCGGGAACACGCCGGCGGGTTCAAAGACTTGTGTACAGTAGAGATGATGAGTTTGTTAGACCAACTCGGGAACCCGATGGCGGGTTGGAAGACATGGGAACAGAACAGACGACGAGTTTGTTAGACAAACGCGGGAACCCGATGGCGGGTTCGAAGACACGGGAACAGAACAGACGAGGAGTTTTTTTAGACAAACTCGGGAACCCGCCGGCGGGTTAGAAGACATGTTTACAGAACAGTCGACGAGTTTATTTTAGACAAACTCGGGAACCCGCCGGCGGGTTCGAAGAAATGTGTACAAAACAGACGACGAGTTTGTTAGACAAACTCGGGAACCGGCCGGCGGGTTCAAAGACTTGTGTACAGTAGAGACGACGAGTTTGTAAGACAAATGCGGGAACCCGCCGGCGGGTTCGAAGACATGTTTACAGAACAGTCGACGAGTTTGTTAGACAAACTCGGGAACCCGATGGCGGGTTCGAAGACATGGGAACAGAACAGACGACCAGTTTTTTTAGACAAACTCGGGAACCCACCTACGGGTTAGAAGACATGTTTACAGAACAGTCGACGAGTTTGTTAGACAAACTCGGGAACCCGCCGGCGGGTTCAAAGACTTGTGTACAGTAGAGACGACGAGTTTGTAAGACAAATGCGGGAACCCGCCGGCGGGTTCGAAGACATGGGAACAGAACAGACGACAAGTTTGTAAGCCAAACTCGGGAACCCGCTGACGAGTTCGAAGACATGTTCACAGAACAGACGACGAGTTTGTTAGACCAACTCGGGAACACGCCGGCGGGTTCAAAGACTTGTGAACAGTAGAGACGACGAGTTTGTAAGACAAATTCGGGAACACGCCGGCGGGTTCAAAGACTTGTGTACAACACAGACGACGAGTTTGTTAGACAAACTCGGGAACCCATCGGCGGGTTAGAAGACATGTTTACAGAACAGTCGACGAGTTTGTTAGACAAACTCGGGAACCCGCCGGCGGGTTCAAAGACTTGTGTACAGTAGAGACGACGAGTTTGTAAGACAAATGCGGGAACCCGCCGGCGGGTTCGAAGACACGTTTACAGAACAGACGACGAGTTTGTAAGACAAATTCGGGAACCCGCCGGCGGGTTCGAAGACATGTTTACAGAACAGTCGACGAGTTTGTTAGACAAACTCGGGAACCCGATGGCGGGTTCGAAGACATGGGAACAGAACAGATGACGAGTTTGTAAGCCAAACACGGGAACCCGCTGGCGAGTTCGAAGACTTGTTCACAGAACAGACGACGAGTTTGTTAGACCAACTCGGGAACACGCCGGCGGGTTCAAAGACTTGTGTACAGTAGAGACGATGAGTTTGTTAGACCAACTCGGGAACCCGATGGCGGGTTCGAAGACATGGGAACAGAACAGACGACGAGTTTGTTAGACAAACGCGGGAACCCGATGGCGGGTTCGAAGACATGGGAACAGAACAGACGAGGAGTTTTTTTAGACAAACTCGGGAACCCGCCGGCGGGTTAGAAGACATGTTTACAGAACAGTCGACGAGTTTATTTTAGACAAACTCGGGAACCCGCCGGCGGGTTCGAAGAAATGTGTACAAAACAGACGACGAGTTTGTTAGACAAACTCGGGAACCGGCCGGCGGGTTCAAAGACTTGTGTACAGTAGAGACGACGAGTTTGTAAGACAAATGCGGGAACCCGTCGGCGGGTTCGAAGACATGTTTACAGAACAGTCGACGAGTTTGTTAGACAAACTCGGGAACCCGATGGCGGGTTCGAAGACATGGGAACAGAACAGACGACGAGTTTTTTTAGACAAACTCGGGAACCCACCGGCGCGTTAGAAGACATGTTTACAGAACAGTCGACGAGTTTGTTTTAGACAAACTCGGGAACCCGCCGGCGGGTTCGAAGAAATGTGTACAAAACAGACGACGAGTTTGTTAGACAAACTCGGGAACCGGCCGGCGGGTTCAAAGACTTGTGTACAGTAGAGACGACGAGTTTGTAAGACAAATGCGGGAACCCGCCGGCGGGTTCGAAGACATGTTTACAGAACAGTCGACGAGTTTGTTAGACAAACTCGGGAACCCGCCGGCGGGTTCAAAGACTTGTGTACAGTAGAGACGACGAGTTTGTAAGACAAATTCGGGAACCCGCCGGCGGGTTCGAAGACATGTTTACAGAACAGGCGACGAGTTTGTTCAACAAACGGTAGAACCCGCCGGCGGGTTCAAAGACTTGTGTACAGAAGAGACGACGAGTTTGTAAGACAAATTTAGGAACCCGCTGGCGAGTTCGTAGACATGTTCACAGAACAGACGACGAGTTTGTTAGACCAACTCGGGAACCCGCCGGCGGGTTCAAAGACTTGTGTACAGTAGAAACGATGAGTTTGTAAGACAAATTCGGGAACCCGCCGGCGGGTTCCAAGACATGTTTACAGAACAGTCGACGAGTTTGTAAGACAAACTCGGGAACCGGCCGGCGGGTTCAAAGACTTGTGTACAGTAGAGACGACGAGTTTGTAAGACAAATGCGGGAACCCGCCGGCGGGTTCGAAGACATGCTTACAGAACAGTCGACGAGTTTGTTAGACAAACTCGGGAACCCGATGGCGGGTTCGAAGACATGGGAACAGAACAGACGACGAGTTTGTAAGCCAAACTCGGGAACCCGCTGACGAGTTCGAAGACATGTTCACAGAACAGACGACGAGTTTGTTAGACCAACTCGGGAACACGCCGGCGGGTTCAAAGACTTGTGTACAGTAGAGACGACGAGTTTGTAAGACAAATGCGGGAACCCGCCGGCGGGTTCGAAGACATGTTTACAGAACAGTCGACGAGTTTGTTAGACAAACTCGGGAACCCGCCGACGGGTTCAAAGACTTGTGTACAGTAGAGACGACGAGTTTGTAAGACAAATTCGGGAACCCGCCGGCGGGTTCGAAGAAATGTGTACAAAGCAGACGACGAGTTTGTTAGACAAACTCGGGAACCGGCCGGCGGGTTCAAAGACTTGTGTACAGTAGAGACGACGAGTTTGTAAGACAAATGCGGGAACCCGCCGGCGGGTTCGAAGACATGTTTACAGAACAGTCGACGAGTTTGTTAGACAAACTCGGGAACCCGATGGCGGGTTCGAAGACATGGGAACAGAACAGACGACGAGTTTTTTTAGACAAACTCGGGAACCCATCGGCGGGTTAGAAGACATGTTTACAGAACAGTCGACGAGTTTGTAAGACAAACTCGGGAACCGGCCGGCGGGTTCAAAGACTTGTGTACAGTAGAGACGACGAGTTTGTAAGACAAATGCGGGAACCCGCCGGCGGGTTCGAAGACATGCTTACAGAACAGTCGACGAGTTTGTTAGACAAACTCGGGAACCCGATGGCGGGTTCGAAGACATGGGAACAGAACAGACGACGAGTTTGTAAGCCAAACTCGGGAACCCGCTGACGAGTTCGAAGACATGTTCACAGAACAGACGACGAGTTTGTTAGACCAACTCGGGAACACGCCGGCGGGTTCAAAGACTTGTGTACAGTAGAGACGACGAGTTTGTAAGACAAATGCGGGAACCCGCCGGCGGGTTCGAAGACATGTTTACAGAACAGTCGACGAGTTTGTTAGACAAACTCGGGAACCCGCCGGCGGGTTCAAAGACTTGTGTACAGTAGAGACGACGAGTTTGTAAGACAAATTCGGGAACCCGCCGGCGGGTTCGAAGAAATGTGTACAAAGCAGACGACGAGTTTGTTAGACAAACTCGGGAACCGGCCGGCGGGTTCAAAGACTTGTGTACAGTAGAGACGACGAGTTTGTAAGACAAATGCGGGAACCCGCCGGCGGGTTCGAAGACATGTTTACAGAACAGTCGACGAGTTTGTTAGACAAACTCGGGAACCCGATGGCGGGTTCGAAGACATGGGAACAGAACAGACGACGAGTTTTTTTAGACAAACTCGGGAACCCATCGGCGGGTTAGAAGACATGTTTACAGAACAGTCGACGAGTTTGTTAGACAAACTCGGGAACCCGCCGGCGGGTTCAAAGACTTGTGTACAGTAGAGACGACGAGTTTGTAAGACAAATGCGGGAACCCGCCGGCGGGTTCGAAGACACGTTTACAGAACAGACGACGAGTTTGTAAGACAAATTCGGGAACCCGCCGGCGGGTTCGAAGACATGTTTACAGAACAGTCGACGAGTTTGTTAGACAAACTCGGGAACCCGATGGCGGGTTCGAAGACATGGGAACAGAACAGATGACGAGTTTGTAAGCCAAACACGGGAACCCGCTGGCGAGTTCGAAGACTTGTTCACAGAACAGACGACGAGTTTGTTAGACCAACTCGGGAACACGCCGGCGGGTTCAAAGACTTGTGTACAGTAGAGACGATGAGTTTATTAGACCAACTCGGGAACCCGATGGCGGGTTCGAAGACATGGGAACAGAACAGACGACGAGTTTGTTAGACAAACGCGGGAACCCGATGGCGGGTTCGAAGACATGGGAACAGAACAGACGAGGAGTTTTTTTAGACAAACTCGGGAACCCGCCGGCGGGTTAGAAGACATGTTTACAGAACAGTCGACGAGTTTATTTTAGACAAACTCGGGAACCCGCCGGCGGGTTCGAAGAAATGTGTACAAAACAGACGACGAGTTTGTTAGACAAACTCGGGAACCGGCCGGCGGGTTCAAAGACTTGTGTACAGTAGAGACGACGAGTTTGTAAGACAAATGCGTGAACCCGCCGGCGGGTTCGAAGACATGTTTACAGAACAGTCGACGAGTTTGTTAGACAAACTCGGGAACCCGATGGCGGGTTCGAAGACATGGGAACAGAACAGACGACGAGTTTTTTTAGACAAACTCGGGAACCCACCTACGGGTTAGAAGACATGTTTACAGAACAGTCGACGAGTTTGTTAGACAAACTCGGGAACCCGCAGGCGGGTTCAAAGACTTGTGTACAGTAGAGACGACGAGTTTGTAAGACAAATGCGGGAACCCGCCGGCGGGTTCGAAGACATGTTTACAGAACAGTCGACGAGTTTGTTAGACAAACTCGGGAACCCGATGGCGGGTTCGAAGACATGGGAACAGAACAGACGACGAGTTTTTTTAGACAAACTCGGGAACCCACCGGCGCGTTAGAAGACATGTTTACAGAACAGTCGACGAGTTTGTTTTAGACAAACTCGGGAACCCGCCGGCGGGTTCGAAGAAATGTGTACAAAACAGACGACGAGTTTGTTAGACAAACTCGGGAACCGGCCGGCGGGTTCAAAGACTTGTGTACAGTAGAGACGACGAGTTTGTAAGACAAATGCGGGAACCCGCCGGCGGGTTCGAAGACATGTTTACAGAACAGTCGACGAGTTTGTTAGACAAACTCGGGAACCCGCCGGCGGGTTCAAAGACTTGTGTACAGTAGAGACGACGAGTTTGTAAGACAAATTTAGGAACCCGCTGGCGAGTTCGTAGACATGTTCACAGAACAGACGACGAGTTTGTTAGACCAACTCGGGAACCCGCCGGCGGGTTCGAAGAAATGTGTACAAAACAGACGACGAGTTTGTTAGACAAACTCGGGAACCGGCCGGCGGGTTCAAAGACTTGTGTACAGTAGAGACGACGAGTTTGTAAGACAAATGCGGGAACCCGCCGGCGGGTTCGAAGACATGTTTACAGAACAGTCGACGAGTTTGTTAGACAAACTCGGGAACCCGCCGGCGGGTTCAAAGACTTGTGTACAGTAGAGACGACGAGTTTGTAAGACAAATTCGGGAACCCGCCGGCGGGTTCGAAGACATGTTTACAGAACAGGCGACGAGTTTGTTCAACAAACGGTAGAACCCGCCGGCGGGTTCAAAGACTTGTGTACAGAAGAGACGACGAGTTTGTAAGACAAATTTAGGAACCCGCTGGCGAGTTCGTAGACATGTTCACAGAACAGACGACGAGTTTGTTAGACCAACTCGGGAACCCGCCGGCGGGTTCAAAGACTTGTGTACAGTAGAAACGATGAGTTTGTAAGACAAATTCGGGAACCCGCCGGCGGGTTCCAAGACATGTTTACAGAACAGTCGACGAGTTTGTAAGACAAACTCGGGAACCCGCCGGCGGGTTCAAAGACTTGTGTACATTAGAAACGACGAGTTTGTAAGACCAATTCGGGAACCCGCCGGATGGTTAGATGACATGTTTACAAAACAGACGACGAGTTTTTTTAGACAAACTCGGGAACCCGCCGGCGGGTTAGAAGACATGTTTACAGAACAGTCGACGAATTTGTTAGACAAACTCATGAACCCGCCGGCGGGTTCGAAGAAATGTGTACAAAACAGACGACGAGTTTGTTAGACAAACTCGGGAACCCGCCGGCGGGTTCAAAGACTTGTGTACAGAAGACACGACGAGTTTGTAAGACAAATTCAGGAACCCGCTGGCGAGTTCGAAGAAAAGTTCACAGAACAGACGACGAGTTTGTTAGACCAACTCGGGAACCCGCCGGCGGGTTCAAAGACTTGTGTGCAGTAGAGACGATGAGTTTGTAAGACAAATTCGGGAACCCGCCGGCGGGTTCGAAGACATATTTACAGAACAGTCGACGAGTTTGTAAGACAAACTCGGGAACCCGCCGGCGGGTTCAAAAACTTGTGTACAGTAGAGACGACGAGTTTGTAAGACAAATTCGGGAACCCGCCGGCGGGTTCGAAGACATGTTTACAGAACAGACGACGAGTTTGTAAGACAAACTCGGGAACCCGCCGGCGGGTTCAAAGACTTGTGTACAGTAGAGTCGACGAGTTTGTAAGACAAATTCGGGAACCCGCCGGCTGGTTAGAAGACATGTTTACAAAACAGACGACGAGTTTTTTTAGACAAACTCGGGAACCCGCCGGCGGGTTAGAAGACATATGAACAGAACAGACGACGAATTTGTTAGATTAACTCGGGAACCCGCCGGCGGGTTCGAAGATATGTTTACAGAACAGACGACGAGTTTGTTAGACCAACTCGGGAACCCGATGGTGGGTTCGAAGACATGGGAACAGAACAGACGACGAGTTTGTAAGCCAAACTCGGGAACCCGATGGCGAGTTCGAAGACATGTTCACAGAACAGACGACGAGTTTGTTAGACCAACTCGGGAACACGCCGGCGGGTTCAAAGACTTGTGAACAGTAGAGGCGACGAGTTTGTAAGACAAATTCGGGAACACGCCGGCGGGTTCGAAGACATGTTTACAGAACAGACAACGAGTTTGTTAGACAAACTCGGGAACCCGCCGGCTGGTTAGATGACATGTTTACAAAACAGACGACGAGTTTTTTTAGACAAACTCGGGAACCCGCCGGCGGGTTAGAAGACATGTTTACAGAACAGTCGACGAGTTTGTTAGACAAACTCGGGAACCCGCCGGATGGTTAGATGACATGTTTACAAAACAGACGACGAGTTTGTAAGACAAACTCGGGAACCCGCCGGCGGGTTCAAAGACTTGTGTACATTAGAGACGACGAGTTTGTAAGACCAATTCGGGAACCCGCCGGATGGTTAGATGACATGTTTACAAAACAGACGACGAGTTTTTTTAGACAAACTCGGGAACCCGCCGGCGGGTTAGAAGACATGTTTACAGAACAGTCGACGAGTTTGTTAGACAAACTCATGAACCCGCCGGCGGGTTCGAAGAAATGTGTACAAAACAGACGACGAGTTTGTTAGACAAACTCGGGAACCCGCCGGCGGGTTCAAAGACTTGTGTACAGAAGACACGGCGAGTTTGTAAGACAAATTCAGGAACCCGCTGGCGAGTTCGAAGAAATGTTCACAGAACAGACGACGAGTTTGTTAGACCAACTCGGGAACCCGCCGGCGGGTTCAAAGACTTGTGTACAGTAGAGACGATGAGTTTGTAAGACAAATTCGGGAACCCGCCGGCGGGTTCGAAGACATGTTTACAGAACAGTCGACGAGTTTGTAAGACAAACTCGGGAACCCGCCGGCGGGTTCAAAGACTTGTGTACAGTAGAGACGACGAGTTTGTAAGACAAATTCGGGAACCCGCCGGCGGGTTCGAAGACATGTTTACAGAACAGACGACGAGTTTGTAAGACAAACTCGGGAACCCGCCGGCGGGTTCAAAGACTTGTGTACAGTAGAGACGACGAGTTTGTAAGACAAATTCGGGAACCCGCCGGCGGGTTCGAAGACATGTTTACAGAACAGACGACGAGTTTGTTAGACAAACTCGGGAACCCGCCGGCTGGTTAGAAGACATGTTTACAAAACAGACGACGAGTTTTTTTAGACAAACTCGGGAACCCGCCGGTGGGTTAGAAGACATATGAACAGAACAGACGACGAATTTGTTAGATTAACTCGGGAACCAGCCGGCGGGTTCGAAGATATGTTTACAGAACAGACGACGAGTTTGTTAGACCAACTCGGGAACCCGATAGTGGGTTCGAAGACATGGGAACAGAACAGACGACGAGTTTGTTAGACCAACTCGGGAACCCGCCGGCGGGTTCAAAGACTTGTGTACAGTAGAAACGATGAGTTTGTAAGACAAATTCGGGAACCCGCCGGCGGGTTCCAAGACATGTTTACAGAACAGTCGACGAGTTTGTAAGACAAACTCGGGAACCCGCCGGCGGGTTCAAAGACTTGTGTACATTAGAAACGACGAGTTTGTAAGACCAATTCGGGAACCCGCCGGATGGTTAGATGACATGTTTACAAAACAGACGACGAGTTTTTTTAGACAAACTCGGGAACCCGCCGGCGGGTTAGAAGACATGTTTACAGAACAGTCGACGAATTTGTTAGACAAACTCATGAACCCGCCGGCGGGTTCGAAGAAATGTGTACAAAACAGACGACGAGTTTGTTAGACAAACTCGGGAACCCGCCGGCGGGTTCAAAGACTTGTGTACAGAAGACACGACGAGTTTGTAAGACAAATTCAGGAACCCGCTGGCGAGTTCGAAGAAAAGTTCACAGAACAGACGACGAGTTTGTTAGACCAACTCGGGAACCCGCCGGCGGGTTCAAAGACTTGTGTACAGTAGAGACGATGAGTTTGTAAGACAAATTCGGGAACCCGCCGGCGGGTTCGAAGACATATTTACAGAACAGTCGACGAGTTTGTAAGACAAACTCGGGAACCCGCCGGCGGGTTCAAAAACTTGTGTACAGTAGAGACGACGAGTTTGTAAGACAAATTCGGGAACCCGCCGGCGGGTTCGAAGACATGTTTACAGAACAGACGACGAGTTTGTAAGACAAACTCGGGAACCCGCCGGCGGGTTCAAAGACTTGTGTACAGTAGAGTCGACGAGTTTGTAAGACAAATTCGGGAACCCGCCGGCGGGTTCGAAGACATGTTTACAGAACAGACGACGAGTTTGTTAGACAAACTCGGGAACCCGCCGGCTGGTTAGAAGACATGTTTACAAAACAGACGACGAGTTTTTTTAGACAAACTCGGGAACCCGCTGGCGAGTTCGAAGAAATGTTCACAGAACAGACGACGAGTTTGTTAGACCAACTCGGGAACCCGCCGGCGGGTTCAAAGACTTGTGTACAGTAGAGACGATGAGTTTGTAAGACAAATTCGGGAACCCGCCGGCGGGTTCGAAGACATGTTTACAGAACAGTCGACGAGTTTGTAAGACAAACTCGGGAACCCGCCGGCGGGTTCAAAGACTTGTGTACAGTAGAGACGACGAGTTTGTAAGACAAATTCGGGAACCCGCCGGCGGGTTCGAAGACATGTTTACAGAACAGACGACGAGTTTGTAAGACAAACTCGGGAACCCGCCGGCGGGTTCAAAGACTTGTGTACAGTAGAGACGACGAGTTTGTAAGACAAATTCGGGAACCCGCCGGCGGGTTCGAAGACATGTTTACAGAACAGACGACGAGTTTTTTTAGACAAACTCGGGAACCCGCCGGTGGGTTAGAAGACATATGAACAGAACAGACGACGAATTTGTTAGATTAACTCGGGAACCCGCCGGCGGGTTCGAAGATATGTTTACAGAACAGACGACGAGTTTGTTAGACCAACTCGGGAACCCGATGGTGGGTTCGAAGACATGGGAACAGAACAGACGACGAGTTTGTAAGCCAAACTCGGGAACCCGATGGCGAGTTCGAAGACATGTTCACAGAACAGACGACGAGTTTGTTAGACCAACTCGGGAACACGCCGGCGGGTTCAAAGACTTGTGAACAGTAGAGGCGACGAGTTTGTAAGACAAATTCGGGAACACGCCGGCGGGTTCGAAGACATGTTTACAGAACAGACAACGAGTTTGTTAGACAAACTCGGGAACCCGCCGGCTGGTTAGATGACATGTTTACAAAACAGACGACGAGTTTTTTTAGACAAACTCGGGAACCCGCCGGCGGGTTAGAAGACATGTTTACAGAACAGTCGACGAGTTTGTTAGACAAACTCGGGAACCCGCCGGATGGTTAGATGACATGTTTACAAAACAGACGACGAGTTTGTAAGACAAACTCGGGAACCCGCCGGCGGGTTCAAAGACTTGTGTACATTAGAGACGACGAGTTTGTAAGACCAATTCGGGAACCCGCCGGATGGTTAGATGACATGTTTACAAAACAGACGACGAGTTTTTTTAGACAAACTCGGGAACCCGCCGGCGGGTTAGAAGACATGTTTACAGAACAGTCGACGAGTTTGTTAGACAAACTCATGAACCCGCCGGCGGGTTCGAAGAAATGTGTACAAAACAGACGACGAGTTTGTTAGACAAACTCGGGAACCCGCCGGCGGGTTCAAAGACTTGTGTACAGAAGACACGGCGAGTTTGTAAGACAAATTCAGGAACCCGCTGGCGAGTTCGAAGAAATGTTCACAGAACAGACGACGAGTTTGTTAGACCAACTCGGGAACCCGCCGGCGGGTTCAAAGACTTGTGTACAGTAGAGACGATGAGTTTGTAAGACAAATTCGGGAACCCGCCGGCGGGTTCGAAGACATGTTTACAGAACAGTCGACGAGTTTGTAAGACAAACTCGGGAACCCGCCGGCGGGTTCAAAGACTTGTGAACAGTAGAGACGACGAGTTTGTAAGACAAATTCGGGAACCCGCCGGCGGGTTCGAAGACATGTTTACAGAACAGACGACGAGTTTGTAAGACAAACTCGGGAACCCGCCGGCGGGTTCAAAGACTTGTGTACAGTAGAGACGACGAGTTTGTAAGACAAATTCGGGAACCCGCCGGCGGGTTCGAAGACATGTTTACAGAACAGACGACGAGTTTTTTTAGACAAACTCGGGAACCCGCCGGTGGGTTAGAAGACATATGAACAGAACAGACGACGAATTTGTTAGACAAACTCATGAACCCGCCGGCGGGTTCGAAGAAATGTGTACAAAACAGACGACGAGTTTGTTAGACAAACTCGGGAACCCGCCGGCGGGTTCAAAGACTTGTGTACAGAAGACACGACGAGTTTGTAAGACAAATTCAGGAACCCGCTGGCGAGTTCGAAGAAAAGTTCACAGAACAGACGACGAGTTTGTTAGACCAACTCGGGAACCCGCCGGCGGGTTCAAAGACTTGTGTACAGTAGAGACGATGAGTTTGTAAGACAAATTCGGGAACCCGCCGGCGGGTTCGAAGACATATTTACAGAACAGTCGACGAGTTTGTAAGACAAACTCGGGAACCCGCCGGCGGGTTCAAAAACTTGTGTACAGTAGAGACGACGAGTTTGTAAGACAAATTCGGGAACCCGCCGGCGGGTTCGAAGACATGTTTACAGAACAGACGACGAGTTTGTAAGACAAACTCGGGAACCCGCCGGCGGGTTCAAAGACTTGTGTACAGTAGAGTCGACGAGTTTGTAAGCCAAACTCGGGAACCCGATGGCGAGTTCGAAGACATGTTCACAGAACAGACGACGAGTTTGTTAGACCAACTCGGGAACACGCCGGCGGGTTCAAAGACTTGTGAACAGTAGAGGCGACGAGTTTGTAAGACAAATTCGGGAACACGCCGGCGGGTTCGAAGACATGTTTACAGAACAGACAACGAGTTTGTTAGACAAACTCGGGAACCCGCCGGCTGGTTAGATGACATGTTTACAAAACAGACGACGAGTTTTTTTAGACAAACTCGGGAACCCGCCGGCGGGTTAGAAGACATGTTTACAGAACAGTCGACGAGTTTGTTAGACAAACTCGGGAACCCGCCGGATGGTTAGATGACATGTTTACAAAACAGACGACGAGTTTGTAAGACAAACTCGGGAACCCGCCGGCGGGTTCAAAGACTTGTGTACATTAGAGACGACGAGTTTGTAAGACCAATTCGGGAACCCGCCGGATGGTTAGATGACATGTTTACAAAACAGACGACGAGTTTTTTTAGACAAACTCGGGAACCCGCCGGCGGGTTAGAAGACATGTTTACAGAACAGTCGACGAGTTTGTTAGACAAACTCATGAACCCGCCGGCGGGTTCGAAGAAATGTGTACAAAACAGACGACGAGTTTGTTAGACAAACTCGGGAACCCGCCGGCGGGTTCAAAGACTTGTGTACAGAAGACACGGCGAGTTTGTAAGACAAATTCAGGAACCCGCTGGCGAGTTCGAAGAAATGTTCACAGAACAGACGACGAGTTTGTTAGACCAACTCGGGAACCCGCCGGCGGGTTCAAAGACTTGTGTACAGTAGAGACGATGAGTTTGTAAGACAAATTCGGGAACCCGCCGGCGGGTTCGAAGACATGTTTACAGAACAGTCGACGAGTTTGTAAGACAAACTCGGGAACCCGCCGGCGGGTTCAAAGACTTGTGAACAGTAGAGACGACGAGTTTGTAAGACAAATTCGGGAACCCGCCGGCGGGTTCGAAGACATGTTTACAGAACAGACGACGAGTTTGTAAGACAAACTCGGGAACCCGCCGGCGGGTTCAAAGACTTGTGTACAGTAGAGACGACGAGTTTGTAAGACAAATTCGGGAACCCGCCGGCGGGTTCGAAGACATGTTTACAGAACAGACGACGAGTTTTTTTAGACAAACTCGGGAACCCGCCGGTGGGTTAGAAGACATATGAACAGAACAGACGACGAATTTGTTAGACAAACTCATGAACCCGCCGGCGGGTTCGAAGAAATGTGTACAAAACAGACGACGAGTTTGTTAGACAAACTCGGGAACCCGCCGGCGGGTTCAAAGACTTGTGTACAGAAGACACGACGAGTTTGTAAGACAAATTCAGGAACCCGCTGGCGAGTTCGAAGAAAAGTTCACAGAACAGACGACGAGTTTGTTAGACCAACTCGGGAACCCGCCGGCGGGTTCAAAGACTTGTGTACAGTAGAGACGATGAGTTTGTAAGACAAATTCGGGAACCCGCCGGCGGGTTCGAAGACATATTTACAGAACAGTCGACGAGTTTGTAAGACAAACTCGGGAACCCGCCGGCGGGTTCAAAAACTTGTGTACAGTAGAGACGACGAGTTTGTAAGACAAATTCGGGAACCCGCCGGCGGGTTCGAAGACATGTTTACAGAACAGACGACGAGTTTGTAAGACAAACTCGGGAACCCGCCGGCGGGTTCAAAGACTTGTGTACAGTAGAGTCGACGAGTTTGTAAGACAAATTCGGGAACCCGCCGGCGGGTTCGAAGACATGTTTACAGAACAGACGACGAGTTTTTTTAGACAAACTCGGGAACCCGCCGGTGGGTTAGAAGACATATGAACAGAACAGACGACGAATTTGTTAGATTAACTCGGGAACCCGCCGGCGGGTTCGAAGATATGTTTACAGAACAGACGACGAGTTTGTTAGACCAACTCGGGAACCCGATGGTGGGTTCGAAGACATGGGAACAGAACAGACGACGAGTTTGTAAGCCAAACTCGGGAACCCGATGGCGAGTTCGAAGACATGTTCACAGAACAGACGACGAGTTTGTTAGACCAACTCGGGAACACGCCGGCGGGTTCAAAGACTTGTGAACAGTAGAGGCGACGAGTTTGTAAGACAAATTCGGGAACACGCCGGCGGGTTCGAAGACATGTTTACAGAACAGACAACGAGTTTGTTAGACAAACTCGGGAACCCAACTCGGGAACCCGCCGGCTGGTTAGATGACATGTTTACAAAACAGACGACGAGTTTTTTTAGACAAACTCGGGAACCCGCCGGCGGGTTAGAAGACATGTTTACAGAACAGTCGACGAGTTTGTTAGACAAACTCGGGAACCCGCCGGATGGTTAGATGACATGTTTACAAAACAGACGACGAGTTTGTAAGACAAACTCGGGAACCCGCCGGCGGGTTCAAAGACTTGTGTACATTAGAGACGACGAGTTTGTAAGACCAATTCGGGAACCCGCCGGATGGTTAGATGACATGTTTACAAAACAGACGACGAGTTTTTTTACACAAACTCGGGAACCCGCCGGCGGGTTAGAAGACATGTTTACAGAACAGTCGACGAGTTTGTTAGACAAACTCATGAACCCGCCGGCGGGTTCGAAGAAATGTGTACAAAACAGACGACGAGTTTGTTAGACAAACTCGGGAACCCGCCGGCGGGTTCAAAGACTTGTGTACAGAAGACACGGCGAGTTTGTAAGACAAATTCAGGAACCCGCTGGCGAGTTCGAAGAAATGTTCACAGAACAGACGACGAGTTTGTTAGACCAACTCGGGAACCCGCCGGCGGGTTCAAAGACTTGTGTACAGTAGAGACGATGAGTTTGTAAGACAAATTCGGGAACCCGCCGGCGGGTTCGAAGACATGTTTACAGAACAGTCGACGAGTTTGTAAGACAAACTCGGGAACCCTCCGGCGGGTTCAAAGACTTGTGTACAGTAGAGACGACGAGTTTGTAAGACAAATTCGGGAACCCGCCGGCGGGTTCGAAGACATGTTTACAGAACAGACGACGAGTTTGTAAGACAAACTCGGGAACCCGCCGGCGGGTTCAAAGACTTGTGTACAGTAGAGACGACGAGTTTGTAAGACAAATTCGGGAACCCGCCGGCGGGTTCGAAGACATGTTTACAGAACAGACGACGAGTTTTTTTAGACAAACTCGGGAACCCGCCGGTGGGTTAGAAGACATATGAACAGAACAGACGACGAATTTGTTAGATTAACTCGGGAACCCGCCGGCGGGTTCGAAGATATGTTTACAGAACAGACGACGAGTTTGTTAGACCAACTCGGGAACCCGATGGTGGGTTCGAAGACATGGGAACAGAACAGACGACGAGTTTGTAAGCCAAACTCGGGAACCCGATGGCAAGTTCGAAGACATGTTCACAGAACAGACGACGAGTTTGTTAGACCAACTCGGGAACACGCCGGCGGGTTCAAAGACTTGTGAACAGTAGAGGCGACGAGTTTGTAAGACAAATTCGGGAACACGCCGGCGGGTTCGAAGACATGTTTACAGAACAGACAACGAGTTTGTTAGACAAACTCGGGAACCCGCCGGCTGGTTAGATGACATGTTTACAAAACAGACGACGAGTTTTTTTAGACAAACTCGGGAACCCGCCGGCGGGTTAGAAGACATGTTTACAGAACAGTCGACGAGTTTGTTAGACAAACTCGGGAACCCGCCGGATGGTTAGATGACATGTTTACAAAACAGACGACGAGTTTGTAAGACAAACTCGGGAACCCGCCGGCGGGTTCAAAGACTTGTGTACATTAGAGACGACGAGTTTGTAAGACCAATTCGGGAACCCGCCGGATGGTTAGATGACATGTTTACAAAACAGACGACGAGTTTTTTTAGACAAACTCGGGAACCCGCCGGCGGGTTAGAAGACATGTTTACAGAACAGTCGACGAGTTTGTTAGACAAACTCATGAACCCGCCGGCGGGTTCGAAGAAATGTGTACAAAACAGACGACGAGTTTGTTAGACAAACTCGGGAACCCGCCGGCGGGTTCAAAGACTTGTGTACAGAAGACACGGCGAGTTTGTAAGACAAATTCAGGAACCCGCTGGCGAGTTCGAAGAAATGTTCACAGAACAGACGACGAGTTTGTTAGACCAACTCGGGAACCCGCCGGCGGGTTCAAAGACTTGTGTACAGTAGAGACGATGAGTTTGTAGGACAAATTCGGGAACCCGCCGGCGGGTTCGAAGACATGTTTACAGAACAGTCGACGAGTTTGTAAGACAAACTCGGGAACCCGCCGGCGGGTTCAAAGACTTGTGTACAGTAGAGACGACGAGTTTGTAAGACAAATTCGGGAACCCGCCGGCGGGTTCGAAGACATGTTTACAGAACAGACGACGAGTTTGTAAGACAAATTCGGGAACCCGCCGGCGGGTTCAAAGACTTGTGTACAGTAGAGACGACGAGTTTGTAAGACAAATTCGGGAACCCGCCGGCGGGTTCGAAGACATGTTTACAGAACAGACGACGAGTTTGTTAGACAAATTCGGGAACACGCCGGCGGGTTCGAAGACATGTTTACAGAACAGACAACGATGTTGTTAGACAAACTCGGGAACCCGCCGGCTGGTTAGATGACATGTTTACAAAACAGACGACGAGTTTTTTTAGACAAACTCGGGAACCCGCCGGCGGGTTAGAAGACATGTTTACAGAACAGTCGACGAGTTTGTTGGACAAACTCGGGAACCCGCCGGCGGGTTCAAAGACTTGTGTACAACACAGACGACGAGTTTGTTAGACAAACTCGGGAACCCGCCGGCGGGTTCGAAGACACGTTTACAGAAGAGACGACGAGTTTGTAAGACAAATTCGGGAACCCGCCGGCGGGTTCAAAGACTTGTGTACAGAAGAGACGACGAGTTTGTAAGACAAATTCGAGAACCCGCCGGCGGGTTCGAAGACATGTTTACATAACAGTCGACGAGTTTGTTAGACAAACTCGGGAACCCGATGGCGGGTTCGAAGACATGGGAACAGAACAGACGACGAGTTTGTAAGCCAAACACGGGAACCCGCTGGCGAGTTCGAAGACATGTTCACAGAACAGACGACGAGTTTGTTAGACCAACTCGGGAACACGCCGGCGGGTTCAAAGACTTGTGTACAGTAGAGACGATGAGTTTGTTAGACAAACTCGGGAACCCGCCGGCGGGTTAGAAGACATGTTTACAGAACAGTCGACGAGTTTGTTAGACAAACTCATGAACCCGCCGGCGGGTTCGAAGAAATGTGTACAAAACAGACGACGAGTTTGTTAGACAAACTCGGGAACCCGCCGGCGGGTTCAAAGACTTGTGTACAGAAGACACGACGAGTTTGTAAGACAAATTCAGGAACCCGCTGGCGAGTTCGAAGAAATGTTCACAGAACAGACGACGAGTTTGTTAGACCAACTCGGGAACCCGCCGGCGGGTTCAAAGACTTGTGTACAGTAGAGACGATGAGTTTGTAAGACAAATTCGGGAACCCGCCGGCGGGTTCGAAGACATGTTTACAGAACAGTCGACGAGTTTGTAAGACAAACTCGGGAACCCGCCGGCGGGTTCAAAGACTTGTGTACAGTAGAGACGACGAGTTTGTAAGACAAATTCGGGAACCCGCCGGCGGGTTCGAAGACATGTTTACAGAACAGACGACGAGTTTGTAAGACAAACTCGGGAACCCGCCGGCGGGTTCAAAGACTTGTGTACAGTAGAGACGACGAGTTTGTAAGACAAATTCGGGAACACGCCGGCGGGTTCGAAGACATGTTTACAGAACAGACAACGAGTTTGTTAGACAAACTCGGGAACCCGCCGGCTGGTTAGATGACATGTTTACAAAACAGACGACGAGTTTTTTTAGACAAATTCGCCGGCGGGTTAGAAGACATGTTTACAGAACAGTCGACGAGTTTGTTGGACAAACTCGGGAACCCGCCGGCGGGTTCAAAGACTTGTGTACAACACAGACGACGAGTTTTTTTAGACAAATTCGCCGGCGGGTTAGAAGACATGTTTACAGAACAGTCGACGAGTTTGTTGGACAAACTCGGGAACCCGCCGGCGGGTTCAAAGACTTGTGTACAACACAGACGACGAGTTTGTTAGACAAACTCGGGAACCCGCCGGCGGGTTCGAAGACACGTTTACAGAACAGACGACGAGTTTGTAAGACAAATTCGGGAACCCGCCGGCGGGTTCAAAGACTTGTGTACAGAAGAGACGACGAGTTTGTAAGACAAATTCGGGAACCCGCCGGCGGGTTCGAAGACACGTTTACAGAACAGACGACGAGTTTGTAAGACAAATTCGGGAACCCGCCGGCGGGTTCAAAGACTTGTGTACAGAAGAGACGACGAGTTTGTAAGACAAACTCGGGAACCCGCCGGCGGGTTCGAAGAAATGTGTACAAAACAGACGACGAGTTTGTTAGACAAACTCGGGAACCCGCCGGCGGGTTCGAAGACACGTTTACAGAACAGACGACGAGTTTGTAAGACAAATTCGGGAACCCGCCGGCGGGTTCAAAGACTTGTGTACAGAAGAGACGACGAGTTTGTAAGACAAATTCGGGAACCCGCCGGCGGGTTCGAAGATATGTTTACAGAACAGACGACGAGATTGTTAGACCAACTCGGGAACCCGATAGTGGGTTCGAAGACATGGGAACAGAACAGACGACGAGTTTGTAAGCCAAACTCGGGAACCCGCTGGCGAGTTCGAAGACATGTTCACAGAACAGACGACGAGTTTGTTAGACCAACTCGGGAACACGCCGGCGGGTTCAAAGACTTGTGAACAGTAGAGACGACGAGTTTGTAAGACAAATTCGGGAACACGCCGGCGGGTTCGAAGACATGTTTACAGAACAGACAACGAGTTTGTTAGACAAACTCGGGAACCCGCCGGCTGGTTAGATGACATGTTTACAAAACAGACGACGAGTTTTTTTAGACAAACTCGGGAACCCGCCGGCGGGTTAGAAGACATGTTTACAGAACAGTCGACGAGTTTGTTGGACAAACTCGGGAACCCGCCGGCGGGTTCAAAGACTTGTGTACAACACAGACGACGAGTTTGTTAGACAAACTCGGGAACCCGCCGGCGGGTTCGAAGACACGTTTACAGAACAGACGACGAGTTTGTAAGACAAATTCGAGAACCCGCCGGCGGGTTCGAAGACATGTTTACATAACAGTCGACGAGTTGGTTAGACAAACTCGGGAACCCGATGGCGGGTTCGAAGACATGGGAACAGAACAGACGACGAGTTTGTAAGCCAAACACGGGAACCCGCTGGCGAGTTCGAAGACATGTTCACAGAACAGACGACGAGTTTGTTAGACCAACTCGGGAACACGCCGGCGGGTTCAAAGACTTGTGTGCAGTAGAGACGATGAGTTTGTTAGACAAACTCGGGAACCCGCCGGCGGGTTAGAAGACATGTTTACAGAACAGTCGACGAGTTTGTTAGACAAACTCATGAACCCGCCGGCGGGTTCGAAGAAATGTGTACAAAACAGACGACGAGTTTGTTAGACAAACTCGGGAACCCGCCGGCGGGTTCAAAGACTTGTGTACAGTAGAGACGACGAGTTTGTAAGACAAATTCGGGAACCCGCCGGCGGGTTCGAAGACATGTTTACAGAACAGACGACGAGTTTGTAAGACAAACTCGGGAACCCGCCGGCGGGTTCAAAGACTTGTGTACAGTAGAGACGACGAGTTTGTAAGACAAATTCGGGAACACGCCGGCGGGTTCGAAGACATGTTTACAGAACAGACAACGAGTTTGTTAGACAAACTCGGGAACCCGCCGGCTGGTTAGATGACATGTTTACAAAACAGACGACGAGTTTTTTTAGACAAATTCGCCGTCGGGTTAGAAGACATGTTTACAGAACAGTCGACGAGTTTGTTGGACAAACTCGGGAACCCGCCGGCGGGTTCAAAGACTTGTGTACAACACAGACGACGAGTTTGTAAGACAAATTCGGGAACCCGCCGGCGGGTTCGAAGACATGTTTACAGAACAGACGACGAGTTTGTAAGACAAACTCGGGAACCCGCCGGCGGGTTCAAAGACTTGTGTACAGTAGAGACGACGAGTTTGTAAGACAAATTCGGGAACACGCCGGCGGGTTCGAAGACATGTTTACAGAACAGACAACGAGTTTGTTAGACAAACTCGGGAACCCGCCGGCTGGTTAGATGACATGTTTACAAAACAGACGACGAGTTTTTTTAGACAAATTCGCCGGCGGGTTAGAAGACATGTTTACAGAACAGTCGACGAGTTTGTTGGACAAACTCGGGAACCCGCCGGCGGGTTCAAAGACTTGTGTACAACACAGACGACGAGTTTGTTAGACAAACTCGGGAACCCGCCGGCGGGTTCGAAGACACGTTTACAGAACAGACGACGAGTTTGTAAGACAAATTCGGGAACCCGCCGGCGGGTTCAAAGACTTGTGTACAGAAGAGACGACGAGTTTGTAAGACAAATTCGAGAACCCGCCGGCGGGTTCGAAGACATGTTTACATAACAGTCGACGAGTTTGTTAGACAAACACGGGAACCCGCCGGTGGGTTAGAAGACATATGAACAGAACAGACGACGAATTTGTTAGATTAACTCGGGAACCCGCCGGCGGGTTCGAAGATATGTTTACAGAACAGACGACGAGATTGTTAGACCAACTCGGGAACCCGATAGTGGGTTCGAAGACATGGGAACAGAACAGACGACGAGTTTGTAAGCCAAACTCGGGAACCCGCTGGCGAGTTCGAAGACATGTTCACAGAACAGACGACGAGTTTGTTAGACCAACTCGGGAACACGCCGGCGGGTTCAAAGACTTGTGAACAGTAGAGACGACGAGTTTGTAAGACAAATTCGGGAACACGCCGGCGGGTTCGAAGACATGTTTACAGAACAGACAACGAGTTTGTTAGACAAACTCGGGAACCCGCCGGCTGGTTAGATGACATGTTTACAAAACAGACGACGAGTTTTTTTAGACAAACTCGGGAACCCGCCGGCGGGTTAGAAGACATGTTTACAGAACAGTCGACGAGTTTGTTGGACAAACTCGGGAACCCGCCGGCGGGTTCAAAGACTTGTGTACAACACAGACGACGAGTTTGTTAGACAAACTCGGGAACCCGCCGGCGGGTTCGAAGACACGTTTACAGAACAGACGACGAGTTTGTAAGACAAATTCGAGAACCCGCCGGCGGGTTCGAAGACATGTTTACATAACAGTCGACGAGTTGGTTAGACAAACTCGGGAACCCGATGGCGGGTTCGAAGACATGGGAACAGAACAGACGACGAGTTTGTAAGCCAACCACGGGAACCCGCTGGCGAGTTCGAAGACATGTTCACAGAACAGACGACGAGTTTGTTAGACCAACTCGGGAACACGCCGGCGGGTTCAAAGACTTGTGTACAGTAGAGACGATGAGTTTGTTAGACAAACTCGGGAACCCGCCGGCGGGTTAGAAGACATGTTTACAGAACAGTCGACGAGTTTGTTAGACAAACTCATGAACCCGCCGGCGGGTTCGAAGAAATGTGTACAAAACAGACGACGAGTTTGTTAGACAAACTCGGGAACCCGCCGGCGGGTTCAAAGACTTGTGTACAGTAGAGACGACGAGTTTGTAAGACAAATTCGGGAACCCGCCGGCGGGTTCGAAGACATGTTTACAGAACAGACGACGAGTTTGTAAGACAAACTCGGGAACCCGCCGGCGGGTTCAAAGACTTGTGTACAGTAGAGACGACGAGTTTGTAAGACAAATTCGGGAACACGCCGGCGGGTTCGAAGACATGTTTACAGAACAGACAACGAGTTTGTTAGACAAACTCGGGAACCCGCCGGCTGGTTAGATGACATGTTTACAAAACAGACGACGAGTTTTTTTAGACAAATTCGCCGTCGGGTTAGAAGACATGTTTACAGAACAGTCGACGAGTTTGTTGGACAAACTCGGGAACCCGCCGGCGGGTTCAAAGACTTGTGTACAACACAGACGACGAGTTTGTTAGACAAACTCGGGAACCCGCCGGCGGGTTCGAAGACACGTTTACAGAACAGACGACGAGTTTGTAAGACAAATTCGGGAACCCGCCGGCGGGTTCAAAGACTTGTGTACAGAAGAGACGACGAGTTTGTAAGACAAATTCGAGAACCCGCCGGCGGGTTCGAAGACATGTTTACATAACAGTCGACGAGTTTGTTAGACAAATTCGGGAACACGCCGGCGGGTTCGAAGACATGTTTACAGAACAGACAACGAGTTTGTTAGACAAACTCGGGAACCCGCCGGCTGGTTAGATGACATGTTTACAAAACAGACGACGAGTTTTTTTAGACAAACTCGGGAACCCGCCGGCGGGTTCGAAGACATGTTTACAGAACAGACGACGAGTTTGTTAGACAAACTCGGGAACCCGCCGGCTGGTTAGAAGACATGTTTACAAAACAGACGACGAGTTTTTTTAGACAAACTCGGGAACCCGCCGGTGGGTTAGAAGACATATGAACAGAACAGACGACGAATTTGTTAGATTAACTCGGGAACCCGCCGGCGGGTTCGAAGATATGTTTACAGAACAGACGACGAGATTGTTAGACCAACTCGGGAACCCGATAGTGGGTTCGAAGACATGGGAACAGAACAGACGACGAGTTTGTAAGCCAAACTCGGGAACCCGCTGGCGAGTTCGAAGACATGTTCACAGAACAGACGACGAGTTTGTTAGACCAACTCGGGAACACGCCGGCGGGTTCAAAGACTTGTGAACAGTAGAGACGACGAGTTTGTAAGACAAATTCGGGAACACGCCGGCGGGTTCGAAGACATGTTTACAGAACAGACAACGAGTTTGTCTGACAAACTCGGGAACCCGCCGGCTGGTTAGATGACATGTTTACAAAACAGACGACGAGTTTTTTTAGACAAACTCGGGAACCCGCCGGCGGGTTAGAAGACATGTTTACAGAACAGTCGACGAGTTTGTTGGACAAACTCGGGAACCCGCCGGCGGGTTCAAAGACTTGTGTACAACACAGACGACGAGTTTGTTAGACAAACTCGGGAACCCGCCGGCGGGTTCGAAGACACGTTTACAGAACAGACGACGAGTTTGTAAGACAAATTCGGGAACCCGCCGGCGGGTTCAAAGACATGTTTACATAACAGTCGACGAGTTTGTTAGACAAACTCGGGAACCCGATGGCGGGTTCGAAGACATGGGAACAGAACAGACGACGAGTTTGTAAGCCAAACACGGGAACCCGCTGGCGAGTTCGAAGACATGTTCACAGAACAGACGACGAGTTTGTTAGACCAACTCGGGAACACGCCGGCGGGTTCAAAGACTTGTGTACAGTAGAGACGATGAGTTTGTTAGACAAACTCGGGAACCCGCCGGCGGGTTAGAAGACATGTTTACAGAACAGACGACGAGTTTGTAAGACAAACTCGGGAACCCGCCGGCGGGTTCAAAGACTTGTGTACAGTAGAGACGACGAGTTTGTAAGACAAATTCGGGAACCCGCCGGCGGGTTCGAAGACATGTTTACAGAACAGACGACGAGTTTGTTAGACAAACTCGGGAACCCGCCGGCTGGTTAGAAGACATGTTTACAAAACAGACGACGAGTTTTTTTAGACAAACTCGGGAACCCGCCGGTGGGTTAGAAGACATATGAACAGAACAGACGACGAATTTGTTAGATTAACTCGGGAACCCGCCGGCGGGTTCGAAGATATGTTTACAGAACAGACGACGAGATTGTTAGACCAACTCGGGAACCCGATAGTGGGTTCGAAGACATGGGAACAGAACAGACGACGAGTTTGTAAGCCAAACTCGGGAACCCGCTGGCGAGTTCGAAGACATGTTCACAGAACAGACGACGAGTTTGTTAGACCAACTCGGGAACACGCCGGCGGGTTCAAAGACTTGTGAACAGTAGAGACGACGAGTTTGTAAGACAAATTCGGGAACACGCCGGCGGGTTCGAAGACATGTTTACAGAACAGACAACGAGTTTGTTAGACAAACTCGGGAACCCGCCGGCTGGTTAGATGACATGTTTACAAAACAGACGACGAGTTTTTTTAGACAAACTCGGGAACCCGCCGGCGGGTTAGAAGACATGTTTACAGAACAGTCGACGAGTTTGTTGGACAAACTCGGGAACCCGCCGGCGGGTTCAAAGACTTGTGTACAACACAGACGACGAGTTTGTTAGACAAACTCGGGAACCCGCCGGCGGGTTCGAAGACACGTTTACAGAACAGACGACGAGTTTGTAAGACAAATTCGAGAACCCGCCGGCGGGTTCGAAGACATGTTTACATAACAGTCGACGAGTTGGTTAGACAAACTCGGGAACCCGATGGCGGGTTCGAAGACATGGGAACAGAACAGACGACGAGTTTGTAAGCCAAACACGGGAACCCGCTGGCGAGTTCGAAGACATGTTCACAGAACAGACGACGAGTTTGTTAGACCAACTCGGGAACTCGCCGGCGGGTTCAAAGACTTGTGTACAGTAGAGACGATGAGTTTGTTAGACAAACTCGGAAACCCGCCGGCGGGTTAGAAGACATGTTTACAGAACAGTCGACGAGTTTGTTAGACAAACTCATGAACCCGCCGGCGGGTTCGAAGAAATGTGTACAAAACAGACGACGAGTTTGTTAGACAAACTCGGGAACCCGCCGGCGGGTTCAAACACTTGTGTACAGAAGACACGACGAGTTTGTAAGACAAATTCAGGAACCCGCTGGCGAGTTCGAAGAAATGTTCACAGAACAGACGACGAGTTTGTCTGACAAACTCGGGAACCCGCCGGCTGGTTAGATGACATGTTTACAAAACAGACGACGAGTTTTTTTAGACAAACTCGGGAACCCGCCGGCGGGTTAGAAGACATGTTTACAGAACAGTCGACGAGTTTGTTGGACAAACTCGGGAACCCGCCGGCGGGTTCAAAGACTTGTGTACAACACAGACGACGAGTTTGTTAGACAAACTCGGGAACCCGCCGGCGGGTTCGAAGACACGTTTACAGAACAGACGACGAGTTTGTAAGACAAATTCGGGAACCCGCCGGCGGGTTCAAAGACATGTTTACATAACAGTCGACGAGTTTGTTAGACAAACTCGGGAACCCGATGGCGGGTTCGAAGACATGGGAACAGAACAGACGACGAGTTTGTAAGCCAAACACGGGAACCCGCTGGCGAGTTCGAAGACATGTTCACAGAACAGACGACGAGTTTGTTAGACCAACTCGGGAACACGCCGGCGGGTTCAAAGACTTGTGTACAGTAGAGACGATGAGTTTGTTAGACAAACTCGGGAACCCGCCGGCGGGTTAGAAGACATGTTTACAGAACAGACGACGAGTTTGTAAGACAAACTCGGGAACCCGCCGGCGGGTTCAAAGACTTGTGTACAGTAGAGACGACGAGTTTGTAAGACAAATTCGGGAACCCGCCGGCGGGTTCGAAGACATGTTTACAGAACAGACGACGAGTTTGTTAGACAAACTCGGGAACCCGCCGGCTGGTTAGAAGACATGTTTACAAAACAGACGACGAGTTTTTTTAGACAAACTCGGGAACCCGCCGGTGGGTTAGAAGACATATGAACAGAACAGACGACGAATTTGTTAGATTAACTCGGGAACCCGCCGGCGGGTTCGAAGATATGTTTACAGAACAGACGACGAGATTGTTAGACCAACTCGGGAACCCGATAGTGGGTTCGAAGACATGGGAACAGAACAGACGACGAGTTTGTAAGCCAAACTCGGGAACCCGCTGGCGAGTTCGAAGACATGTTCACAGAACAGACGACGAGTTTGTTAGACCAACTCGGGAACACGCCGGCGGGTTCAAAGACTTGTGAACAGTAGAGACGACGAGTTTGTAAGACAAATTCGGGAACACGCCGGCGGGTTCGAAGACATGTTTACAGAACAGACAACGAGTTTGTTAGACAAACTCGGGAACCCGCCGGCTGGTTAGATGACATGTTTACAAAACAGACGACGAGTTTTTTTAGACAAACTCGGGAACCCGCCGGCGGGTTAGAAGACATGTTTACAGAACAGTCGACGAGTTTGTTGGACAAACTCGGGAACCCGCCGGCGGGTTCAAAGACTTGTGTACAACACAGACGACGAGTTTGTTAGACAAACTCGGGAACCCGCCGGCGGGTTCGAAGACACGTTTACAGAACAGACGACGAGTTTGTAAGACAAATTCGAGAACCCGCCGGCGGGTTCGAAGACATGTTTACATAACAGTCGACGAGTTGGTTAGACAAACTCGGGAACCCGATGGCGGGTTCGAAGACATGGGAACAGAACAGACGACGAGTTTGTAAGCCAAACACGGGAACCCGCTGGCGAGTTCGAAGACATGTTCACAGAACAGACGACGAGTTTGTTAGACCAACTCGGGAACACGCCGGCGGGTTCAAAGACTTGTGTACAGTAGAGACGACGAGTTTTTTTAGACAAACTCGGGAACCCGCCGGTGGGTTAGAAGACATATGAACAGAACAGACGACGAATTTGTTAGATTAACTCGGGAACCCGCCGGCGGGTTCGAAGATATGTTTACAGAACAGACGACGAGATTGTTAGACCAACTCGGGAACCCGATAGTGGGTTCGAAGACATGGGAACAGAACAGACGACGAGTTTGTAAGCCAAACTCGGGAACCCGCTGGCGAGTTCGAAGACATGTTCACAGAACAGACGACGAGTTTGTTAGACCAACTCGGGAACACGCCGGCGGGTTCAAAGACTTGTGAACAGTAGAGACGACGAGTTTGTAAGACAAATTCGGGAACACGCCGGCGGGTTCGAAGACATGTTTACAGAACAGACAACGAGTTTGTCTGACAAACTCGGGAACCCGCCGGCTGGTTAGATGACATGTTTACAAAACAGACGACGAGTTTTTTTAGACAAACTCGGGAACCCGCCGGCGGGTTAGAAGACATGTTTACAGAACAGTCGACGACTTTGTTGGACAAACTCGGGAACCCGCCGGCGGGTTCAAAGACTTGTGTACAACACAGACGACGAGTTTGTTAGACAAACTCGGGAACCCGCCGGCGGGTTCGAAGACACGTTTACAGAACAGACGACGAGTTTGTAAGACAAATTCGGGAACCCGCCGGCGGGTTCAAAGACATGTTTACATAACAGTCGACGAGTTTGTTAGACAAACTCGGGAACCCGATGGCGGGTTCGAAGACATGGGAACAGAACAGACGACGAGTTTGTAAGCCAAACACGGGAACCCGCTGGCGAGTTCGAAGACATGTTCACAGAACAGACGACGAGTTTGTTAGACCAACTCGGGAACACGCCGGCGGGTTCAAAGACTTGTGTACAGTAGAGACGATGAGTTTGTTAGACAAACTCGGGAACCCGCCGGCGGGTTAGAAGACATGTTTACAGAACAGTCGACGAGTTTGTTAGACAAACTCATGAACCCGCCGGCGGGTTCGAAGAAATGTGTACAAAACAGACGACGAGTTTGTTAGACAAACTCGGGAACCCGCCGGCGGGTTCAAAGACTTGTGTACAGAAGACACGACGAGTTTGTAAGACAAATTCAGGAACCCGCTGGCGAGTTCGAAGAAATGTTCACAGAACAGACGACGAGTTTGTTAGACAAACTCGGGAACCCGCCGGCTGGTTAGAAGACATGTTTACAAAACAGACGACGAGTTTTTTTAGACAAACTCGGGAACCCGCCGGTGGGTTAGAAGACATATGAACAGAACAGACGACGAATTTGTTAGATTAACTCGGGAACCCGCCGGCGGGTTCGAAGATATGTTTACAGAACAGACGACGAGATTGTTAGACCAACTCGGGAACCCGATAGTGGGTTCGAAGACATGGGAACAGAACAGACGACGAGTTTGTAAGCCAAACTCGGGAACCCGCTGGCGAGTTCGAAGACATGTTCACAGAACAGACGACGAGTTTGTTAGACCAACTCGGGAACACGCCGGCGGGTTCAAAGACTTGTGAACAGTAGAGACGACGAGTTTGTAAGACAAATTCAGGAACACGCCGGCGGGTTCGAAGACATGTTTACAGAACAGACAACGAGTTTGTCTGACAAACTCGGGAACCCGCCGGCTGGTTAGATGACATGTTTACAAAACAGACGACGAGTTTTTTTAGACAAACTCGGGAACCCGCCGGCGGGTTAGAAGACATGTTTACAGAACAGTCGACGAGTTTGTTGGACAAACTCGGGAACCCGCCGGCGGGTTCAAAGACTTGTGTACAACACAGACGACGAGTTTGTTAGACAAACTCGGGAACCCGCCGGCGGGTTCGAAGACACGTTTACAGAACAGACGACGAGTTTGTAAGACAAATTCGGGAACCCGCCGGCGGGTTCAAAGACATGTTTACATAACAGTCGACGAGTTTGTTAGACAAACTCGGGAACCCGATGGCGGGTTCGAAGACATGGGAACAGAACAGACGACGAGTTTGTAAGCCAAACACGGGAACCCGCTGGCGAGTTCGAAGACATGTTCACAGAACAGACGACGAGTTTGTTAGACCAACTCGGGAACACGCCGGCGGGTTCAAAGACTTGTGTACAGTAGAGACGATGAGTTTGTTAGACAAACTCGGGAACCCGCCGGCGGGTTAGAAGACATGTTTACAGAACAGTCGACGAGTTTGTTAGACAAACTCACGAACCCGCCGGCGGGTTCGAAGAAATGTGTACAAAACAGACGACGAGTTTGTTAGACAAACTCGGGAACCCGCCGGCGGGTTCAAAGACTTGTGTACAGAAGACACGACGAGTTTGTAAGACAAATTCAGGAACCCGCTGGCGAGTTCGAAGAAATGTTCACAGAACAGACGACGAGTTTGTTAGACCAACTCGGGAACCCGCTTGCGGGTTCAAAGACTTGTGTACAGTAGAGACGATGAGTTTGTAAGACAAATTCGGGAACCCGCCGGCGGGTTCGAAGACATGTTTACAGAACAGTCGACGAGTTTGTAAGACAAACTCGGGAACCCGCCGGCGGGTTCAAAGACTTGTGTACAGTAGAGACGACGAGTTTGTAAGACAAATTCGGGAACCCGCCGGCGGGTTCGAAGACATGTTTACAGAACAGACGACGAGTTTGTAAGACAAACTCGGGAACCCGCCGGCGGGTTCAAAGACTTGTGTACAGTAGAGACGACGAGTTTGTAAGACAAATTCGGGAACCCGCCGGCGGGTTCGAAGACATGTTTACAGAACAGACGACGAGTTTGTTAGACAAACTCGGGAACCCGCCGGCTGGTTAGAAGACATGTTTACAAAACAGACGACGAGTTTTTTTAGACAAACTCGGGAACCCGCCGGCGGGTTAGAAGACATATGAACAGAACAGACGACGAATTTGTTAGATTAACTCGGGAACCCGCCGGCGGGTTCAAAGACTTGTGTACAGTAGAGACGATGAGTTTGTAAGACAAATTCGGGAACCCGCCGGCGGGTTCGAAGACATGTTTACAGAACAGTCGACGAGTTTGTAAGACAAACTCGGGAACCCGCCGGCGGGTTCAAAGACTTGTGTACAGTAGAGACGACGAGTTTGTAAGACAAATTCGGGAACCCGCCGGCGGGTTCGAAGACATGTTTACAGAACAGACGACGAGTTTGTAAGACAAACTCGGGAACCCGCCGGCGGGTTCAAAGACTTGTGTACAGTAGAGACGACGAGTTTGTAAGACAAATTCGGGAACACGCCGGCGGGTTCGAAGACATGTTTACAGAACAGACAACGAGTTTGTTAGACAAACTCGGGAACCCGCCGGCTGGTTAGATGACATGTTTACAAAACAGACGACGAGTTTTTTTAGACAAATTCGCCGGCGGGTTAGAAGACATGTTTACAGAACAGTCGACGAGTTTGTTGGACAAACTCGGGAACCCGCCGGCGGGTTCAAAGACTTGTGTACAACACAGACGACGAGTTTGTTAGACAAACTCGGGAACCCGCCGGCGGGTTCGAAGACACGTTTACAGAACAGACGACGAGTTTGTAAGACAAATTCGGGAACCCGCCGGCGGGTTCAAAGACTTGTGTACAGAAGAGACGACGAGTTTGTAAGACAAATTCGAGAACCCGCCGGCGGGTTCGAAGACATGTTTACATAACAGTCGACGAGTTTGTTAGACAAACTCGGGAACCCGATGGCGGGTTCGAAGACATGGGAACAGAACAGACGACGAGTTTGTAAGCCAAACACGGGAACCCGCTGGCGAGTTCGAAGACATGTTCACAGAACAGACGACGAGTTTGTTAGACCAACTCGGGAACACGCCGGCGGGTTCAAAGACTTGTGTACAGTAGAGACGATGAGTTTGTTAGACAAACTCGGGAACCCGCCGGCGGGTTAGAAGACATGTTTACAGAACAGTCGACGAGTTTGTTAGACAAACTCATGAACCCGCCGGCGGGTTCGAAGAAATGTGTACAAAACAGACGACGAGTTTGTTAGACAAACTCGGGAACCCGCCGGCGGGTTCAAAGACTTGTGTACAGAAGACACGACGAGTTTGTAAGACAAATTCAGGAACCCGCTGGCGAGTTCGAAGAAATGTTCACAGAACAGACGACGAGTTTGTTAGACCAACTCGGGAACCCGCCGGCGGGTTCAAAGACTTGTGTACAGTAGAGACGATGAGTTTGTAAGACAAATTCGGGAACCCGCCGGCGGGTTCGAAGACATGTTTACAGAACAGTCGACGAGTTTGTAAGACAAACTCGGGAACCCGCCGGCGGGTTCAAAGACTTGTGTACAGTAGAGACGACGAGTTTGTAAGACAAATTCGGGAACCCGCCGGCGGGTTCGAAGACATGTTTACAGAACAGACGACGAGTTTGTAAGACAAACTCGGGAACCCGCCGGCGGGTTCAAAGACTTGTGTACAGTAGAGACGACGAGTTTGTAAGACAAATTCGGGAACCCGCCGGCGGGTTCGAAGACATGTTTACAGAACAGACGACGAGTTTGTTAGACAAACTCGGGAACCCGCCGGCTGGTTAGAAGACATGTTTACAAAACAGACGACGAGTTTTTTTAGACAAACTCGGGAACCCGCCGGTGGGTTAGAAGACATATGAACAGAACAGACGACGAATTTGTTAGATTAACTCGGGAACCCGCCGGCGGGTTCGAAGATATGTTTGCAGAACAGACGACGAGATTGTTAGACCAACTCGGGAACCCGATAGTGGGTTCGAAGACATGGGAACAGAACAGACGACGAGTTTGTAAGCCAAACTCGGGAACCCGCTGGCGAGTTCGAAGACATGTTCACAGAACAGACGACGAGTTTGTTAGACCAACTCGGGAACACGCCGGCGGGTTCAAAGACTTGTGAACAGTAGAGACGACGAGTTTGTAAGACAAATTCGGGAACACGCCGGCGGGTTCGAAGACATGTTTACAGAACAGACAACGAGTTTGTTAGACAAACTCGGGAACCCGCCGGCTGGTTAGATGACATGTTTACAAAACAGACGACGAGTTTTTTTTAGACAAACTCGGGAACCCGCCGGCGGGTTAGAAGACATGTTTACAGAACAGTCGACGAGTTTGTTGGACAAACTCGGGAACCCGCCGGCGGGTTCAAAGACTTGTGTACAACACAGACGACGAGTTTGTTAGACAAACTCGGGAACCCGCCGGCGGGTTCGAAGACACGTTTACAGAACAGACGACGAGTTTGTAAGACAAATTCGAGAACCCGCCGGCGGGTTCGAAGACATGTTTACATAACAGTCGACGAGTTGGTTAGACAAACTCGGGAACCCGATGGCGGGTTCGAAGACATGGGAACAGAACAGACGACGAGTTTGTAAGCCAAACACGGGAACCCGCTGGCGAGTTCGAAGACATGTTCACAGAACAGACGACGAGTTTGTTAGACCAACTCGGGAACACGCCGGCGGGTTCAAAGACTTGTGTACAGTAGAGACGATGAGTTTGTTAGACAAACTCGGGACCCCGCCGGCGGGTTAGAAGACATGTTTACAGAACAGTCGACGAGTTTGTTAGACAAACTCATGAACCCGCCGGCGGGTTCGAAGAAATGTGTACAAAACAGACGACGAGTTTGTTAGACAAACTCGGGAACCCGCCGGCGGGTTCAAACACTTGTGTACAGAAGACACGACGAGTTTGTAAGACAAATTCAGGAACCCGCTGGCGAGTTCGAAGAAATGTTCACAGAACAGACGACGAGTTTGTTAGACCAACTCGGGAACCCGCCGGCGGGTTCAAAGACTTGTGTACAGTAGAGACGATGAGTTTGTAAGACAAATTCGGGAACCCGCCGGCGGGTTCGAAGACATGTTTACAGAACAGTCGACGAGTTTGTAAGACAAACTCGGGAACCCGCCGGCGGGTTCAAAGACTTGTGTACAGTAGAGACGACGAGTTTGTAAGACAAATTCGGGAACCCGCCGGCGGGTTCGAAGACATGTTTACAGAACAGACGACGAGTTTGTAAGACAAACTCGGGAACCCGCCGGCGGGTTCAAAGACTTGTGTACAGTAGAGACGACGAGTTTGTAAGACAAATTCGGGAACCCGCCGGCGGGTTCGAAGACATGTTTACAGAACAGACGACGAGTTTGTTAGACAAACTCGGGAACCCGCCGGCTGGTTAGAAGACATGTTTACAAAACAGACGACGAGTTTTTTTTAGACAAACTCGGGAACCCGCCGGTGGGTTAGAAGACATATGAACAGAACAGACGACGAATTTGTTAGATTAACTCGGGAACCCGCCGGCGGGTTCGAAGATATGTTTACAGAACAGACGACGAGATTGTTAGACCAACTCGGGAACCCGATAGTGGGTTCGAAGACATGGGAACAGAACAGACGACGAGTTTGTAAGCCAAACTCGGGAACCCGCTGGCGAGTTCGAAGACATGTTCACAGAACAGACGACGAGTTTGTTAGACCAACTCGGGAACACGCCGGCGGGTTCAAAGACTTGTGAACAGTAGAGACGACGAGTTTGTAAGACAAATTCGGGAACACGCCGGCGGGTTCGAAGACATGTTTACAGAACAGACAACGAGTTTGTTAGACAAACTCGGGAACCCGCCGGCTGGTTAGATGACATGTTTACAAAACAGACGACGAGTTTTTTTTAGACAAACTCGGGAACCCGCCGGCGGGTTAGAAGACATGTTTACAGAACAGTCGACGAGTTTGTTGGACAAACTCGGGAACCCGCCGGCGGGTTCAAAGACTTGTGTACAACACAGACGACGAGTTTGTTAGACAAACTCGGGAACCCGCCGGCGGGTTCGAAGACACGTTTACAGAACAGACGACGAGTTTGTAAGACAAATTCGAGAACCCGCCGGCGGGTTCGAAGACATGTTTACATAACAGTCGACGAGTTGGTTAGACAAACTCGGGAACCCGATGGCGGGTTCGAAGACATGGGAACAGAACAGACGACGAGTTTGTAAGCCAAACACGGGAACCCGCTGGCGAGTTCGAAGACATGTTCACAGAACAGACGACGAGTTTGTTAGACCAACTCGGGAACACGCCGGCGGGTTCAAAGACTTGTGTACAGTAGAGACGATGAGTTTGTTAGACAAACTCGGGACCCCGCCGGCGGGTTAGAAGACATGTTTACAGAACAGTCGACGAGTTTGTTAGACAAACTCATGAACCCGCCGGCGGGTTCGAAGAAATGTGTACAAAACAGACGACGAGTTTGTTAGACAAACTCGGGAACCCGCCGGCGGGTTCAAACACTTGTGTACAGAAGACACGACGAGTTTGTAAGACAAATTCAGGAACCCGCTGGCGAGTTCGAAGAAATGTTCACAGAACAGACGACGAGTTTGTTAGACCAACTCGGGAACCCGCCGGCGGGTTCAAAGACTTGTGTACAGTAGAGACGATGAGTTTGTAAGACAAATTCGGGAACCCGCCGGCGGGTTCGAAGACATGTTTACAGAACAGTCGACGAGTTTGTAAGACAAACTCGGGAACCCGCCGGCGGGTTCAAAGACTTGTGTACAGTAGAGACGACGAGTTTGTAAGACAAATTCGGGAACCCGCCGGCGGGTTCGAAGACATGTTTACAGAACAGACGACGAGTTTGTAAGACAAACTCGGGAACCCGCCGGCGGGTTCAAAGACTTGTGTACAGTAGAGACGACGAGTTTGTAAGACAAATTCGGGAACCCGCCGGCGGGTTCGAAGACATGTTTACAGAACAGACGACGAGTTTGTTAGACAAACTCGGGAACCCGCCGGCTGGTTAGAAGACATGTTTACAAAACAGACGACGAGTTTTTTTTAGACAAACTCGGGAACCCGCCGGTGGGTTAGAAGACATATGAACAGAACAGACGACGAATTTGTTAGATTAACTCGGGAACCCGCCGGCGGGTTCGAAGATATGTTTACAGAACAGACGACGAGATTGTTAGACCAACTCGGGAACCCGATAGTGGGTTCGAAGACATGGGAACAGAACAGACGACGAGTTTGTAAGCCAAACTCGGGAACCCGCTGGCGAGTTCGAAGACATGTTCACAGAACAGACGACGAGTTTGTTAGACCAACTCGGGAACACGCCGGCGGGTTCAAAGACTTGTGAACAGTAGAGACGACGAGTTTGTAAGACAAATTCGGGAACACGCCGGCGGGTTCGAAGACATGTTTACAGAACAGACAACGAGTTTGTCTGACAAACTCGGGAACCCGCCGGCTGGTTAGATGACATGTTTACAAAACAGACGACGAGTTTTTTTAGACAAACTCGGGAACCCGCCGGCGGGTTAGAAGACATGTTTACAGAACAGTCGACGAGTTTGTTGGACAAACTCGGGAACCCGCCGGCGGGTTCAAAGACTTGTGTACAACACAGACGACGAGTTTGTTAGACAAACTCGGGAACCCGCCGGCGGGTTCGAAGACACGTTTACAGAACAGACGACGAGTTTGTAAGACAAATTCGGGAACCCGCCGGCGGGTTCAAAGACATGTTTACATAACAGTCGACGAGTTTGTTAGACAAACTCGGGAACCCGATGGCGGGTTCGAAGACATGGGAACAGAACAGACGACGAGTTTGTAAGCCAAACACGGGAACCCGCTGGCGAGTTCGAAGACATGTTCACAGAACAGACGACGAGTTTGTAAGACAAATTCGGGAACACGCCGGCGGGTTCGAAGACATGTTTACAGAACAGACAACGAGTTTGTCTGACAAACTCGGGAACCCGCCGGCTGGTTAGATGACATGTTTACAAAACAGACGACGAGTTTTTTTAGACAAACTCGGGAACCCGCCGGCGGGTTAGAAGACATGTTTACAGAACAGTCGACGAGTTTGTTGGACAAACTCGGGAACCCGCCGGCGGGTTCAAAGACTTGTGTACAGAAGACACGACGAGTTTGTAAGACAAATTCAGGAACCCGCTGGCGAGTTCGAAGAAATGTTCACAGAACAGACGACGAGTTTGTTAGACCAACTCGGGAACCCGCTTGCGGGTTCAAAGACTTGTGTACAGTAGAGACGATGAGTTTGTAAGACAAATTCGGGAACCCGCCGGCGGGTTCGAAGACATGTTTACAGAACAGTCGACGAGTTTGTAAGACAAACTCGGGAACCCGCCGGCGGGTTCAAAGACTTGTGTACAGTAGAGACGACGAGTTTGTAAGACAAATTCGGGAACCCGCCGGCGGGTTCGAAGACATGTTTACAGAACAGACGACGAGTTTGTAAGACAAACTCGGGAACCCGCCGGCGGGTTCAAAGACTTGTGTACAGTAGAGACGACGAGTTTGTAAGACAAATTCGGGAACCCGCCGGCGGGTTCGAAGACATGTTTACATAACAGTCGACGAGTTTGTTAGACAAACTCGGGAACCCGATGGCGGGTTCGAAGACATGGGAACAGAACAGACGACGAGTTTGTAAGCCAAACACGGGAACCCGCTGGCGAGTTCGAAGACATGTTCACAGAACAGACGACGAGTTTGTTAGACCAACTCGGGAACACGCCGGCGGGTTCAAAGACTTGTGTACAGTAGAGACGATGAGTTTGTTAGACAAACTCGGGAACCCGCCGGCGGGTTAGAAGACATGTTTACAGAACAGTCGACGAGTTTGTTAGACAAACTCATGAACCCGCCGGCGGGTTCGAAGAAATGTGTACAAAACAGACGACGAGTTTGTTAGACAAACTCGGGAACCCGCCGGCGGGTTCAAAGACTTGTGTACAGAAGACACGACGAGTTTGTAAGACAAATTCAGGAACCCGCTGGCGAGTTCGAAGAAATGTTCACAGAACAGACGACGAGTTTGTTAGACCAACTCGGGAACCCGCTTGCGGGTTCAAAGACTTGTGTACAGTAGAGACGATGGGTTTGTAAGACAAATTCGGGAACCCGCCGGCGGGTTCGAAGACATGTTTACAGAACAGTCGACGAGTTTGTAAGACAAACTCGGGAACCCGCCGGCGGGTTCAAAGACTTGTGTACAGTAGAGACGACGAGTTTGTAAGACAAATTCGGGAACCCGCCGGCGGGTTCGAAGACATGTTTACAGAACAGACGACGAGTTTGTAAGACAAACTCGGGAACCCGCCGGCGGGTTCAAAGACTTGTGTACAGTAGAGACGACGAGTTTGTAAGACAAATTCGGGAACCCGCCGGCGGGTTCGAAGACATGTTTACAGAACAGACGACGAGTTTGTTAGACAAACTCGGGAACCCGCCGGCTGGTTAGAAGACATGTTTACAAAACAGACGACGAGTTTTTTTAGACAAACTCGGGAACCCGCCGGCGGGTTAGAAGACATATGAACAGAACAGACGACGAATTTGTTAGATTAACTCGGGAACCCGCCGGCGGGTTCGAAGATATGTTTACAGAACAGACGACGAGTTTGTTAGACCAACTCGGGAACCCGATAGTGGGTTCGAAGACATGGGAACAGAACAGACGACGAGTTTGTAAGCCAAACTCGGGAACCCGCTGGCGAGTTCGAAGACATGTTCACAGAACAGACGACGAGTTTGTTAGACCAACTCGGGAACACGCCGGCGGGTTCAAAGACTTGTGAACAGTAGAGACGACGAGTTTGTAAGACAAATTCGGGAACACGCCGGCGGGTTCGAAGACATGTTTACAGAACAGACAACGAGTTTGTTAGACAAACTCGGGAACCCGCCGGCTGGTTAGATGACATGTTTACAAAACAGACGACGAGTTTTTTTAGACAAACTCGGGAACCCGCCGGCGGGTTAGAAGACATGTTTACAGAACAGTCGACGAGTTTGTTGGACAAACTCGGGAACCCGCCGGCGGGTTCAAAGACTTGTGTACAACACAGACGACGAGTTTGTTAGACAAACTCGGGAACCCGCCGGCGGGTTCGAAGACACGTTTACAGAACAGACGACGAGTTTGTAAGACAAATTCGGGAACCCGCCGGCGGGTTCAAAGACTTGTGTACAGAAGAGACGACGAGTTTGTAAGACAAATTCGAGAACCCGCCGGCGGGTTCGAAGACATGTTTACAGAACAGTCAACGAGTTTGTAAGCCAAACACGGGAACCCGCTGGCGAGTTCGAAGACATGTTCACAGAACAGACGACGAGTTTGTTAGACCAACTCGGGAACACGCCGGCGGGTTCAAAGACTTGTGTACAGTAGAGACGATGAGTTTGTTAGACCAACTCGGGAACCCGATGGCGGGTTCGAAGACATGGGAACAGAACAGACGACGAATTTGTTAGATTAACTCTTGAACCCGCCGGCGGGTTCGCAGACTTGTGTACAGTAGAGACGATGAGTTTGTAAGACAAATTCGGGAACCCGCCGGCGGGTTCGAAGACATGTTTACAGAACAGTCGACGAGTTTGTTAGACAAACTCGGGAACCCGATGGCGGGTTCGAAGACATGGGAACAGAACAGACGACGAGTTTTTTTAGACAAACTCGGGAACCCGCCGGCGGGTTAGAAGATATGTGTACAGAACAGACGACGAATTTGTTAGATTAACTCTTGAACCCGCCGGCGGGTTCGAAGAAATGTGTACAACACAGACGACGAGTTTGTTAGACAAACTCGGGAACCCGCCGGCGGGTTCAAAGACTTGTGTACAGTAGGGAAGACGAGTTTGTAAGACAAATTCGGGAACCCGCCGGCGGGTTCGAAGACATGTTTACAGAACAGACGACGAGTTTGTTAGACAAACTCGGGAACCCGCCGGCGGGTTCAAAGACTTGTGTACAACACAGACGACGAGTTTGTTAGACAAACTCGGGAACCCGCTGTCGGGTTCAAAGACTTGTGTACAGAAGAGACGACGACTCTGTAAGACAAATTCGGCAACCCGCCGGCGGGTTCGAAGACATGTGTACAGAAGAGACGACGAGTTTGTAAGCCAAACACGTTAACCCGCTCTCGAGTTCGAAGACATGTTCATAGAACAGACGAGTTTGTTAGACCAACTCGGGAACACGCCGGCGGGTTCAAAGACTTGTGTACAGTAGAGACGATGAGTTTGTTAGACCAACTCGGGAACCCGATGGCGGGTTCGAAGACATGGGAACAGAACAGACGACGAGTTTGTAAGCCAAACACGGGAACCCGCTGGCGAGTTCGAAGACATGTTCACAGAACAGACGACGAGTTTGTTAGACCAACTCGGGAACACGCCGGCGGGTTCAAAGACTTGTGTACAGTAGAGACGATGAGTTTGTTAGACCAACTCGGGAACACGATGGCGGGTTCGAAGACATGGGAACAGAACAGACGACGAATTTGTTAGATTAACTCTTGAACCCGCCGGCGGGTTCGCAGACTTGTGTACAGTAGAGACGATGAGTTTGTAAGACAAATTCGGGAACCCGTCGGCGGGTTCGAAGACATGTTTACAGAACAGTCGACGAGTTTGTTAGACAAACTCGGGAACCCGATGGCGGGTTCGAAGACATGGGAACAGAACAGACGACGAGTTTTTTTTAGACACACTCGGGAACCCGCCGGCGGGTTAAAAGATATGTGTACAGAACAGACGACGAATTTGTTAGATTAACTCTTGAACCCGCCGGCGGGTTCGAAGAAATGTGTACAACACAGACGACGAGTTTGTTAGACAAACTCGGGAACCCGCCGGCGGGTTCAAAGACTTGTGTACAGTAGGGAAGACGAGTTTGTAAGACAAATTCGGGAACCCGCCGGCGGGTTCGAAGACATGTTTACAGAACAGACGACGAGTTTGTTAGACAAACTCGGGAACCCGCCGGCGGGTTCAAAGACTTGTGTACAACACAGACGACGAGTTCGTTAGACAAACTCGGGAACCCGCCGTCGGGTTCAAAGACTTGTGTACAGAAGAGACGACGACTCTGTAAGACAAATTCGGCAACCCGCCGGCGGGTTCGAAGACATGTGTACAGAAGAGACGACGAGTTTGTAAGCCAAACACGGGAACCCGCTCTCGAGTTCGAAGACATGTTCATAGAACAGACGACGAGTTTGTTAGACCAACTCGGGAACACGCCGGCGGGTTCTAAGACTTGTGTACAGTAGAGACGATGAGTTTGTTAGACCAACTCGGGAACCCGATGGCGGGTTCGAAGACACGTTTACAGAACAGACGACGAGTTTGTAAGACAAATTCGGGAACCCGCCGGCGGGTTCAAAGACTTGTGTACAGAAGAGACGACGAGTTTGTAAGACAAATTCGAGAACCCGCCGGCGGGTTCGAAGACATGTTTACATAACAGTCGACGAGTTTGTTAGACAAACTCGGGAACCCGATGGCGGGTTCGAAGACATGGGAACAGAACAGACGACGAGTTTGTAAGCCAAACACGGGAACCCGCTGGCGAGTTCGAAGACATGTTCACAGAACAGACGACGAGTTTGTTAGACCAACTCGGGAACACGCCGGCGGGTTCAAAGACTTGTGTACAGTAGAGACGATGAGTTTGTTAGACAAACTCGGGAACCCGCCGGCGGGTTAGAAGACATGTTTACAGAACAGTCGACGAGTTTGTTAGACAAACTCATGAACCCGCCGGCGGGTTCGAAGAAATGTGTACAAAACAGACGACGAGTTTGTTAGACAAACTCGGGAACCCGCCGGCGGGTTCAAAGACTTGTGTACAGAAGACACGACGAGTTTGTAAGACAAATTCAGGAACCCGCTGGCGAGTTCGAAGAAATGTTCACAGAACAGACGACGAGTTTGTTAGACCAACTCGGGAACCCGCCGGCGGGTTCAAAGACTTGTGTACAGTAGAGACGATGAGTTTGTAAGACAAATTCGGGAACCCGCCGGCGGGTTCGAAGACATGTTTACAGAACAGTCGACGAGTTTGTAAGACAAACTCGGGAACCCGCCGGCGGGTTCAAAGACTTGTGTACAGTAGAGACGACGAGTTTGTAAGACAAATTCGGGAACCCGCCGGCGGGTTCGAAGACATGTTTACAGAACAGACGACGAGTTTGTAAGACAAACTCGGGAACCCGCCGGCGGGTTCAAAGACTTGTGTACAGTAGAGACGACGAGTTTGTAAGACAAATTCGGGAACCCGCCGGCGGGTTCGAAGACATGTTTACAGAACAGACGACCAGTTTGTTAGACAAACTCGGGAACCCGCCGGCTGGTTAGAAGACATGTTTACAAAACAGACGACGAGTTTTTTTAGACAAACTCGGGAACCCGCCGGTGGGTTAGAAGACATATGAACAGAACAGACGACGAATTTGTTAGATTAACTCGGGAACCCGCCGGCGGGTTCGAAGATATGTTTACAGAACAGACGACGAGATTGTTAGACCAATTCGGGAACCCGATAGTGGGTTCGAAGACATGGGAACAGAACAGACGACGAGTTTGTAAGCCAAACTCGGGAACCCGCTGGCGAGTTCGAAGACATGTTCACAGAACAGACGACGAGTTTGTTAGACCAACTCGGGAACACGCCGGCGGGTTCAAAGACTTGTGAACAGTAGAGACGACGAGTTTGTAAGACAAATTCGGGAACACGCCGGCTGGTTCGAAGACATGTTTACAGAACAGACAACGAGTTTGTTAGACAAACTCGGGAACCCGCCGGCTGGTTAGATGACATGTTTACAAAACAGACGACGAGTTTTTTTAGACAAACTCGGGAACCCGCCGGCGGGTTAGAAGACATGTTTACAGAACAGTCGACGAGTTTGTTGGACAAACTCGGGAACCCGCCGGCGGGTTCAAAGACTTGTGTACAACACAGACGACGAGTTTGTTAGACAAACTCGGGAACCCGCCGGCGGGTTCGAAGACACGTTTACAGAACAGACGACGAGTTTGTAAGACAAATTCGAGAACCCGCCGGCGGGTTCGAAGACATGTTTACATAACAGTCGACGAGTTGGTTAGACAAACTCGGGAACCCGATGGCGGGTTCGAAGACATGGGAACAGAACAGACAACGAGTTTGTAAGCCAAACACGGGAACCCGCTGGCGAGTTCGAAGACATGTTCACAGAACAGACGACGAGTTTGTTAGACCAACTCGGGAACACGCCGGCGGGTTCAAAGACTTGTGTACAGTAGAGACGATGAGTTTGTTAGACAAACTCGGGAACCCGCCGGCGGGTTAGAAGACATGTTTACAGAACAGTCGACGAGTTTGTTAGACAAACTCATGAACCCGCCGGCGGGTTCGAAGAAATGTGTACAAAACAGACGACTAGTTTGTTAGACAAACTCGGGAACCCGCCGGCGGGTTCAAAGACTTGTGTACAGAAGACACGACGAGTTTGTAAGACAAATTCAGGAACCCGCTGGCGAGTTCGAAGAAATGTTCACAGAACAGACGACGAGTTTGTTAGACCAACTCGGGAACCCGCCGGCGGGTTCGAAGAAATGTGTACAAAACAGACGACGAGTTTGTTAGACAAACTCGGGAACCCGCCGGCGGGTTCAAAGACTTGTGTACAGAAGACACGACGAGTTTGTAAGACAAATTCAGGAACCCGCTGGCGAGTTCGAAGAAATGTTCACAGAACAGACGACGAGTTTGTTAGACCAACTCGGGAACCCGCCGGCGGGTTCAAAGGCTTGTGTACAGTAGAGACGATGAGTTTGTAAGACAAATTCGGGAACCCGCCGGCGGGTTCGAAGACATGTTTACAGAACAGTCGACGAGTTTGTAAGACAAACTCGGGAACCCGCCGGCGGGTTCAAAGACTTGTGTACAGTAGAGACGACGAGTTTGTAAGACAAATTCGGGAACCCGCCGGCGGGTTCGAAGACATGTTTACAGAACAGACGACGAGTTTGTAAGACAAACTCGGGAACCCGCCGGCGGGTTCAAAGACTTGTGTACAGTAGAGACGACGAGTTTGTAAGACAAATTCGGGAACCCGCCGGCGGGTTCGAAGACATGTTTACATAACAGTCGACGAGTTTGTTAGACAAACTCGGGAACCCGCCGGCTGGTTAGAAGACATGTTTACAAAACAGACGACGAGTTTTTTTAGACAAACTCGGGAACCCGCCGGTGGGTTAGAAGACATATGAACAGAACAGACGACGAATTTGTTAGATTAACTCGGGAACCCGCCGGCGGGTTCGAAGATATGTTTACAGAACAGACGACGAGATTGTTAGACCAACTCGGGAACCCGATAGTGGGTTCGAAGACATGGGAACAGAACAGACGACGAGTTTGTAAGCCAAACTCGGGAACCCGCTGGCGAGTTCGAAGACATGTTCACAGAACAGACGACGAGTTTGTTAGACCAACTCGGGAACACGCCGGCGGGTTCAAAGACTTGTGAACAGTAGAGACGACGAGTTTGTAAGACAAATTCGGGAACACGCCGGCGGGTTCGAAGACATGTTTACAGAACAGACAACGAGTTTGTCTGACAAACTCGGGAACCCGCCGGCTGGTTAGATGACATGTTTACAAAACAGACGACGAGTTTTTTTAGACAAACTCGGGAACCCGCCGGCGGGTTCAAAGACTTGTGTACAACACAGACGACGAGTTTGTTAGACAAACTCGGGAACCCGCCGGCGGGTTCGAAGACACGTTTACAGAACAGACGACGAGTTTGTAAGACAAATTCGGGAACCCGCCGGCGGGTTCAAAGACATGTTTACAGAACAGACGACGAGTTTGTTAGACCAACTCGGGAACACGCCGGCGGGTTCAAAGACTTGTGAACAGTAGAGACGACGAGTTTGTAAGACAAATTCGGGAACACGCCGGCGGGTTCGAAGACATGTTTACAGAACAGACAACGAGTTTGTCTGACAAACTCGGGAACCCGCCGGCTGGTTAGAAGACATGTTTACAAAACAGACGACGAGTTTTTTTAGACAAACTCGGGAACCCGCCGGCGGGTTCGAAGATATGTTTACAGAACAGACGACGAGATCGTTAGACCAATTCGGGAACCCGATAGTGGGTTCGAAGACATGGGAACAGAACAGACGACGAGTTTGTAAGCCAAACTCGGGAACCCGCTGGCGAGTTCGAAGACATGTTCACAGAACAGACGACGAGTTTGTTAGACCAACTCGGGAACACGCCGGCGGGTTCAAAGACTTGTGAACAGTAGAGACGACGAGTTTGTAAGACAAATTCGGGAACACGCCGGCTGGTTCGAAGACATGTTTACAGAACAGACAACGAGTTTGTTACACAAACTCGGGAACCCGCCGGCTGGTTAGATGACATGTTTACAAAACAGACGACGAGTTTTTTTAGACAAACTCGGGAACCCGCCGGCGGGTTAGAAGACATGTTTACAGAACAGTCGACGAGTTTGTTGGACAAACTCGGGAACCCGCCGGCGGGTTCAAAGACTTGTGTACAACACAGACGACGAGTTTGTTAGACAAACTCGGGAACCCGCCGGCGGGTTCGAAGACACGTTTACAGAACAGACGACGAGTTTGTAAGACAAATTCGAGAACCCGCCGGCGGGTTCGAAGACATGTTTACATAACAGTCGACGGGTTGGTTAGACAAACTCGGGAACCCGATGGCGGGTTCGAAGACATGGGAACAGAACAGACGACGAGTTTGTAAGCCAAACACGGGAACCCGCTGGCGAGTTCGAAGACATGTTCACAGAACAGACGACGAGTTTGTTAGACCAACTCGGGAACACGCCGGCGGGTTCAAAGACTTGTGTACAGTAGAGACGATGAGTTTGTTAGACAAACTCGGGAACCCGCCGGCGGGTTAGAAGACATGTTTACAGAACAGTCGACGAGTTTGTTAGACAAACTCATGAACCCGCCGGCGGGTTCGAAGAAATGTGTACAAAACAGACGACGAGTTTGTTAGACAAACTCGGGAACCCGCCGGCGGGTTCAAAGACTTGTGTACAGAAGACACGACGAGTTTGTAAGACAAATTCAGGAACCCGCTGGCGAGTTCGAAGAAATGTTCACAGAACAGACGACGAGTTTGTTAGACCAACTCGGGAACCCGCCGGCGGGTTCGAAGAAATGTGTACAAAACAGACGACGAGTTTGTTAGACAAACTCGGGAACCCGCCGGCGGGTTCAAAGACTTGTGTACAGAAGACACGACGAGTTTGTAAGACAAATTCAGGAACCCGCTGGCGAGTTCGAAGAAATGTTCACAGAACAGACGACGAGTTTGTTAGACCAACTCGGGAACCCGCCGGCGGGTTCAAAGACTTGTGTACAGTAGAGACGATGAGTTTGTAAGACAAATTCGGGAACCCGCCGGCGGGTTCGAAGACATGTTTACAGAACAGTCGACGAGTTTGTAAGACAAACTCGGGAACCCGCCGGCGGGTTCAAAGACTTGTGTACAGTAGAGACGACGAGTTTGTAAGACAAATTCGGGAACCCGCCGGCGGGTTCGAAGACATGTTTACAGAACAGACGACGAGTTTGTAAGACAAACTCGGGAACCCGCCGGCGGGTTCAAAGACTTGTGTACAGTAGAGACGACGAGTTTGTAAGACAAATTCGGGAACCCGCCGGCGTGTTCGAAGACATGTTTACATAACAGTCGACGAGTTTGTTAGACAAACTCGGGAACCCGCCGGCTGGTTAGAAGACATGTTTACAAAACAGACGACGAGTTTTTTTAGACAAACTCGGGAACCCGCCGGTGGGTTAGAAGACATATGAACAGAACAGACGACGAATTTGTTAGATTAACTCGGGAACCCGCCGGCGGGTTCGAAGATATGTTTACAGAACAGACGACGAGATTGTTAGACCAACTCGGGAACCCGATAGTGGGTTCGAAGACATGGGAACAGAACAGACGACGAGTTTGTAAGCCAAACTCGGGAACCCGCTGGCGAGTTCGAAGACATGTTCACAGAACAGACGACGAGTTTGTTAGACCAACTCGGGAACACGCCGGCGGGTTCAAAGACTTGTGAACAGTAGAGACGACGAGTTTGTAAGACAAATTCGGGAACACGCCGGCGGGTTCGAAGACATGTTTACAGAACAGACAACGAGTTTGTCTGACAAACTCGGGAACCCGCCGGCTGGTTAGATGACATGTTTACAAAACAGACGATGAGTTTTTTTAGACAAACTCGGGAACCCGCCGGCGGGTTCAAAGACTTGTGTACAACACAGACGACGAGTTTGTTAGACAAACTCGGGAACCCGCCGGCGGGTTCGAAGACACGTTTACAGAACAGACGACGAGTTTGTAAGACAAATTCGGGAACCCGCCGGCGGGTTCAAAGACATGTTTACAGAACAGACGACGAGTTTGTTAGACCAACTCGGGAACACGCCGGCGGGTTCAAAGACTTGTGAACAGTAGAGACGACGAGTTTGTAAGACAAATTCGGGAACACGCCGGCGGGTTCGAAGACATGTTTACAGAACAGACAACGAGTTTGTCTGACAAACTCGGGAACCCGCCGGCTGGTTAGAAGACATGTTTACAAAACAGACGACGAGTTTTTTTAGACAAACTCGGGAACCCGCCGGCGGGTTCAAAGACTTGTGTACAACACAGACGACGAGTTTGTTAGACAAACTCGGGAACCCGCCGGCGGGTTCGAAGACACGTTTACAGAACAGACGACGAGTTTGTAAGACAAATTCGGGAACCCGCCGGCGGGTTCAAAGACATGTTTACAGAACAGACGACGAGTTTGTTAGACAAACTTGGGAACCCGCCGGCGGGTTCAAAGACTTGTGTACAACACAGACGACGAGTTCGTTAGACAAACTCGGGAACCCGCCGTCGGGTTCAAAGACTTGTGTACAGAAGAGACGACGACTCTGTAAGACAAATTCGGCAACCCGCCGGCGGGTTCGAAGACATGTGTACAGAAGAGACGACGAGTTTGTAAGCCAAACACGGGAACCCGCTCTCGAGTTCGAAGACATGTTCATAGAACAGACGACGAGTTTGTTAGACCAACTCGGGAACACGCCGGCGGGTTCTAAGACTTGTGTACAGTAGAGACGATGAGTTTGTTAGACCAACTCGGGAACCCGATGGCGGGTTCGAAGACACGTTTACAGAACAGACGACGAGTTTGTAAGACAAATTCGGGAACCCGCCGGCGGGTTCAAAGACTTGTGTACAGAAGAGACGACGAGTTTGTAAGACAAATTCGAGAACCCGCCGGCGGGTTCGAAGACATGTTTACATAACAGTCGACGAGTTTGTTAGACAAACTCGGGAACCCGATGGCGGGTTCGAAGACATGGGAACAGAACAGACGACGAGTTTGTAAGCCAAACACGGGAACCCGCTGGCGAGTTCGAAGACATGTTCACAGAACAGACGACGAGTTTGTTAGACCAACTCGGGAACACGCCGGCGGGTTCAAAGACTTGTGTACAGTAGAGACGATGAGTTTGTTAGACAAACTCGGGAACCCGCCGGCGGGTTAGAAGACATGTTTACAGAACAGTCGACGAGTTTGTTAGACAAACTCATGAACCCGCCGGCGGGTTCGAAGAAATGTGTACAAAACAGACGACGAGTTTGTTAGACAAACTCGGGAACCCGCCGGCGGGTTCAAAGACTTGTGTACAGAAGACACGACGAGTTTGTAAGACAAATTCAGGAACCCGCTGGCGAGTTCGAAGAAATGTTCACAGAACAGACGACGAGTTTGTTAGACCAACTCGGGAACCCGCCGGCGGGTTCAAAGACTTGTGTACAGTAGAGACGATGAGTTTGTAAGACAAATTCGGGAACCCGCCGGCGGGTTCGAAGACATGTTTACAGAACAGTCGACGAGTTTGTAAGACAAACTCGGGAACCCGCCGGCGGGTTCAAAGACTTGTGTACAGTAGAGACGACGAGTTTGTAAGACAAATTCGGGAACCCGCCGGCGGGTTCGAAGACATGTTTACAGAACAGACGACGAGTTTGTAAGACAAACTCGGGAACCCGCCGGCGGGTTCAAAGACTTGTGTACAGTAGAGACGACGAGTTTGTAAGACAAATTCGGGAACCCGCCGGCGGGTTCGAAGACATGTTTACAGAACAGACGACGAGTTTGTTAGACAAACTCGGGAACCCGCCGGCTGGTTAGAAGACATGTTTACAAAACAGACGACGAGTTTTTTTAGACAAACTCGGGAACCCGCCGGTGGGTTAGAAGACATATGAACAGAACAGACGACGAATTTGTTAGATTAACTCGGGAACCCGCCGGCGGGTTCGAAGATATGTTTACAGAACAGACGACGAGATTGTTAGACCAACTCGGGAACCCGATAGTGGGTTCGAAGACATGGGAACAGAACAGACGACGAGTTTGTAAGCCAAACTCGGGAACCCGCTGGCGAGTTCGAAGACATGTTCACAGAACAGACGACGAGTTTGTTAGACCAACTCGGGAACACGCCGGCGGGTTCAAAGACTTGTGAACAGTAGAGACGACGAGTTTGTAAGACAAATTCGGGAACACGCCGGCGGGTTCGAAGACATGTTTACAGAACAGACAACGAGTTTGTTAGACAAACTCGGGAACCCGCCGGCTGGTTAGATGACATGTTTACAGAACAGTCGACGAGTTTGTTGGACAAACTCGGGAACCCGCCGGCGGGTTCAAAGACTTGTGTACAAAACAGACGACGAGTTTTTTTAGACAAACTCGGGAACCCGCCGGCGGGTTAGAAGACATGTTTACAGAACAGTCGACGAGTTTGTAAGACAAATTCGGGAACACGCCGGCGGGTTCGAAGACATGTTTACAAAACAGACGACGAGTTTTTTTAGACAAACTCGGGAACCCGCCGGCGGGTTAGAAGACATGTTTACAGAACAGTCGACGAGTTTGTTGGACAAACTCGGGAACCCGCCGGCGGGTTCAAAGACTTGTGTACAACACAGACGACGAGTTTGTTAGACAAACTCGGGAACCCGCCGGCGGGTTCGAAGACACGTTTACAGAACAGACGACGAGTTTGTAAGACAAATTCGAGAACCCGCCGGCGGGTTCGAAGACATGTTTACATAACAGTCGACGAGTTGGTTAGACAAACTCGGGAACCCGATGGCGGGTTCGAAGACATGGGAACAGAACAGACGACGAGTTTGTAAGCCAAACACGGGAACCCGCTGGCGAGTTCGAAGACATGTTCACAGAACAGACGACGAGTTTGTTAGACCAACTCGGGAACACGCCGGCGGGTTCAAAGACTTGTGTACAGTAGAGATGATGAGTTTGTAAGACAAACTCGGGAACCCGCCGGCGGGTTAGAAGACATGTTTACAGAACAGTCGACGAGTTTGTTAGACAAACTCATGAACCCGCCGGCGGGTTCGAAGAAATGTGTACAAAACAGACGACGAGTTTGTTAGACAAACTCGGGAACCCGCCGGCGGGTTCAAAGACTTGTGTACAGAAGACACGACGAGTTTGTAAGACAAATTCAGGAACCCGCTGGCGAGTTCGAAGAAATGTTCACAGAACAGACGACGAGTTTGTTAGACCAACTCGGGAACCCGCCGGCGGGTTCAAAGACTTGTGTACAGTAGAGACGATGAGTTTGTAAGACAAATTCGGGAACCCGCCGGCGGGTTCGAAGACATGTTTACAGAACAGTCGACGAGTTTGTAAGACAAACTCGGGAACCCGCCGGCGGGTTCAAAGACTTGTGTACAGTAGAGACGACGAGTTTGTAAGACAAATTCGGGAACCCGCCGGCGGGTTCGAAGACATGTTTACAGAACAGACGACGAGTTTGTAAGACAAACTCGGGAACCCGCCGGCGGGTTCAAAGACTTGTGTACAGTAGAGACGACGAGTTTGTAAGACAAATTCGGGAACCCGCCGGCGGGTTCGAAGACATGTTTACATAACAGTCGACGAGTTTGTTAGACAAACTCGGGAACCCGCCGGCTGGTTAGAAGACATGTTTACAAAACAGACGACGAGTTTTTTTAGACAAACTCGGGAACCCGCCGGTGGGTTAGAAGACATATGAACAGAACAGACGACGAATTTGTTAGATTAACTCGGGAACCCGCCGGCGGGTTCGAAGATATGTTTACAGAACAGACGACGAGATTGTTAGACCAACTCGGGAACCCGATAGTGGGTTCGAAGACATGGGAACAGAACAGACGACGAGTTTGTAAGCCAAACTCGGGAACCCGCTGGCGAGTTCGAAGACATGTTCACAGAACAGACGACGAGTTTGTTAGACCAACTCGGGAACACGCCGGCGGGTTCAAAGACTTGTGAACAGTAGAGACGACGAGTTTGTAAGACAAATTCGGGAACACGCCGGCGGGTTCGAAGACATGTTTACAGAACAGACAACGAGTTTGTCTGACAAACTCGGGAACCCGCCGGCTGGTTAGATGACATGTTTACAAAACAGACGACGAGTTTTTTTAGACAAACTCGGGAACCCGCCGGCGGGTTAGAAGACATGTTTACAGAACAGTCGACGAGTTTGTTGGACAAACTCGGGAACCCGCCGGCGGGTTCAAAGACTTGTGTACAACACAGACGACGAGTTTGTTAGACAAACTCGGGAACCCGCCGGCGGGTTCGAAGACACGTTTACAGAACAGACGACGAGTTTGTAAGACAAATTCGGGAACCCGCCGGCGGGTTCAAAGACATGTTTACATAACAGTCGACGAGTTTGTTAGACAAACTCGGGAACCCGATGGCGGGTTCGAAGACATGGGAACAGAACAGACGACGAGTTTGTAAGCCAAACACGGGAACCCGCTGGCGAGTTCGAAGACATGTTCACAGAACAGACGACGAGTTTGTTAGACCAACTCGGGAACACGCCGGCGGGTTCAAAGACTTGTGTACAGTAGAGACGATGAGTTTGTTAGACAAACTCGGGAACCCGCCGGCGGGTTAGAAGACATGTTTACAGAACAGACGACGAGTTTGTTAGACCAACTCGGGAACACGCCGGCGGGTTCAAAGACTTGTGAACAGTAGAGACGACGAGTTTGTAAGACAAATTCGGGAACACGCCGGCGGGTTCGAAGACATGTTTACAGAACAGACAACGAGTTTGTTAGACAAACTCGGGAACCCGCCGGCTGGTTAGATGACATGTTTACAGAACAGTCGACGAGTTTGTTGGACAAACTCGGGAACCCGCCGGCGGGTTCAAAGACTTGTGTACAAAACAGACGACGAGTTTTTTTAGACAAACTCGGGAACCCGCCGGCGGGTTAGAAGACATGTTTACAGAACAGTCGACGAGTTTGTAAGACAAATTCGGGAACACGCCGGCGGGTTCGAAGACATGTTTACAAAACAGACGACGAGTTTTTTTAGACAAACTCGGGAACCCGCCGGCGGGTTAGAAGACATGTTTACAGAACAGTCGACGAGTTTGTTGGACAAACTCGGGAACCCGCCGGCGGGTTCAAAGACTTGTGTACAACACAGACGACGAGTTTGTTAGACAAACTCGGGAACCCGCCGGCGGGTTCGAAGACACGTTTACAGAACAGACGACGAGTTTGTAAGACAAATTCGAGAACCCGCCGGCGGGTTCGAAGACATGTTTACATAACAGTCGACGAGTTCGTTAGACAAACTCGGGAACCCGATGGCGGGTTCGAAGACATGGGAACAGAACAGACGACGAGTTTGTAAGCCAAACACGGGAACCCGCTGGCGAGTTCGAAGACATGTTCACAGAACAGACGACGAGTTTGTTAGACCAACTCGGGAACACGCCGGCGGGTTCAAAGACTTGTGTACAGTAGAGATGATGAGTTTGTTAGACAAACTCGGGAACCCGCCGGCGGGTTAGAAGACATGTTTACAGAACAGTCGACGAGTTTGTTAGACAAACTCATGAACCCGCCGGCGGGTTCGAAGAAATGTGTACAAAACAGACGACGAGTTTGTTAGACAAACTCGGGAACCCGCCGACGGGTTCAAAGACTTGTGTACAGAAGACACGACGAGTTTGTAAGACAAATTCAGGAACCCGCTGGCGAGTTCGAAGAAATGTTCACAGAACAGACGACGAGTTTGTTAGACCAACTCGGGAACCCGCCGGCGGGTTCAAAGACTTGTGTACAGTAGAGACGATGAGTTTGTAAGACAAATTCGGGAACCCGCCGGCGGGTTCGAAGACATGTTTACAGAACAGTCGACGAGTTTGTAAGACAAAATCGGGAACCCGCCGGCGGGTTCAAAGACTTGTGTACAGTAGAGACGACGAGTTTGTAAGACAAATTCGGGAACCCGCCGGCGGGTTCGAAGACATGTTTACAGAACAGACGACGAGTTTGTAAGACAAACTCGGGAACCCGCCGGCGGGTTCAAAGACTTGTGTACAGTAGAGACGACGAGTTTGTAAGACAAATTCGGGAACCCGCCGGCGGGTTCGAAGACATGTTTACATAACAGTCGACGAGTTTGTTAGACAAACTCGGGAACCCGCCGGCTGGTTAGAAGACATGTTTACAAAACAGACGACGAGTTTTTTTAGACAAACTCGGGAACCCGCCGGTGGGTTAGAAGACATATGAACAGAACAGACGACGAATTTGTTAGATTAACTCGGGAACCCGCCGGCGGGTTCGAAGATATGTTTACAGAACAGACGACGAGATTGTTAGACCAACTCGGGAACCCGATAGTGGGTTCGAAGACATGGGAACAGAACAGACGACGAGTTTGTAAGCCAAACTCGGGAACCCGCTGGCGAGTTCGAAGACATGTTCACAGAACAGACGACGAGTTTGTTAGACCAACTCGGGAACACGCCGGCGGGTTCAAAGACTTGTGAACAGTAGAGACGACGAGTTTGTAAGACAAATTCGGGAACACGCCGGCGGGTTCGAAGACATGTTTACAGAACAGACAACGAGTTTGTCTGACAAACTCGGGAACCCGCCGGCTGGTTAGATGACATGTTTACAAAACAGACGACGAGTTTTTTTAGACAAACTCGGGAACCCGCCGGCGGGTTAGAAGACATGTTTACAGAACAGTCGACGAGTTTGTTGGACAAACTCGGGAACCCGCCGGCGGGTTCAAAGACTTGTGTACAACACAGACGACGAGTTTGTTAGACAAACTCGGGAACCCGCCGGCGGGTTCGAAGACACGTTTACAGAACAGACGACGAGTTTGTAAGACAAATTCGGGAACCCGCCGGCGGGTTCAAAGACATGTTTACATAACAGTCGACGAGTTTGTTAGACAAACTCGGGAACCCGATGGCGGGTTCGAAGACATGGGAACAGAACAGACGACGAGTTTGTAAGCCAAACACGGGAACCCGCTGGCGAGTTCGAAGACATGTTCACAGAACAGACGACGAGTTTGTTAGACCAACTCGGGAACACGCCGGCGGGTTCAAAGACTTGTGTACAGTAGAGACGATGAGTTTGTTAGACAAACTCGGGAACCCGCCGGCGGGTTAGAAGACATGTTTACAGAACAGTCGACGAGTTTGTTAGACAAACTCATGAACCCGCCGGCGGGTTCGAAGAAATGTGTACAAAACAGACGACGAGTTTGTTAGACAAACTCGGGAACCCGCCGGCGGGTTCAAAGACTTGTGTACAGAAGACACGACGAGTTTGTAAGACAAATTCAGGAACCCGCTGGCGAGTTCGAAGAAATGTTCACAGAACAGACGACGAGTTTGTTAGACCAACTCGGGAACCCGCTTGCGGGTTCAAAGACTTGTGTAAAGTAGAGACGATGAGTTTGTAAGACAAATTCGGGAACCCGCCGGCGGGTTCGAAGACATGTTTACAGAACAGTCGACGAGTTTGTAAGACAAACTCGGGAACCCGCCGGCGGGTTCAAAGACTTGTGTACAGTAGAGACGACGAGTTTGTAAGACAAATTCGGGAACCCGCCGGCGGGTTCGAAGACATGTTTACAGAACAGACGACGAGTTTGTAAGACAAACTCGGGAACCCGCCGGCGGGTTCAAAGACTTGTGTACAGTAGAGACGACGAGTTTGTAAGACAAATTCGGGAACCCGCCGGCGGGTTCGAAGACATGTTTACATAACAGTCGACGAGTTTGTTAGACAAACTCGGGAACCCGATGGCGGGTTCGAAGACATGGGAACAGAACAGACGACGAGTTTGTAAGCCAAACACGGGAACCCGCTGGCGAGTTCGAAGACATGTTCACAGAACAGACGACGAGTTTGTTAGACCAACTCGGGAACACGCCGGCGGGTTCAAAGACTTGTGTACAGTAGAGACGATGAGTTTGTTAGACAAACTCGGGAACCCGCCGGCGGGTTAGAAGACATGTTTACAGAACAGTCGACGAGTTTGTTAGACAAACTCATGAACCCGCCGGCGGGTTCGAAGAAATGTGTACAAAACAGACGACGAGTTTGTTAAACAAACTCGGGAACCCGCCGGCGGGTTCAAAGACTTGTGTACAGAAGACACGACGAGTTTGTAAGACAAATTCAGGAACCCGCTGGCGAGTTCGAAGAAATGTTCACAGAACAGACGACGAGTTTGTTAGACCAACTCGGGAACCCGCTTGCGGGTTCAAAGACTTGTGTACAGTAGAGACGATGAGTTTGTAAGACAAATTCGGGAACCCGCCGGCGGGTTCGAAGACATGTTTACAGAACAGTCGACGAGTTTGTAAGACAAACTCGGGAACCCGCCGGCGGGTTCAAAGACTTGTGTACAGTAGAGACGACGAGTTTGTAAGACAAATTCGGGAACCCGCCGGCGGGTTCGAAGACATGTTTACAGAACAGACGACGAGTTTGTAAGACAAACTCGGGAACCCGCCGGCGGGTTCAAAGACTTGTGTACAGTAGAGACGACGAGTTTGTAAGACAAATTCGGGAACCCGCCGGCGGGTTCGAAGACATGTTTACAGAACAGACGACGAGTTTGTTAGACAAACTCGGGAACCCGCCGGCTGGTTAGAAGACATGTTTACAAAACAGACGACGAGTTTTTTTAGACAAACTCGGGAACCCGCCGGCGGGTTAGAAGACATATGAACAGAACAGACGACGAATTTGTTAGATTAACTCGGGAACCCGCCGGCGGGTTCGAAGATATGTTTACAGAACAGACGACGAGTTTGTTAGACCAACTCGGGAACCCGATAGTGGGTTCGAAGACATGGGAACAGAACAGACGACGAGTTTGTAAGCCAAACTCGGGAACCCGCTGGCGAGTTCGAAGACATGTTCACAGAACAGACGACGAGTTTGTTAGACCAACTCGGGAACACGCCGGCGGGTTCAAAGACTTGTGAACAGTAGAGACGACGAGTTTGTAAGACAAATTCGGGAACACGCCGGCGGGTTCGAAGACATGTTTACAGAACAGACAACGAGTTTGTTAGACAAACTCGGGAACCCGCCGGCTGGTTAGATGACATGTTTACAAAACAGACGACGAGTTTTTTTAGACAAACTCGGGAACCCGCCGGCGGGTTAGAAGACATGTTTACAGAACAGTCGACGAGTTTGTTGGACAAACTCGGGAACCCGCCGGCGGGTTCAAAGACTTGTGTACAACACAGACGACGAGTTTGTTAGACAAACTCGGGAACCCGCCGGCGGGTTCGAAGACACGTTTACAGAACAGACGACGAGTTTGTAAGACAAATTCGGGAACCCGCCGGCGGGTTCAAAGACTTGTGTACAGAAGAGACGACGAGTTTGTAAGACAAATTCGAGAACCCGCCGGCGGGTTCGAAGACATGTTTACAGAACAGTCGACGAGTTTGTTAGACAAACTCGGGAACCCGATGGCGGGTTCGAAGACATGGGAACAGAACAGACGACGAGTTTGTAAGCCAAACACGGGAACCCGCTGGCGAGTTCGAAGACATGTTCACAGAACAGACGACGAGTTTGTTAGACCAACTCGGGAACACGCCGGCGGGTTCAAAGACTTGTGTACAGTAGAGACGATGAGTTTGTTAGACCAACTCGGGAACCCGATGGCGGGTTCGAAGACATGGGAACAGAACAGACGACGAATTTGTTAGATTAACTCTTGAACCCGCCGGCGGGTTCGCAGACTTGTGTACAGTAGAGACGATGAGTTTGTAAGACAAATTCGGGAACCCGCCGGCGGGTTCGAAGACATGTTTACAGAACAGTCGACGAGTTTGTTAGACAAACTCGGGAACCCGATGGCGGGTTCGAAGACATGGGAACAGAACAGACGACGAGTTTTTTTAGACAAACTCGGGAACCCGCCGGCGGGTTAGAAGATATGTGTACAGAACAGACGACGAATTTGTTAGATTAACTCTTGAACCCGCCGGCGGGTTCGAAGAAATGTGTACAACACAGACGACGAGTTTGTTAGACAAACTCGGGAACCCGCCGGCGGGTTCAAAGACTTGTGTACAGTAGGGAAGACGAGTTTGTAAGACAAATTCGGGAACCCGCCGGCGGGTTCGAAGACATGTTTACAGAACAGACGACGAGTTTGTTAGACAAACTCGGGAACCCGCCGGCGGGTTCAAAGACTTGTGTACAACACAGACGACGAGTTTGTTAGACAAACTCGGGAACCCGCCGTCGGGTTCAAAGACTTGTGTACAGAAGAGACGACGACTCTGTAAGACAAATTCGGCAACCCGCCGGCGGGTTCGAAGACATGTGTACAGAAGAGACGACGAGTTTGTAAGCCAAACACGTTAACCCGCTCTCGAGTTCGAAGACATGTTCATAGAACAGACGAGTTTGTTAGACCAACTCGGGAACACGCCGGCGGGTTCAAAGACTTGTGTACAGTAGAGACGATGAGTTTGTTAGACCAACTCGGGAACCCGATGGCGGGTTCGAAGACATGGGAACAGAACAGACGACGAGTTTGTAAGCCAAACACGGGAACCCGCTGGCGAGTTCGAAGACATGTTCACAGAACAGACGACGAGTTTGTTAGACCAACTCGGGAACACGCCGGCGGGTTCAAAGACTTGTGTACAGTAGAGACGATGAGTTTGTTAGACCAACTCGGGAACCCGATGGCGGGTTCGAAGACATGGGAACAGAACAGACGACGAATTTGTTAGATTAACTCTTGAACCCGCCGGCGGGTTCGCAGACTTGTGTACAGTAGAGACGATGAGTTTGTAAGACAAATTCGGGAACCCGTCGGCGGGTTCGAAGACATGTTTACAGAACAGTCGACGAGTTTGTTAGACAAACTCGGGAACCCGATGGCGGGTTCGAAGACATGGGAACAGAACAGACGACGAGTTTTTTTAGACACACTCGGGAACCCGCCGGCGGGTTAAAAGATATGTGTACAGAACAGACGACGAATTTGTTAGATTAACTCTTGAACCCGCCGGCGGGTTCGAAGAAATGTGTACAACACAGACGACGAGTTTGTTAGACAAACTCGGGAACCCGCCGGCGGGTTCAAAGACTTGTGTACAGTAGGGAAGACGAGTTTGTAAGACAAATTCGGGAACCCGCCGGCGGGTTCGAAGACATGTTTACAGAACAGACGACGAGTTTGTTAGACAAACTCGGGAACCCGCCGGCGGGTTCAAAGACTTGTGTACAACACAGACGACGAGTTCGTTAGACAAACTCGGGAACCCGCCGTCGGGTTCAAAGACTTGTGTACAGAAGAGACGACGACTCTGTAAGACAAATTCGGCAACCCGCCGGCGGGTTCGAAGACATGTGTACAGAAGAGACGACGAGTTTGTAAGCCAAACACGGGAACCCGCTCTCGAGTTCGAAGACATGTTCATAGAACAGACGACGAGTTTGTTAGACCAACTCGGGAACACGCCGGCGGGTTCTAAGACTTGTGTACAGTAGAGACGATGAGTTTGTTAGACCAACTCGGGAACCCGATGGCGGGTTCGAAGACATGGGAACAGAACAGACGACGAATTTGTTAGATTAACTCTTGAACCCGCCGGCGGGTTCGCAGACTTGTGTACAGTAGAGACGATGAGTTTGTAAGACAAATTCGGGAACCAGCCGGCGGGTTCGAAGACACGTTTACAGAACAGTCGACGAGTTTGTTAGTCAAACTCGGGAACCCGATGGCGGGTTCGAAGACATGGGAACAGAACAGACGACGAGTTTTTTTAGACAAACTCGGGAACCCGCCGGCGGGTTAGAAGATATGTGTACAGAACAGACGACGAATTTGTTAGATTGACTCTTGAACCCGCCGGCGGGTTCGAAGAAATGTGTACAACACAGACGACGAGTTTGTTAGACAAACTTGGGAACCCGCCGGCGGGTTCAAAGACTTGTGTATAGTAGGGAAGACGAGTTTGTAAGACAAATTCGGGAACCCGCCGGCGGGTTCGAAGACATGTTTACAGAACAGACGACGAGTTTGTTAGACAAACTCGGGAACCCGCCGGCGGGTTCAAAGACTTGTGTACAACAGAGACGACGAGTTTGTTAGACAAACTCGGGAACCCGCCGGCGGGTTCAAAGACTTGTGTACAGAAGAGACGACGACTCTGTAAGACAAATTCGGCAACCCGCCGGCGGGTTCGAAGACATGTGTACAGAAGAGACGACGAGTTGGTAAGCCAAACACGGGAACCCGCTGGCGAGTTCGAAGACATGTTCACAGAACAGACGACGAGTTTGTTAGACCAACTCGGGAACACGCCGGCGGGTTCAAAGACTTGTGTACAGTAGTGACGATGAGTTTGTTAGACCAACTCGGGAACCCGATGGCGGGTTTGAAGACATGGGAACAGAACAGACGACGAATTTGTTAGATTAACTCTTGAACCCGCCGGCGGGTTCGCAGACTTGTGTACAGTAGAGACGATGAGTTTGTAAGACAAATTCGGGAACCCGCCGGTGGGTTCGAAGACATGTTTACAGAACAGTCGACGAGTTTGTTAGACAAACTCGGGAACCCGATGGCGGGTTCGAAGACATGGAAACAGAACAGACGACGAGTTTTTTTAGACAAACTCGGGAACCCGCCGGCGGGTTAGAAGATATGTGTACAGAACAGACGACGAATTTGTTAGATTAACTCTTGAACCCGCCAGCGGGTTCGAAGAAATGTGTACAACACAGACGACGAGTTTGTTAGACAAACTCGGGGAACCCGCCGGCGGGTTCAAAGACTTGTGTACAGTAGAGAAGACGAGTTTGTAAGACAAATTCGGGAACCCGCCGGCGGGTTCGAAGATATGTTTACAGAACAAACGATGAGTTTGTTAGACAAATTCGGGAACCCGCCGGCGGGTTCAAAGACTTGTGTACAACACAGACGACGAATTTGTTAGATTAACTCTTGAACCCGCCAGCGGGTTCGAAGAAATGTGTACAACACAGACGACGAGTTTGTTAGACAAACTAGGGGAACCCGCCGGCGGGTTCAAAGACTTGTGTACAGTAGAGAAGACGAGTTTGTAAGACAAATTCGGGAACCCGCCGGCGGGTTCGAAGATATGTTTACAGAACAGACGATGAGTTTGTTAGACAAACTCGGGAACCCGCCGGCGGGTTCAAAAATTTGTGTAGAGTAGGGTCGACGAGTTTGTAAGACAAATTCGGGAACCCGCCGGCGGGTTCGAAGATATGTTTACAGAACAGACGACGAGTTTGTTAGACAAACTCGGGAACCCGCCGGCGGGTTCAAAGACTTGTGTACAGTAGAGACGACGAGTTTGTTAGACCAACTCGGGAACGCGATGGCAGGTTCGAAGACATGGGAACGGAACAGACGACGAGTTTGTAAGCCAAACTTGGGAACCCGCCGTCGGGTTCGAAGACATGTTCACAGCACAGACGACGAGTTTGTTAGACCAACTCGGGAACCCGCCGGCGGGTTCGAAGACATGTGTACAGAAAAGACGAAGAGTTTGTTAGACAAACTCGGGAACCCGCCCTCGGGTTCAAAAACTTGTGTACAGTAGAGACGACGAGTTTGTAAGACAGATTCGGGAACCCGCCGGCGGGTTCAAAGACTTGTGTACAGAACAGACGACGAGTTTGTTAGACAAACTGGGGAACCCGATGGCGGGTTCGAAGACTTGTGTACAGAAGAGACGACGAGTCTGTAAGACAAATTCGGGAACCCGCCCTCGGGTTCAAAAACTTGTGTACAGTAGAGACGACGAGTTTGTAAGACAGATTCGGGAACCCGCCGGCGGGTTCAAAGACTTGTGTACAGAACAGACGACGAGTTTGTTAGACAAACTGGGGAACCCGATTGCGGGTTCGAAGACATGGGAACAGAACAGACGACGAGTTTGTAAGCCAAACACGGGAACCCGCTGGCGAGTTCGAAGACATGTTCACAGAACAGACGACGAGTTTGTTAGACCAGCTCGGGAACACGCCGGCGGGTTCAAAGACTTGTGTACAGTAGAGACGATGAGTTTGTAAGACAACCTCGACAACCCTCCAACGGGTTCGAAGACATGTGTACAGAACAGACGACGAGCTTGTAAGACAACCTCGGGAACCCGCCGGCGGTTTGGAAGACATGTTTACAGAACTGAGGACGAGTTTGTTAGACAAACTCGGGAACCCGCCAGCGGGTTCAAAAACTTGTGTACAGTAGAGACGATGAGTTGTAAGACAAATTCGGGAACCCGCCGGCGGGTTCAAAGACTTGTGTACAGAAGAGACGACGAGTTTGTAAGACAAACTCGGGAACCCACCAGCGAGTTCAAAGACATGTTCACAGAACAGACGACGAGTTTGTTAGACCAACTCGGGAACACGCCGGCGGGTTCAAAGACTTGTGTACAGTAGAGACGATGAGTTTGTAAGACAAATTCGGTAACCCGCCAGCGGGTTCGAAGACATGTTTACAGAACAGTCGACGAGTTTGTTAGATAAACTCGGGAACCCGCCGGCGGGTTCAAAGACTTGTGTACAGTAGAGACGACGAGTTTGTAAGACAAAATCGGGAACTAGCCGGCGGGTTCGAAGACATGTTTACAGAACAGTCGACGAGTTTGTTAGACAAACTCGGGAACCCGCCGGCGGGTTCAAAGACTTGTGTACAGAAGAGACGACGACTCTGTAAGACAAATTCGGGAACCCGCCGGCGGGTTCGAAGACATGTGTACAGAAGAGACGAAGAGTTTGTTAGACAAACTCGGGTACCCGCCATCGGGTTCTAAGACGAGTATACAGAAGAGACGACAAATTTGTTAGATAAACTCGGGAACCCGATGGCGGGTTCGAAGACATGGAAACAGAACAGACGACGAGTTTTTTTAGACAAACTCGGGAACCCGCCGGCGGGTTAGAAGATATGTGTACAGAACAGACGACGAATTTGTTAGATTAACTCTTGAACCCGCCAGCGGGTTCGAAGAAATGTGTACAACACAGACGACGAGTTTGTTAGACAAACTCGGGGAACCCGCCGGCGGGTTCAAAGACTTGTGTACAGTAGAGAAGACGAGTTTGTAAGACAAATTCGGGAACCCGCCGGCGGGTTCGAAGATATGTTTACAGAACAAACGATGAGTTTGTTAGACAAATTCGGGAACCCGCCGGCGGGTTCAAGGACTTGTGTACAACACAGACGACGAATTTGTTAGATTAACTCTTGAACCCGCCAGCGGGTTCGAAGAAATGTGTACAACACAGACGACGAGTTTGTTAGACAAACTCGGGTACCGGTGGTGGTTTGGTTAATACACGCTCTTAACTCCGGTACCGGTGTAAGATATACATTCTTAACATCGCTAGCGGGGTCTTGATATACATTATTAACCTCGCTAGCGGGGTCTTGTAACACATTCTTAACACCGGTACCGGCGTAAGATGTACGTTCCTAACCCTGCTAGCGGGGTCTGGATATACAGTCTTAACCCCGCTAGCGGGGTCTTGATACACGCTCTTAACTCCGGTACCGGTGTAAGATATACATTCTTAACATCGCTAGCGGGGTCTTGATATACATTATTAACCTCGCTAGCGGGGTCTTGTAACACATTCTTAACACCGGTACCGGCGTAAGATGTACGTTCCTAACCCTGCTAGCGGGGTCTGGATATACAGTCTTAACCCCGCTAGCGGGGTCTTGATACACGCTCTTAACTCCGGTACCGGTGTAAGATATACATTCTTAACATCGCTAGCGGGGTCTTGATATACATTATTAACCTCGCTAGCGGGGTCTTGTAACACATTCTTAACACCGGTACCGGCGTAAGATGTACGTTCCTAACCCTGCTAGCGGGGTCTGGATATACAGTCTTAACCCCGCTAGCGGGGTCTTGATACACGCTCTTAACTCCGGTACCGGTGTAAGATATACATTCTTAACATCGCTAGCGGCGTCTTGATTTACATTCTTAACCCCGCTAGCGGGATCTGGATATAGAATATTAACCCCGCTGGAGGGGTCTTGATACACGTTCTTAAACCCGGCACCGGGGTCTGATATAGGTTCTTAACCCCGGTACCGTGGTGTGATATACGTTCTTAACCCCGTTAGCGGGGTCTTGATATACATTCTTAACCCCGCTAGCGGGGTCTTGATATACATTCTTAACCTCGCTAGCGGGGTCTTGTAACACATTCTTAACACTGGTACCGGCGTAAGATGTACGTTCTTCACTCCACTAGCGGTATCTTGATATACATTCTTAACCCTGCTAGTGGGGTCTTGATATACATTCTTAACCCCGCTAACGGGGTCTGGATATACATTCTTAACCCCGCTAGCGGGGTCTGGATATACATTCTTAACCCCGCTAGCGGGGTCTTGATATACATCCCTAACCCCGCTAGCGGGGTGTTGATATACATTCTTAACCCCGCAAGCGGGGTCTTGATATACATTCTTAACCCAGCTAGGGGGGGGGGAACTTCATATACATTCTTAACCCCCCTATCAGGGTCTGGATATATATTCTTAACCCCGCTGGAGGGGTTTTGATATACATTCTTAATCCCGGTACCGGCGTCTGATATACGATCTTCACTCCGCTAGCGGGGTCTTGATATACATTCCTAACCCCGCTAGCGGGGTCTTGATATACATTATTAACCTCGCTAGCGGGGTCTTGTAACACATTCTTAACACCGGTACCGGCGTAAGATGTACGTTCCTAACCCTGCTAGCGGGGTCTGGATATACAGTCTTAACCCCGCTAGCGGGGTGTTGATATACATTCTTAATCCCGGTACCGGGGTCTGATATACATTCTTAACCCAGCTAGGGGGGGGGGGGGCTACTTCATATACATTCTTAACCCACCTATCAGGGTCTGGATATATATTCTTAACCCCGCTAGCGGGGTCTTGATATACATTCTTAACCCCGCTAGGAGGGGAGGGGGTACTTTATATACATTCTTAACCCCCCTATCAGGGTCTGGATATATATTCTTAACCCCGCTAGCGGGGTCTTGATATACATTCTTAACCCCGCTAGGAGGGGAGGGGGTACTTTATATACATTCTTAACCCCCCTATCAGGGTCTGGATATATATTCTTAACCCCGCTAGCGGGGTCTTGATATACATTCTTAACCCCGCTAGGAGGGGAGGGGGTACTTCATATACATTCTTAACCCCCCTATCAGGGTCTGGATATATATTCTTAACCCCGCTAGCGGGGTCTTGATCTTGATATACATTCTTAACCCCGCTAGGAGGGGAGGGGGTACTTCATATACATTCTTAACCCCCCTATCAGGGTCTGGATATATATTCTTAACCCCGCTGGAGGGGTTTTGATATACATTCTTAATCCCGGTACCGGGGTCTGATATACATTCTTAACCAAGCTAGGGGGGGGGGGTACTTTATATACATTCTTAACCCCGCTAGGAGGGGAGGGGGTACTTCATATACATTCTTAACCCCCCTATCAGGGTCTGGATATATATTCTTAACCCCGCTGGAGGGGTTTTGATATATATTCTTAACCCCGCTAGCGGGGTCTTGATATACATTCTTAACCCCGCTAGGAGGGGAGGGGGTACTTTATATACATTCTTAACCCCGCTAGCGGGGTCTGGATATACATTTTTAACCCCGCTGGAGGGGTCTTGATATACATTCTTAACCCCGGCACCAGGGTCTGATATACGTTCTTACCCCGGTACCGGGGTGTGATATACGTTCTTAACCCCACTAGCGGGGTCTGGATATACATTCTTAACCCCGCTAGCGGGGTCTGGATATACATTCTTAACCCCGGTAACGGGATCTGGATATACATTCTTAACCCCGCTGGAGGGGTCCTGATATACATTCTTAACCCCGCCAGCGGGGTCTTGATATACATTCTTAACCCCGCTAGCGGTATCTTGATATACATTCTTAACACCGCTAGCGCATAGCAGGGTCTTGATACACGCTCTTAACCCCGGTACCGGTGTAAGATATACATTCTTAACATCGCTAGCGGGGTCTTGATATACATTCTTAACCCCGCTAGCGGGATCTGTATATACATTATTAACCCCGCTAGCGGGGTCTTGTAACACATTCTTAACACTGGTACCGGCGTAAGATGTACGTTCTTCACTCCACTAGCGGTATCTTGATATACATTCTTAACCCTGCTAGTGGGGTCTTGATATACATTCTTAACCCCGCTAGCGGGGTCTGGATATACATTCTTAACCCCGCTAGCGGGCTCTGGATATACATTCTTAACCCCGCTAGCGGGGTCTTGATATACATCCCTAACCCCGCTAGCGGGGTGTTGATATACATTCTTAACCCCGCAAGCGGGGTCTTGATATACATTCTTAACCCAGCTAGGGGGGGGGGGTACTTCATATACATTCTTAACCCCCCTATCAGGGTCTGGATATATATTCTTAACCCCGCTGGAGGGGTTTTGATATACATTCTTAATCCCGGTACCGGGGTCTGATATACATTCTTAACCCCGCTAGGAGGGGAGGGGGTACTTCATATACATTCTTAACCCCCCTATCAGGGTCTGGATATATATTCTTAACCCCGCTGGAGGGGTTTTGATATACATTCTTAATCCCGGTACCGGGGTCTGATATACATTCTTAACCAAGCTAGGGGGGGGGGGGATATTTCATATACATTCTTAACCCCCCTATCAGGGTCTGGATATATATTTTTAACCCCGCTAGCGGGGTCTTGATATACATTCTTAACCCCGCTAGGAGGGGAGGGGGTACTTTATATACATTCTTAACCCCGCTAGCGGGGTCTGGATATACATTTTTAACCCCGCTGGAGGGGTCTTGATATACATTCTTAATCCTGGTACCGGGGTCTGATATACGTTCTTCACTTAGCTAGCGGGGTCTTGATATACATTCTTAACCCCGGCACCAGGGTCTGATATACGTTCTTACCCCGGTACCGGGGTGTGATATACGTTCTTAACCCCACTAGCGGGGTCTGGATATACATTCTTAACCCCGCTAGCGGGGTCTGGATATACATTCTTAACCCCGGTAACGGGATCTGGATATACATTCTTAACCCCGCTGGAGGGGTCCTGATATACATTCTTAACCCCGCCAGCGGGGTCTTGATATACATTCTTAACCCCGCTAGCGGTATCTTGATATACATTCTTAACACCGCTAGCGCATAGCAGGGTCTTGATACACGCTCTTAACCCCGGTACCGGTGTAAGATATACATTCTTAACATCGCTAGCGGGGTCTTGATATACATTCTTAACCCCGCTAGCGGGATCTGTATATACATTATTAACCCCGCTGGAGGGGTCTTGATACACGTTCTTAACCCCGGTACCCGGGTCTGATATACGTTCTTCACTCCGCTAGCGGGGTCTTGATATACATTATTAACCCCGCTAGCGGGGTCTGGATATACATTTTTAACCCCGCTAGCGGGGTCTTGATATACATTCTTAACCCCGCTAGCGGGGTCTAAATATATATATTCTTAACCGCGCTGGAGGGGTCTTGATATACATTCTTAACCCCGCAGCGGTATCTTGATATACATTCTTAACCCCGCAAGCGGGGTCTTGATATACATTCTTAACCCCGCTAGCGGTATCTTGATATACATTCTTAACCCCGCTAGCGGTATCTTGATATACATTCTTAACACCGCTAGCGCATAGCCGGGTATTGATACACGCTCTTAACCCCGGTACCGGTGTAAGATAAACATTCTTAACATCGCTAGCGGGGTCTTGATTTACATTCTTAACCCCGGCATCGTGGTCTGGATATACATTCTTAACCCCGCTAGCGTGATCTGGATATACATTCTTAACCCCGTTGGCGGTATCTTGATATACATTCTTAACCCCGCTAGCGGTATCTTGATATACATTCTTAACCCCGCAGCGGTATCTTGATATACGTTCTTAACCCCTCTAGCGGTATCTTGATATACATTCTTAACCCCGCTAGCGGGGTCTTGATATACATTCTTAACCCCGCTAGCGTGATCTGGATATACATTCTTAACCCCGCTGGCGGTATCTTGATATACATTCTTAACCCCGCTAGCGGTATCTTGATATACATTCTTAACACCGCTAGCGCATAGCCGGGTCTTGATACACGCTCTTAACTCCGGTACCGGTGTAAGATATACATTCTTAACATCGCTAGCGGGGTCTTGATTTACATTCTTAACCCCGCTAGCGGGATCTGGATATACAATATTAACCCCGCTGGAGGGGTCTTGATACACGTTCTTAACCCAGTTAACCGGGTTTGATATACGTTCTTCACTCCGCTAGCGGGGTCTTGATATACATTCTTAAACCCGGCACCGGGGTCTGATATACGTTCTTAACCCCGGTACCGGGGTGTGATATACGTTCTTAACCCCGCTAGCGGGGTCTTGATATACATTATTAACCCCGCTAGCGGGGTCTGGATATACATTTTTAACCCCGCTAGCATGGTCTTGATATACATTCTTAACCCCGCTAGCGGGGTCTTGATATACATTCTTAACCCCGCAAGCGGGGTCTTGATACACGTTCTTAACCCCAGTACCCGGGTCTGATATACGTTCTTCACTCCGCTAGCGTGGTCTTGATATACATTCTTAACCCCGGTAACGGGATCTGGATATACATTCTTAACCCCGGTAACGGGATCTGGATATACATTCTTAACCCCGCTGGAAAAGTCTTGATATACATTATTAACCCCGCTAGCGGGGTCTGGATATACATTTTTAACCCCGCTAGCATGGTCTTGATATACATTCTTAACCCCGCTAGCGGGGTCTTGATATAAATTCTTAAACCCGGCACCGGGGTCTGATATACGTTCTTCACTCCGCTAGCGGGGTCTTGATATACATTCTTAACCCCGGTAACGGGATCTGGATATACATTCTTAACCCCGGTAACGGGATCTGGATATACATTCTTAACCCCGCTGGAGGGGTCCTGATATACATTCTTAACCCCGCCAGCGGGGTCTTGATATACATTCTTAACCCCGCTAGCGGCATCTTGATATACATTCTTAACACCGCTAGCGCATAGCCGGGTCTTGATACACGCTCTTAACCCCGGTACCGGTGTAAGATATACATTCTTAACATCGCTAGCGGGGTCTTGATATACATTCTTAACACCGCTGGCGGGGTCTGGATATACATTTTTAACCCCGCTAGCGGGGTCTTGATATACATTCTTAACCCCGCTAGCGGGATCTGAATATATATATTCTTAACCGCGCTGGAGGGGTCTTGATATACATTCTTAACCCCGCAGCGGTATCTTGATATACATTCTTAACCCCGCTAGCGGTATCTTGATATACATTCTTAACCCCGCTAGCGGGGTCTTGATATACATTCTTAACCCCGCAAGCGGGGTCTTGATATACATTCTTAACCCCGCTAGCGGTATCTTGATATACATTCTTAACCCCGCTAGCGGTATCTTGATATACATTCTTAACACCGCTAGCGCATAGCCGGGTCTTGATACACGCTCTGAACCCCGGTACCGGTGTAAGATATACATTCTTAACATCGCTAGCGGGGTCTTGATTTACATTCTTAACTACGCTAGCGGGATCTGGATATACAATATTAACCCCGCTGGAGGGGTCTTGATATACATTATTAACCCCGCTAGCGGGGTCTGGATATACATTTTTAACCCCGCTAGCATGGTCTTGATATACATTCTTAACCCCGCTAGCGGGGTCTTGATATAAATTCTTAAACCCGGCACCGGGGTCTGATATACGTTCTTAACCCCGGTACCGGGGTGTGATATACGTTCTTAACCCCGCTAGCGGGGTCTTGATATACATTATTAACCCCGCTAGCGGGGTCTGGATATACATTTTTAACCCCGCTAGCATGGTCTTGATATACATTCTTAACCCCGCTAGCGGGATCTGGATATACAATATTAACCCCGCTGGAGGGGTCTTGATACACGTTCTTAACCCCGGTACCCGGGTCTGATATACGTTCTTCACTCCGCTAGCGGGGTCTTGATATACATTCTTAAACTCGGCACTGGGGTCTGCAGAGCCGTAGCGTGGTTTGGGTCGGCCTGGGCAAATTCGATCATGTCCGGCCCTAACATATATAATGTTCCATTTCGAAAAAAAATCTTTGTATTGTGGGTAACAATTTTAACAAGCCCGAAGAATTGTCTGATTATCTGATTTACCTCCAAGTAACCTTATTTTAAATACACTATCTCCAATCGCTGGTGGAAAAACCGTGGTAGCGAGGTAGCAATGCTACCAGAAAAATTTTTGGGTCATCGGGAAATAAAAATTTAGAAATCTTGGCTTGTCATCATCGGGAAAATTTGTGGTCGAATTTTTGCTACCTAGAAGAAAACAGTTTTTCCACCAGCGTTTTCAATTGATGTGATTTTTAAAATGTTAACGTATTTGCACTTAAGAATATTTAAAAAACACTGCCTTTTATTTGGATAGAGCCTATGGATAATAGTTGTAATATTGTAGTACAAATTTAGACATCTGAACTAAAAAATTTTTAAATTGACATTTACAAATGCTTCCGAAACTACGAGTTCTGTGCTGATTTTTAAGTCTTCAAAGAGTAACATTAATATTTAACAGAACAGAGTCATTAACATTAATAATATTTTCTTGATAAAATAATAGTGTTTTAATTTTTCAATTACGCCAGGTACTGCTGGGTAACGGGAAAAAATCTCCAGCCAGAATGGAGATATATTTTTTCCGTTTTTTTAATTGTCAAATTTTTCCATTTTTTATGGGTTTTTGAAGTTGAGAAATCTTTTCAAAAGTCTAAGGTTACATATCTAAAAAAAAGTCGAGGCCCAGCACAATCGGAGTCTTAAAATAACTTTTATTTCATAATAAGTTTTGAGTAGAAATGGGCTTGAGTTCTAAACTTCAAGCTTCAAGAGTAGTTTCAATTTTAATTTTTACTAAACCAAAAATATCGGTACTTTGTATTCAATTTTTAAAACGGAGAGATTTCAAGTCTCATTATATCTAGTATAAAGCCCCTCTCGTCCGGCCCCTCGGCCGTCCGGCCTGGGCAATTCTGCCCACTCCTGCCCAGTCACCCTACGGCCCTGGGGGTCTGATATACGTTCTTAACCCCGGTACCGGGGTGTGATATACGTTCTTAACCCCGCTAGCGGGGTCTTGATATACATTATTAACCCCGCTAGCGGGGTCTGGATATACATTTTTAACCCCGCTAGCGGGGTCTTGATATACATTCTTAACCCCGCTAGCGGGGTCTGAATATATATATTCTTAACCGCGCTGGAGGGGTCTTGATATACATTCTTAACCCCGCAGCGGTATCTTGATATACATTCTTAACCCCGTAAGCGGGGTCTTGATATACATTCTTAACCCCGCTAGCGGTATCTTGATATACATTCTTAACACCGCTAGCGCATAGCCGGGTCTTGATACACGCTCTTAACCCCGGTACCGGTGTAAGATATACATTCTTAACATCGCTAGCGGGGTCTTGATTTACATTTTTAACCCCGGCATCGTGGTCTGGATATACATTCTTAACCCCGCTAGCGTGATCTGGATATACATTCTTAACCCCGCTGGCGGTATCTTGATATACATTCTTAACCCCGCTAGCGGTATCTTGATATACATTCTTAACCCCGCAGCGGTATCTTGATATACGTTCTTAACCCCTCTAGCGGTATCTTGATATACATTCTTAACCCCGCTAGCGGGGTCTTGATATACATTCTTAACCCCGCTAGCGTGATCTGGATATACATTCTTAACCCCGCTGGCGGTATCTTGATATACATTCTTAACCCCGCTAGCGGTATCTTGATATACATTCTTAACACCGCTAGCGCATAGCCGGGTCTTGATACACGCTCTTAACCCCGGTACCGGTGTAAGATATACATTCTTAACATCGCTAGCGGGGTCTTGATTTACATTCTTAACCCCGCTAGCGGGATCTGGATATACAATATTAAACCCGCTGGAGGGGTCTTGATACACGTTCTTAACCCAGTTACCCGGGTTTGATATACGTTCTTCACTCCGCTAGCGGGGTCTTGATATACATTCTTAAACCTGGCACCGGGGTCTGATATACGTTCTTAACCCCGGTACCGGGGTGTGATATACGTTCTTAACCCCGCTAGCGGAGTCTTGATATACATTATTAACCCCGCTAGCGGGGTCTGGATATACATTTTTAACCCCGCTAGCATGGTCTTGATATACATTCTTAACCCCGCTAGCGGGGTCTTGATATACATTCTTGACCCCGCAAGCGGGGTCTTGATACACGTTCTTAACCCCAGTACCCGGGTCTGATATACGTTCTTCACTCCGCTAGCGGGGTCTTGATATACATTCTTAACCCCGGTAACGGGATCTGGATATACATTCTTAACCCCGGTAACGGGATCTGGATATACATTCTTAACCCCGCTGGAGGGGTCCTGATATACATTCTTAACCCCGCCAGCGGGGTCTTGATATACATTCTTAACCCCGGTACCGGGGTGTGATATACGTTCTTAACCCCGCTAGCGGAGTCTTGATATACATTATTAACCCCGCTAGCGGGGTCTGGATATACATTTTTAACCCCGCTAGCATGGTCTTGATATACATTCTTAACCCCGCTAGCGGGGTCTTGATATACATTCTTGACCCCGCAAGCGGGGTCTTGATACACGCTCTTAACCCCGGTACCGGTGTAAGATATACATTCTTAACATCGCTAGCGGGGTCTTGATATACATTCTTAACACCGCTGGCGGGGTCTGGATATACATTTTTAACCCCGCTAGCGGGGTCTTGATATACATTCTTAACCCCGCTAGCGGGATCTGAATATATATATTCTTAACCGCGCTGGAGGGGTCTTGATATACATTCTTAACCCCGCAGCGGTATCTTGATATACATTCTTAACCCCGCTAGCGGTATCTTGATATACATTCTTAACCCCGCTAGCGGGGTCTTGATATACATTCTTAACCCCGCAAGCGGGGTCTTGATATACATTCTTAACCCCGCTAGCGGTATCTTGATATACATTCTTAACCCCGCTAGCGGTATCTTGATATACATTCTTAACCCCGCTAGCGGTATCTTGATATACATTCTTAACACCGCTAGCGCATTGCCGGGTCTTGATACACGCTCTTAACCCCGGTACCAGTGTAAGATATACATTCTTAACATCGCTAGCGGGGTCTTGATTTACATTCTTAACTACGCTAGCGGGATCTGGATATACAATATTAACCCCGCTGGAGGGGTCTTGATATACATTATTAACCCGCTAGCGGGGTCTGGATATACATTTTTAACCCCGCTAGCATGGTCTTGATATACATTCTTAACCCCGCTAGCGGGGTCTTGATATAAATTCTTAAACCCGGCACCGGGGTCTGATATACGTTCTTAACCCCGGTACCGGGGTGTGATATACGTTCTTAACCCCGCTAGCGGGGTCTTGATATACATTATTAACCCCGCTAGCGGGGTCTGGATATACATTTTTAACCCCGCTAGCATGGTCTTGATATACATTCTTAACCCCGCTAGCGGGATCTGGATATACAATATTAACCCCGCTGGAGGGGTCTTGATACACGTTCTTAACCCCGGTACCCGGGTCTGATATACGTTCTTCACTCCGCTAGCGGGGTCTTGATATACATTCTTAAACCCGGCACCGGGGTCTGATATACGTTCTTAACCCCGGTACCGGGGTGTGATATACGTTCTTAACCCCGCTAGCGGGGTCTTGATATACATTATTAACCCCGCTAGCGGGGTCTGGATATACATTTTTAACCCCGCTAGCATGGTCTTGATATACATTCTTAACCCCGCTAGCGGGGTCTTGATATACATTCTTAACCCCGCAAGCGGGGGTCTTGATACACGTTCTTAACCCCAGTACCCGGGTCTGATATACGTTCTTCACTCCGCTAGCGGGGTCTTGATATACATTCTTAACCCCGGTAACGGGATCTGGATATACATTCTTAACCCCGGTAACGGGATCTGGATATACATTCTTAACCCCGCTGGAGGGGTCTGATATACATTCTTAACCCCGCCAGCGGGGTCTTGATATACATTCTTAACCCCGCTAGCGGCATCTTGATATACATTCTTAACACCGCTAGCGCATAGCCGGGCTTGATACACGCTCTTAACCCGGTACCGGTGTAAGATATACATTCTTAACATCGCTAGCGGGGTCTTGATATACATTCTTAACACCACTGGCGGGGTCTGGATATACATTTTTAACCCCGCTAGCGGGGTCTTGATATACATTCTTAACCCCGCTAGCGGGATCTGAATATATATATTCTTAACCGCGCTGGAGGGGTCTTGATATACATTCTTAACCCCGCAGCGGTATCTTGATATACATTCTTAACCCCGCTAGCGGTATCTTGATATACATTCTTAACCCCGCTAGCGGGGTCTTGATATACATTCTTAACCCCGCAAGCGGGGGTCTTGATATACATTCTTATCCCCGCTAGCGGTATCTTGATATACATTCTTAACCCCGCTAGCGGTATCTTGATATACATTCTTAACACCGCTAGCGCATTGCCGGGTCTTGATACACGCTCTTAACCCCGGTACCGGTGTAAGATATACATTCTTAACATCGCTAGCGGGGTCTTGATTTACATTCTTAACTACGCTAGCGGGATCTGGATATACAATATAACCCCGCTGGAGGGGGTCTTGATATACATTATTAACCCCGCTAGCGGGGTCTGGATATACATTTTTAACCCCGCTAGCATGGTCTTGATATACATTCTTAACCCCGCTAGCGGGGTCTTGATATAAATTCTTAAACCCGGCACCGGGGTCTGATATACGTTCTTAACCCCGGTACCGGGGTGTGATATACGTTCTTAACCCCGCTAGCGGGGTCTTGATATACATTATTAACCCCGCTAGCGGGGTCTGGATATACATTTTTAACCCCGCTAGCATGGTCTTGATATACATTCTTAACCCCGCTAGCGGGATCTGGATATACAATATTAACCCCGCTGGAGGGGTCTTGATACACGTTCTTAACCCCGGTACCCGGGTCTGATATACGTTCTTCACTCCGCTAGCGGGGTCTTGATATACATTCTTAAACCCGGCACCGGGGTCTGATATACGTTCTTAACCCCGGTACCGGGGTGTGATATACGTTCTTAACCCCGCTAGCGGGGTCTTGATATACATTATTAACCCCGCTAGCGGGGTCTGGATATACATTTTAACCCCGCTAGCATGGTCTTGATATACATTCTTAACCCCGCTAGCGGGGTCTTGATATACATTCTTAACCCCGCAAGCGGGATCTTGATACACGTTCTTAACCCCAGTACCCGGGTCTGATATACGTTCTTCACTCCGCTAGCGGGGTCTTGATATACATTCTTAACCCCGGTAACGGGATCTGGATATACATTCTTAACCCCGCTGGAGGGGTCCTGATATACATTCTTAACCCCGCCAGCGGGGTCTTGATATACATTCTTAACCCCGCTAGCGGTATCTTGATATACATTCTTAACACCGCTAGCGCATAGCCGGGTCTTGATACACGCTCTTAACCCCGGTACCGGTGTAAGATATACATTCTTAACATCGCTAGCGGGGTCTTGATATACATTCTTAACACCGCTGGCGGGGTCTGGATATACATTTTTAACCCCGCTAGCGGGGTCTTGATATACATTCTTAACCCCGCTAGCGGGATCTGAATATATATATTCTTAACCGCGCAGGAGGGGTCTTGATATACATTCTTAACCCCGCAGCGGTATCTTGATATACATTCTTAAATCCGCTAGCGGTATATAGATATACATTCTTAACCCCGCTAGCGGGGTCTTGATATACATTCTTAACACCGCTAGCGCATAGCCGGGTCTTGATACACGCTCTTAACCCCGGTACCGGTGTAAGATGTACATTCTTAACATCGCTAGCGGGGTCTTGATATACATTCTTAACACCGCTGGCGGGGTCTGGATATACATTTTTAACCCCGCTAGCGGGGTCTTGATATACATTCTTAAACCCGGCACCGGGGGTCTGATATACGTTCTTAACCCCGGTACCGGGGTGTGATATACGTTCTTAACCCCGCTAGCGGGGTCTTGATATACATTATTAACCCCGCTAGCGAAGTCTGGATATACATTTTTAACCCCGCTAGCATGGTCTTGATATACATTCTTAACCCCGCTAGCGGGGTCTTGATATACATTCTTAACCCCGCAAGCGGGGTCTTGATACACGTTCTTAACCCCAGTACCCGGGTCTGATATACGTTCTTCACTCCGCTAGCGGGGTCTTGATATACATTCTTAACCCCGGTAACGGGATCTGGATATACATTCTTAACCCCGGTAACGGGATCTGGATATACATTCTTAACCCCGCTGGAGGGGTCCTGATATACATTCTTAACCCCGCCAGCGGGTCTTGATATACATTCTTAACCCCGCTAGCGGCATCTTGATATACATTCTTAACACCGCTAGCGCATAGCCGGGGCTTGATACACGCTCTTAACCCCGGTACCGGTGTAAGATATACATTCTTAACATCGCTAGCGGGGTCTTGATATACATTCTTAACACCACTGGCGGGGTCTGGATATACATTTTTAACCCCGCTAGCGGGGTCTTGATATACATTCTTAACCCCGCTAGCGGGATCTGAATATATATATTCTTAACCGCGCTGGAGGGGTCTTGATATACATTCTTAACCCCGCAGCGGTATCTTGATATACATTCTTAACCCCGCTAGCGGTATCTTGATATACATTCTTAACCCCGCTAGCGGGGTCTTGATATACATTCTTAACCCCGCAAGCGGGGTCTTGATATACATTCTTATCCCCGCTAGCGGTATCTTGATATACATTCTTAACCCGCTAGCGGTATCTTGATATACATTCTTAACACCGCTAGCGCATTGCCGGGTCTTGATACACGCTCTTAACCCCGGTACCGGTGTAAGATATACATTCTTAACATCGCTAGCGGGGTCTTGATTTACATTCTTAACTACGCTAGCGGGATCTGGATATACAATATTAACCCCGCTGGAGGGGTCTTGATATACAATATTAACCCCGCTAGCGGGGTCTGGATATACATTTTAACCCCGCTAGCATGGTCTTGATATACATTCTTAACCCCGCTAGCGGGGGTCTTGATATAAATTCTTAAACCCGCACCGGGGTCTGATATACGTTCTTAACCCCGGTACCGGGGTGTGATATACGTTCTTAACCCCGCTAGCGGGGTCTTGATATACATTATTAACCCCGCTAGCGGGGTCTGGATATACATTTTTAACCCCGCTAGCATGGTCTTGATATACATTCTTAACCCCCGCTAGCGGGATCTGGATATACAATATTAACCCCGCTGGAGGGGTCTTGATACACGTTCTTAACCCCGGTACCCGGGTCTGATATACGTTCTTCACTCCGCTAGCGGGGTCTTGATATACATTCTTAAACCCGGCACCGGGGTCTGATATACGTTCTTAACCCCGGTACCGGGGTGTGATATACGTTCTTAACCCCGCTAGCGGGGTCTTGATATACATTATTAACCCCGCTAGCGGGGTCTGGATATACATTTTTAACCCCGCTAGCATGGTCTTGATATACATTCTTAACCCCGTAGCGGGGTCTTGATATACATTCTTAACCCCGCAAGCGGGATCTTGATACACGTTCTTAACCCCAGTACCCGGGTCTGATATACGTTCTTCACTCCGCTAGCGGGGTCTTGATATACATTCTTAACCCCGGTAACGGGATCTGGATATACATTCTTAACCCCGCTGGAGGGGTCCTGATATACATTCTTAACCCCGCCAGCGGGGTCTTGATATACATTCTTAACCCCGCTAGCGGTATCTTGATATACATTCTTAACACCGCTAGCGCATAGCCGGGTCTTGATACACGCTCTTAACCCCGGTACCGGTGTAAGATATACATTCTTAACATCGCTAGCGGGGGTCTTGATATACATTCTTAACACCGCTGGCGGGGTCTGGATATACATTTTTAACCCCGCTAGCGGGGTCTTGATATACATTCTTAACCCCGCTAGCGGGATCTGAATATATATATTCTTAACCGCGCAGGAGGGGTCTTGATATACAATTCTTAACCCCGCAGCGGTATCTTGATATACATTCTTAAATCCGCTAGCGGTATATAGATATACATTCTTAACCCCGCTAGCGGGGTCTTGATATACATTCTTAACACCGCTAGCGCATAGCCGGGTCTTGATACACGCTCTTAACCCCGGTACCGGTGTAAGATGTACATTCTTAACATCGCTAGCGGGGTCTTGATATACATTCTTAACACCGCTGGCGGGGTCTGGATATACATTTTTAACCCCGCTAGCGGGGTCTTGATATACATTCTTAACCCCGCTAGCGGGATCTGAATATATATATTCTTAACCGCGCTGGAGGGGTCTTGATATACATTCTTAACCCCGCAGCGGTATCTTGATATACATTCTTAACCCCGCTAGCGGTATCTTGATATACATTCTTAACCCCGCTAGCGGGGTCTTGATATACATTCTTAACCCCGCAAGCGGGGTCTTGATATACATTCTTAACCCCGCTAGCGGTATCTTGATATACATTCTTAACCCCGCTAGCGGTATCTTGATATACATTCTTAACACCGCTAGCGCATAGCCGGGTCTTGATACACGCTCTTAACCCCGGTACCGGTGTAAGATATACATTCTTAACATCGCTAGCGGGGTCTTGATTTACATTCTTAACTACGCTAGCGGGATCTGGATATACAATATTAACCCCGCTGGAGGGGTCTTGATACACGTTCTTAACCCCAGTACCCGGGTCTGATATACGTTCTTCACTCCGCTAGCGGGGTCTTGATATAAATTCTTAAACCCGGCACCGGGGTCTGATATACGTTCTTAACCCCGGTACCGGGGTGTGATATACGTTCTTAACCCCGCTAGCGGGGTCTTGATATACATTATTAACCCCGCTAGCGGGGTCTGGATATACATTTTTAACCCCGCTAGCATGGTCTTGATATACATTCTTAACCCCGCTAGCGGGATCTGGATATACAATATTAACCCCGCTGGAGGGGTCTTGATACACGTTCTTAACCCCGGTACCCGGGTCTGATATACGTTCTTCACTCCGCTAGCGGGGTCTTGATATACATTCTTAAACCCGGCACCGGGGTCTGATATACGTTCTTAACCCCGGTACCGGGGTGTGATATACGTTCTTAACCCCGCTAGCGGGGTCTTGATATACATTATTAACCCCGCTAGCGGGGTCTGGATATACATTTTTAACCCCGCTAGCATGGTCTTGATATACATTCTTAACCCCGCTAGCGGGGTCTTGATATACATTATTAACCCCGCAAGCGGGGTCTTGATACACGTTCTTAACCCCAGTACCCGGGTCTGATATACGTTCTTCACTCCGCTAGCGGGGTCTTGATATACATTCTTAACCCCGGTAACGGGATCTGGATATACATTCTTAACCCCGGTAACGGGATCTGGATATACATTCTTAACCCCGCTGGAGGGGTCCTGATATACATTCTTAACCCCGCCAGCGGGGTCTTGATATACATTCTTAACCCCGCTAGCGGTATCTTGATATACATTCTTAACACCGCTAGCGCATAGCCGGGTCTTGATACACGCTCTTAACCCGGTACCGGTGTAAGATATACATTCTTAACATCGCTAGCGGGGTCTTGATATACATTCTTAACACCGCTGGCGGGGTCTGGATATACATTTTTAACCCCGCTAGCGGGGTCTTGATATACATTCTTAACCCCGCTAGCGGGATCTGAATATATATATTCTTAACCGCGCTGGAGGGGTCTTGATATACATTCTTAACCCCGCAGCGGTATCTTGATATACATTCTTAACCCCGCTAGCGGTATCTTGATATACATTCTTAACCCCGCTAGCGGAGTCTTGATATACATTATTAACCCCGCTGCGGGGTCTGGATATACATTTTTAACCCCGCTAGCATGGTCTTGATATACATTCTTAACCCCGCTAGCGGGGTCTTGATATACGTTCTTAACCCCGCTAGCGGGGTCTTGATATACATTCTTAACCCCGCTAGCGGGGTCTTGATATACATTCTTAACCCCGCTAGCGGGGTCTTGATATACGTTCTTAACCCCGCTAGCGGGGTCTTGATATACATTCTTAACCTCGCTAGCGGGGTCTTGTAACACATTCTTAACACCGGTACCGGCGTAAGATGTACGTTCTTCACTCCACTAGCGGTATCTTGATATACATTCTTAACCCTGCTAGTGGGGTCTTGATATACATTCTTAACCTCGCTAACGGGGTCTGGATATACATTCTTAACCCCGCTAGCGGGGTCTGGATATACATTCTTAACCCCGCTAGCGGGTTGTTGATATACATCCCTAACCCCGCTAGCGGGGTCTTGATATACATTCTTAACCCCGCAAGCGGTGTCTTGATATACATTCTTAATCCCGGTACCGGCGTCTGATATACGTTCTTCACTCCGCTAGCGGGGTCTTGATATACATTATTAACCCCGCTAGCGGGGTCTGGATATACATTTTTAACCCCGCTAGCATGGTCTTGATATACATTCTTAACCCCGCTAGCGGGGTCTTGATATACATTCTTAACCCCGCAAGCGGGGTCTTGATACACGTTCTTAACCCCAGTACCCGGGTCTGATATACGTTCTTCACTCCGCTAGCGGGGTCTTGATATACATTCTTAACCCCGGTAACGGGATCTGGATATACATTCTTAACCCCGGTAACGGGATCTGGATATACATTCTTAACCCCGCTGGAGGGGTCCTGATATACATTCTTAACCCCGCCTGCGGGGTCTTGATATACATTCTTAACCCCGCTAGCGGTATCTTGATATACATTCTTAACACCGCTAGCGCATAGCCGGGTTTGATACACGCTCTTAACCCCGGTACCGGTGTAAGATATACATTCTTAACATCGCTAGCGGGGTCTTGATATACATTCTTAACACTACATTTTTAACCCCGCTAGCGGGGTCTTGATATACATTCTTAACCCCGCTAGCGGGATCTGAATATATATATTCTTAACCGCGCTGGAGGGGTCTTGATATACATTCTTAACCCCGCAGCGGTATCTTGATATACATTCTTAACCCCGCTAGCGGTATCTTGATATACATTCTTAACCCCGCTAGCGGGGTCTTGATATACATTATAACCCCGCTGCGGGGTCTGGATATACATTTTTAACCCCGCTAGCATGGTCTTGATATACATTCTTAACCCCGCTAGCGGGGTCTTGATATACGCTCTTAACCCCGCTAGCGGGGTCTTGATATACATTCTTAACCCGCTAGCGGGGTCTTGATATACATTCTTAACCCCGCTAGCGGGGTCTTGATATACGTTCTTAACCCCGCTAGCGGGGTCTTGGTATACATTCTTAACCTCGCTAGCGGGGTCTTGTAACACATTCTTAACACCGGTACCGGCGTAAGATGTACGTTCTTCACTCCACTAGCGGTATCTTGATATACATTCTTAACCCTGCTAGTGGGGTCTTGATATACATTCTTAACCTCGCTAACGGGGTCTGGATATACATTCTTAACCCCGCTAGCGGGGTCTGGATATACATTTTTAACCCCGCTAGCGGGGTCTTGATATACATTCTTAACCCCGCTAGCGGGATCTGAATTATATATTCTTAACCGCGCTGGAGGGGTCTTGATATACATTCTTAACCCCCGCAGCGGTATCTTGATATACATTCTTAACCCCGCTAGCGGTATCTTGATATACATTCTTAACCCCGCTAGCGGGGTCTTGATATACATTATTAACCCCGCTGCGGGGTCTGGATATACATTTTTTAACCCCGGTAGCATGGTCTTGATATACATTCTTAACCCCGCTAGCGGGGTCTTGATATACGTTCTTAACCCCGCTAGCGGGGTCTTGATATACATTCTTAACCCCGCTAGCGGGGTCTTGATATACATTCTTAACCCCGCTAGCGGGGTCTTGATATACGTTCTTAACCCCCGCTAGCGGGGTCTTGATATACATTCTTAACCTCGCTAGCGGGGTCTTGTAACACATTCTTAACACCGGTACCGGCGTAAGATGTACGTTCTTCACTCCACTAGCGGTATCTTGATATACATTCTTAACCCTGCTAGTGGGGTCTTGATATACATTCTTAACCTCGCTAACGGGGTCTGGATATACATTCTTAACCCCGCTAGCGGGGTCTGGATATACATTTTTAACCCCGCTAGCGGGGTCTTGATATACATTCTTAACCCCGCTAGCGGGATCTGAATATATATATTCTTAACCGCGCTGGAGTGGTCTTGATATACATTCTTAACCCCGCAGCGGTATCTTGATATACATTCTTAACCCCGCTAGCGGTATCTTGATATACATTCTTAACCCCGCTAGCGGGGTCTTGATATACATTATTAACCCCGCTGCGGGGTCTGGATATACATTTTTAACCCCGCTAGCATGGTCTTGATATACATTCTTAACCCCGCTAGCGGGGGGTCTTGATATACGTTCTTAACCCCGCTAGCGGGGTCTTGATATACATTCTTAACCCCGCTAGCGGGGTCTTGATATACATTCTTAACCCCCACTAGCGGGGGTCTTGATATAAGTTCTTAACCCCGCTAGCGGGGTCTTGATATACATTCTTAACCTCGCTAGCGGGGTCTTGTAACACATTCTTAACACCGGTACCGGCGTAAGATGTACGTTCTTCACTCCACTAGCGGTATCTTGATATACATTCTTAACCCTGCTAGTGGGGTCTTGATATACATTCTTAACCTCGCTAACGGGGTCTGGATATACATTCTTAACACCGCTAGCGCATAGCCCGGGTCTTGATACACGCTCTTAACCCCGGTACCGGTGTAAGATATACATTCTTAACATCGCTAGCGGGGTCTTGATATACATTCTTAACACCGCTGGCGGGGTCTGGATATACATTTTTAACCCCCGCTAGCGGGGTCTTGATATACATTCTTAACCCCGCTAGCGGGATCTGAATATATATATTCTTAACCGCGCTGGAGGGGTCTTGATATACATTCTTAACCCCGCAGCGGTATCTTGATATACATTCTTAACCCCGCTAGCGGTATCTTGATATACATTCTTAACCCCGCTAGCGGAGTCTTGATATACATTATTAACCCCGCTGCGGGGTCTGGATATACATTTTTAACCCCGCTAGCATGGTCTTGATATAAATTCTTAACCCCGCTAGCGGGGTCTTGATATACGTTCTTAACCCCGCTAGCGGGGTCTTGATATACATTCTTAACCCCGCTAGCGGGGTCTTGATATACATTCTTAACCCCGCTAGCGGGGTCTTGATATACGTTCTTAACCCCGCTAGCGGGGTCTTGATATACATTCTTAACCTCGCTAGCGGGGTCTTGTAACACATTCTTAACACCGGTACCGGCGTAAGATGTACGTTCTTCACTCCACTAGCGGTATCTTGATATACATTCTTAACCCTGCTACTGGGGTCTTGATATACATTCTTAACCTCGCTAACGGGGGTCTGGATATACATTCTTAACCCCGCTAGCGGGGTCTGGATATACATTCTTAACCCCGCTAGCGGGTTCTTGATATACATCCCTAACCCCCGCTAGCGGGGTCTTGATATACATTCTTAACCCCGCAAGCGGGGGTCTTGATATACATTCTTAATCCCGGTACCGGCGTCTGATATACGTTCTTCACTCCGCTAGCGGGGTCTTGATATACATTATTAACCCCGCTAGCGGGGTCTGGATATACATTTTTAACCCCGCTAGCATGGTCTTGATATACATTCTTAACCCCGCTAGCGGGGGTCTTGATATACATTCTTAACCCCCGCAAGCGGGGGTCTTGATACACGTTCTTAACCCCAGTACCCGGGTCTGATATACGTTCTTCACTCCGCTAGCGGGGGTCTTGATATACATTCTTAACCCCGGTAACGGGATCTGGATATACATTCTTAACCCCGGTAACGGGATCTGGATATACATTCTTAACCCCGCTGGAGGGGTCCTGATATACATTCTTAACCCCGCCAGCGGGGTCTTGATATACATTCTTAACCCCGCTAGCGGTATCTTGATATACATTCTTAACACCGCTAGCGCATAGCCGGGTCTTGATACACGCTCTTAACCCCGGTACCGGTGTAAGATATACATTCTTAACATCGCTAGCGGGGTCTTGATATACATTCTTAACACCGCTGGCGGGGTCTGGATATACATTTTTAACACCCGCTAGCGGGGTCTTGATATACATTCTTAACCCCGCTAGCGGGATCTGAATATATATATTCTTAACCGCGCTGGAGGGGTCTTGATATACATTCTTAACCCCGCAGCGGTATCTTGATATACATTCTTAACCCCGCTAGCGGTATCTTGATATACATTCTTAACCCCGCTAGCGGGGTCTTGATATACATTATTAACCCCGCTGCGGGGTCTGGATATACATTTTTAACCCCCGCTAGCATGGTCTTGATATACATTCTTAACCCCGCTAGCGGGGTCTTGATATACGTTCTTAACCCCGCTAGCGGGGTCTTGATATACATTCTTAACCCCGCTAGCGGGGTCTTGATATACATTCTTAACCCCGCTAGCGGGGTCTTGATATACGTTCTTAACCCCGCTAGCGGGGTCTTGATATACATTCTTAACCTCGCTAGCGGGGTCTTGTAACACATTCTTAACACCGGTACCGGCGTAAGATGTACGTTCTTCACTCCACTAGCGGTATCTTGATATACATTCTTAACCCTGCTAGTGGGGTCTTGATATACATTCTTAACCTCGCTAACGGGGTCTGGATATACATTCTTAACCCCGCTAGCGGGGTCTGGATATAAATTTTTAACCCCGCTAGCGGGGTCTTGATATACATTCTTAACCCCCGCTAGCGGGATCTGAATATATATATTCTTAACCGCGCTGGAGGGGTCTTGATATACATTCTTAACCCCGCAGCGGTATCTTGATATACATTCTTAACCCCGCTAGCGGTATCTTGATATACATTCTTAACCCCGCTAGCGGGGTCTTGATATACATTCTTAACCCCCGCTAGCGGGGTCTTGATATACATTCTTAACCCCGCTAGCGGGGTCTTGATATACGTTCTTAACCCCGCTAGCGGGGTCTTGATACACATTCTTAACCTCGCTAGCGGGGGTCTTGTAACACATTCTTAACACCGGTACCGGCGTAAGATGTACGTTCTTCACTCCACTAGCGGTATCTTGATATACATTCTTAACCCTGCTAGTGGGGTCTTGATATACATTCTTAACCTCGCTAACGGGGTCTGGATATACATTCTTAACCCCGCTAGCGGGGTCTGGATATACATTTTTAACCCCCGCTAGCGGGGTCTTGATATACATTCTTAACCCCGCTAGCGGATCTGAATATATATATTCTTAAACCGCGCTGGAGGGGTCTTGATAAACATTCTTAACCCCGCAGCGGTATCTTGATATACATTCTTAACCCCGCTAGCGGTATCTTGATATACATTCTTAACCCCGCTAGCGGGGTCTTGATATACATTATTAACCCCGCTGCGGGGTCTGGATATACATTTTTAACCCCGCTAGCATGGTCTTGATATACATTCTTAACCCCGCTAGCGGGGTCTTGATATACGTTCTTAACCCCGCTAGCGGGGTCTTGATATACATTCTTAACCCCGCTAGCGGGGTCTTGATATACATTCTTAACCCCACTAGCGGGGTCTTGATATACGTTCTTAACCCCGCTAGCGGGGTCTTGATATACATTCTTAACCTCGCTAGCGGGATCTGAATATATATATTCTTAACCGCGCTGGAGGGGTCTTGATATACATTCTTAACCCCGCAGCGGTATCTTGATATACATTCTTAACCCGCTAGCGGGGTCTTGATATACGTTCTTAACCCCGCTAGCGGGGTCTTGATATACATTCTTAACCCCGCTAGCGGGGTCTTGATATACATTCTTAACCCCGCTAGCGGGGTCTTGATATACGTTCTTAACCCCGCTAGCGGGGTCTTGATATACATTCTTAACCTCGCTAGCGGGGTCTTGTAACACATTCTTAACACCGGTACCGGCGTAAGATGTACGTTTCTTCACTCCACTAGCGGTATCTTGATATACATTCTTAACCCTGCTAGTGGGGTCTTGATATACATTCTTAACCTCGCTAACGGGGTCTGGATTATACATTCTTAACCCCGCTAGCGGGGTCTGGATATACATTTTTAACCCCGCTAGCGGGGTCTTGATATACATTCTTAACCCCGCTAGCGGATCTGAATATATATATTCTTAACCGCGCTGGAGGGGTCTTGATATACATTCTTAACCCCGCAGCGGTATCTTGATATACATTCTTAACCCCGCTAGCGGTATCTTGATATACATTCTTAACCCCGCTAGCGGGGTCTTGATATACATTCTTAACCCCGCTAGCGGGGTCTTGATATACATTCTTAACCCCGCTAGCGGGGTCTTGATATACGTTCTTAACCCCGCTAGCGGGGTCTTGATACACATTCTTAACCTCGCTAGCGGGGTCTTGTAACACATTCTTAACACCGGTACCGGCGTAAGATGTACGTTCTTCACTCCACTAGCGGTATCTTGATATACATTCTTAACCCTGCTAGTGGGGTCTTGATATACATTCTTAACCTCGCTAACGGGGTCTGGATATACATTCTTAACCCCGCTAGCGGGGTCTGGATATACATTTTTAACCCCGCTAGCGGGGTCTTGATATACATTCTTAACCCCGCTAGCGGGATCTGAATATATATATTCTTAACCGCGCTGGAGGGGTCTTGATATACATTCTTAACCCCGCAGCGGTATCTTGATATGCATTCTTAACCCCGCTAGCGGTATCTTGATATACATTCTTAACCCCGCTAGCGGGGTCTTGATATACATTATTAACCCCGCTGCGGGGTCTGGATATACATTTTTAACCCCGCTAGCATGGTCTTGATATACATTCTTAACCCCGCTAGCGGGGTCTTGATATACGTTCTTAACCCCGCTAGCGGGGTCTTGATATACATTCTTAACCCCGCTAGCGGGGTCTTGATATACATTCTTAACCCCACTAGCGGGGTCTTGATATACGTTCCTTAACCCCGCTAGCGGGGTCTTGATATACATTCTTAACCTCGCTAGCGGGGTCTTGTAACACATTCTTAACACCGGTACCGGCGGTAAGATGTACGTTCTTCACTCCACTAGCGGTATCTTGATATACATTCTTAACCCTGCTAGTGGGGTCTTGATATACATTCTTAACCTCGCTAACGGGGTCTGGATATACATTCTTAAACACCGCTAGCGCATAGCCGGGTCTTGATACACGCTCTTAACCCCGGTACCGGTGTAAGATATACATTCTTAACATCGCTAGCGGGGTCTTGATATACATTCTTAACACCGCTGGCGGGGTCTGGATATACATTTTTAACCCCGCTAGCGGGGTCTTGATATACATTCTTAACCCCGCTAGCGGGATCTGAATATATATATTCTTAACCGCGCTGGAGGGGTCTTGATATACATTCTTAACCCCGCAGCGGTATCTTGATATACATTCTTAACCCGCTAGCGGTATCTTGATATACATTCTTAACCCCCGCTAGCGGAGTCTTGATATACATTATTAACCCCGCTGCGGGGTCTGGATATACTTTTTTAAACCCCGCTAGCATGGTCTTGATATACATTCTTAACCCCGCTAGCGGGGTCTTGATATACGTTCTTAACCCCGCTAGCGGGGTCTTGATATACATTCTTAACCCCGCTAGAGGGGTCTTGATATACATTCTTAACCCCGCTAGCGGGGTCTTGATATACGTTCTTAACCCCGCTAGCGGGGTCTTGATATACATTCTTAACCTCGCTAGCGGGGTCTTGTAACACATTCTTAACACCGGTACCGGCGTAAGATGTACGTTCTTCACTCCACTAGCGGTATCTTGATATACATTCTTAACCCTGCTAGTGGGGTCTTGATATACATTCTTAACCTCGCTAACGGGGTCTGGATATACATTCTTAACCCCGCTAGCGGGGTCTGGATATACATTCTTAACCCCGCTAGCGGGTTCTTGATATACATCCCTAACCCCGCTAGCGGGGTCTTGATATACATTCTTAACCCCGCAAGCGGGGTCTTGATATACATTCTTAATCCCGGTACCGGCGTCTGATATACGTTCTTCACTCCGCTAGCGGGGGGTCTTGATATACATTATTAACCCCGCTAGCGGGGTCTGGATATACATTTTTAACCCCGCTAGCATGGTCTTGATATACATTCTTAAACCCCGCTAGCGGGGTCTTGATATACATTCTTAACCCCGCAAGCGGGGTCTTGATACACGTTCTTAACCCCAGTACCCGGGGTCTGATATACGTTCTTCACTCCGCTAGCGGGGTCTTGATATACATTCTTAACCCCGGTAACGGGATCTGGATATACATTCTTAACCCCGGTAACGGGATCTGGATATACATTCTTAACCCCGCTGGAGGGGTCCTGATATACATTCTTAACCCCGCCAGCGGGGTCTTGATATACATTCTTAACCCCGCTAGCGGTATCTTGATATACATTCTTAACACCGCTAGCGCATAGCCGGGTCTTGATACACGCTCTTAACCCCGGTACCGGTGTAAGATATACATTCTTAACATCGCTAGCGGGGTCTTGATATACATTCTTAACACCGCTGGCGGGGTCTGGATATACATTTTTAACCCCGCTAGCGGGGTCTTGATATACATTCTTAACCCCGCTAGCGGGATCTGAATATATATATTCTTAACCGCGCTGGAGGGGTCTTGATATACATTCTTAACCCCGCAGAGGTATCTTGATATACATTCTTAACCCCGCTAGCGGTATCTTGATATACATTCTTAACCCTGCTAGTGGGGTCTTGATATACATTCTTAACCTCGCTAACGGGGTCTGGATATACATACTTAACCCCGCTAGCGGGGTCTGGATATACATTTTTAACCCCGCTAGCGGGGTCTTGATATACATTCTTAACCCCGCTAGCGGGATCTGAATATATATATTCTTAACCGCGCTGGAGGGGTCTTGATATACATTCTTAACCCCGCAGCGGTATCTTGATATACATTCTTAACCCCGCTAGCGGTATCTTGATATACATTCTTAACCCCGCTAGCGGGGTCTTGATATACATTATTAACCCCCGCTGCGGGGTCTGGATATACATTTTTAACCCCGCTAGCATGGTCTTGATATACATTCTTAACCCCGCTAGCGGGGTCTTGATATACGTTCTTAACCCCGCTAGCGGGGTCTTGATATACATTCTTAACCCCGCTAGCGGGGTCTTGATATACATTCTTAACCCCGCTAGCGGGGTCTTGATATACGTTCTTAACCCCGCTAGCGGGGTCTTGATACACATTCTTAACCTCGCTAGCGGGGTCTTGTAACACATTCTTAACACCGGTACCGGCGTAAGATGTACGTTCTTCACTCCACTAGCGGTATCTTGATATACATTCTTAACCCTGCTAGTGGGGTCTTGATATACATTCTTAACCTCGCTAACGGGGTCTGGATATACATTCTTAACCCCCGCTAGCGGGGTCTGGATATACATTTTTAACCCCGCTAGCGGGGTCTTGATATACATTCTTAACCCCGCTAGCGGGATCTGAATATATATATTCTTAACCGCGCTGGAGGGGTCTTGATATACATTCTTAACCCCGCAGCGGTATCTTGATATACATTCTTAACCCCGCTAGCGGGGTCTTGATATACATTATTAACCCCGCTAGCGGGGTCTTGATATACATTATTAACCCCGCTGCGGGGTCTGGATATACATTTTTAACCCCGCTAGCATGGTCTTGATATACATTCTTAACCCCGCTAGCGGGGTCTTGATATACGTTCCTTAACCCCGCTAGCGGGGTCTTGATATACATTCTTAACCCCGCTAGCGGGGTCTGATATACATTCTTAACCCCGCTAGCGGGGTCTTGATATACGTTCTTAACCCCGCTAGCGGGGTCTTGATATACATTCTTAACCTCGCCAGCGGGGTCTTGTAACACATTCTTAACACCGGTACCGGCGTAAGATGTACGTTCTTCACTCCACTAGCGGTATCTTGATATACATTCTTAACCCTGCTAGTGGGGTCTTGATATATATATTCTTAACCGCGCTGGAGGGGTCTTGATATACATTCTTAACCCCGCAGCGGTATCTTGATATACATTCTTAACCCCGCTAGCGGTATCTTGATATACATTCTTAACCCCGCTAGCGGGGTCTTGATATACATTCTTAACCCCGCTAGCGGGGTCTTGATATACATTCTTAACCCCGCTAGCGGGGTCTTGATATACATTCTTAACCCCGCTAGCGGGGTCTTGATATACATTCTTAACCCCGCTAGCGGGGGTCTTGATATACGTTCTTAACCCCGCTAGCGGGGTCTTGATACACATTATTAACCCCGCTGCGGGGTCTGGATATACATTTTTAACCCCGCTAGCATGGTCTTGATATACATTCTTAACCCCGCTAGCGGGGGTCTTGATATACGTTCTTAACCCCGCTAGCGGGGTCTTGATATACATTCTTAACCCCGCTAGCGGGGTCTTGATATACATTCTTAACCCCGCTAGCGGGGTCTTGATATACGTTCTTAACCCCGCTAGCGGGGTCTTGATATACATTCTTAACCTCGCCAGCGGGGGTCTTGTAACACATTCTTAACACCGGTACCGGCGTAAGATGTACGTTCTTCACTCCACTAGCGGTATCTTGATATACATTCTTAACCCTGCTAGTGGGGTCTTGATATACATTCTTAACCTCGCTAACGGGGTCCTGGATATACATTCTTAACACCGCTAGCGCATAGCCGGGTCTTGATACACGCTCTTAACCCCGGTACCGGTGTAAGATATACATTCTTAACATCGCTAGCGGGGTCTTGATATACATTCTTAACACCGCTGGCGGGGTCTGGATATACATTTTTAACCCCGCTAGCGGGGTCTTGATATACATTCTTAACCCCGCTAGCGGGATCTGAATATATATATTC